>JAJAGP010001111.1:82510-233727 GCA_025084515.1 Ancistrus triradiatus
TTCTGGGATTTTTGCTCACCGTTCTCATGATCATTTTGACCCCACAGATCTTGTGTGGAGCCCCAGATCGAGGGAGATTATCAATGGTCTTGTATGTCTTCCATTTTCTTACAGTTGCTCCCACAGTTGAGTTATTCACACCAACCTGCTGGCCTATTGTAGATTCACTCTTCCCAGCCTGCTGCAGGTCTACAGTTTGGTTCCTGATGTCCTTCGACAGTTCTTTGGTCTTGAGTTTGGAGTCTGACTGTTTGAGGCTGTGGACAGGTGTCTTTTATACAGATAACGAGGTCAAACAGGTGCCATTAATACAGGTAACGAATGGAGGACAGAAGAGCTTCCTACAGAAGAAGTTACAGGTCTGTGAAAGCCAAAGATCTTGCTTGTTTGTGGGTGACCAAATACTTATTTTCCACCATGAATTACAATTAAGTTTTTTTTAAATCCTACAATGTGATTTCCTGGATTTTTTTTCTCATTTTGTCTCTCATAGTTGAAGTGTAGCTATGATGGAAATTACAGACCTCTCTCATCTTTCTATGTAGGAGAACTTGCACAATCAGTGGCTGGCTAAATACTTTTTTGCCCCAATGTGTGTACATGTATATATACACACATATATATACATATATACACACACATATACACACATACATGCATACATACACACACATACATATATATATTAAATAAAATAAAATAGATGCTGTGGTTTCTTCAGGAAATGACTCTGACAGCTCATTTTTCTCTAAGTATTTCTATTTCCAGTCTATTTCTCTTCCTCCATCTCTGAAATGGTCCAGCACTACTGTTTGATGCTGGAGGGCACTGTCAAGTCCAGCTCAGTCGAGTGGATGAGTGGAGGATGCAAGAGGCGACTGAAGAACAGAGGAAACAAGCAAATGGCACTGCTTTAGGAGTTCAAATCAGCTGAACATCAAAATAAGAGGCTTTCTGTGCCACACACGTACAAAATGTACTGTAAAATCAAATTAACATGGTGCTATAAGGAACACATTATTAATGGTCTTATAAGCTTTGCATAATCTGACACCGATCTCAGCCCTAGAACTGAGCTACAAGCAAAATATTCTTCCAACATCAGGCTCACAGATCTATCATCAAGATTCCTGAGTGTTTACAGCACAATAAATATGTAAGTGCATTAAATAGCAGCAGTAAATGAATCCAGCTTCATAATCCAAACAGGTTCTGAACAGCATTCAACCAGATTTAACTGAGACTGCAGAAAGCAGCCTTTATCAAAACAGTTTTATCATCATTCGCCGTTGGGCTTTATGTTCACTTATTGCTGCCCCAGGTCTGGTAACAACTTTTAAGATGATATAAATCTAAGTAGCTATTCTGATAAATAAAATCATATGACAAATATAAACGAGGGACCTTAACTTTGCTAAAGTCCAGGTGCCTTGGATAAAGGGATTTGATTAGCTCCTTTTCAGTTGTGTAAATCACGGTGTCCTTCTAAACAAGAAGCAATGGGATCGTTACGTCCTTCCATCTGCTAGATTTCTGCTACAGAGTCGCTTTGGAAAAGCATTCAGAAGCATTATTTTCCTCTAAAATGCATCCCAAGCACATTATTCTCATTCGTTGTGGGATTGTTGACCACAGCATTCTCTAATATAGAGTTTTTCCTCTCTTAAATGGGTCTCGGTATTAATTCAGCTCCAGTTTATGGTGTGAGCTTCCAAATGAGCAAACCACGAGGCGGTGTTGGTGTATCATACTGCAGGGACAATGGAACATCTAACATGAACCGCATGCAAGAAAGATCTGGCAACCTATTTGTGTATCCTGTCACTCAAACTCTACAGAAATCATTTTTACAGGTTACATCAGTGTCCACACACCCAAAAATCCACACTGGAGGCACCAGACCTGCTCAGTTGCTACACTTTACTTCCCTCTTGTAATGTTGGGCATCACTGTTTCTACAGCACAAGTTAATTGGGGTCAAATCACTCGCCGAGTTCCTTAATTACTATTAGAGCCACCTGCCGCATATTAAAAAATTAGGACTCAGAAGTGGCTTTAAGTCAACAAGTCATGGGTTCGAAGGAAAGAGAGCAAACTGGAAAATTTCTGTCAAGATGCTACAAGGCAAAGCTTCAGAATTCATCAAAGACATGACGACACAGCGCCGAATCCATGCAGCCGCTGCTCAAGGTGACAGAAGCATTCATATGAAAATTCTGCTGTGTGCCTTTCCTGCGACCGGCTGCCTTTGTAAGACTTCCAAAAGGTCAAGAAAAAGAGATTCTTGAAAGATTGTAAGGATGAAAGAATAGAGAGAAATAGTCTGCATTTGTGCTTCCTACTTTCTTCACAATGATCTTTTGAAGCAAAGTTGAAAAAGATGGAGCTTGGAGGAGAAAAAAAAAAAAGCTGTCTCTACCCATATTCTTGAGGAATATTCACTGCATCTTAAACTGCAGCGCTACAGTCGTCTTATGCTTACTGGTGAGACAAACAACGAACCTGAACATGCAGAGTCAATTAGAGAAAAACAACTTTTCAAATGTCGGTCCACCCCGCTGTTTCTGAATCAATAATTCAGGCTCAGTATGAATCAAGAGTTCATTAACAGGAGTGCAGTGGAAATAAACACACATCTCTCTCAGAGACGTGAATCATCACTTCACTCGAGTGTAGTCACTGAACTGATGAACATCGGTATGATCACTCATTTACATTCGAACCTGAGACAAGGAACGCGCCAAAGAGACGTTAAATGAACTGAGATTAATGTGTGGATTAAAGTTTAGCCTGGTTTATAAACTAAAGTCAAATGAGTCTCGGGTTTGGTCAACAATCACACGATTATATTATAAATCTGAATTTTTAAAAAGAAAAGAACCAAAGGAAACACTCTCCGAATTCATAAGGACAACCAACACAAATGTGTTAGGCAGGGGTCGATAATCGATACTACTAAATATTGTGATACTACATCTCTGATGTTATTCATATAAATGTACAGCATTTATGATACACTGTACTGTACATACAGCAAGAATGATGCTAAAATGCCAGGGTGGAAATTTTGGTTCAATGGAACCAATGCAGAAAAACTGGATATCAAATGTTCTGTCTGTGCTGAGGGACTTCACTGTCGAGTGGAAGCATCTAGGTCTGAGATCTCAAGCGCAATTTAAACGATACAGCAATCGGGCACAACACTACCGCTCAGAGAAGCACAAAACAACAAGACAAAACTGCTCTAGGAAGTCAATGTCACGCAAAGAAAGCAGAATGTCACCAGCTTAAGTGCTGCTTTCTAATAAGCTGAACCTCCATACAGCTGGAAGTAGCTTTGAGGCTAACCGAGGAACGGATGAAATGTTAACCCTTACTAAATAGGAGACACAAAGCAGTCAGAAGGCAAAAAAGCCATTACCAGCCTGGCAGAGCAGGACCTGGGCAGATACCCTAACAGCTTCAGTGTTCAGATTATTTGGATTAAGAGTTTATGTGAGTATGAGCACGTGCAAAAGCAGTATTCGAGATTCCTAATCCAGTGGAAACCGAGGTCTGGTTCCACTTTAACCCATAAGGACTAGTCACTGAGAGACGCTGATCTGAATTCAATATACAGACAAACACGTGAACAGTGGACAGTCACGACTTTATATGCAGTGTTTCCTCTACTGCTGCAGAACTCTGGGAAATGGCACGAAATTGCAAAACTCAAAAGGAGAGGGAGAGGGCAGGTAGAGGATGGAACAGATTTAGATTCACTTTAAGTTTAGATAGATTTTATAATTGAAAATAACATTTGCAATGTAACATAAGGCCCGTGGTACATCGGTGCCGGGCATGCGCGTAATCGCGTCGCATTTTCGCAGTACTATGCTAAATGAAAGCTGGCGATACCACAGAAAGCTACAGTAGATACACCAAAAAAGGTCTTTTCTGTAAACAAACAAATGCTTATGGCCATTCAACTTGGCTAACATTACAAATAAGTGGTGAAAAATTCTTTTTTTCGGGTTGGCTGCCACCGCTGCTGAAAAAAATCCTGGAGAAAACGCTGCTCATAAAATGCACCAAGGCACGGAGACAAACAACCACAATGACAACAACTGGCTAGTTATTTACAGACTGCGCAAGACTTGCAGTAAAAAAAAAAAGAAAAATCTTTGATCTTACTTGTGCTTCTGGTTTCTGGTGCATGCAAACAGGCTCGGGGAAATCGATTACAACTCCCTGCTCTGCTAATTCCCCTGGCCATTAGCGCATATGGCCATGGATTTACGCGCGTTCAAAGAGCAGCATTCTTACCCCCCAGCACTTAGGACAGCAGGGAGGCCCATTTACAGACGACAACACAGGAGGCGTGTATAGGTGTGCATGGCTATAGCTTCAGTAATGACACCGCACCACAGATCAATACGGACGGGCCTTTACGAACTGACTCAGCGTGTCATCATTTCACATTAACAGGCGCGTTTCATTCTAGAAGCAGCTGCTTTAATATCCACAGCTTTTGAAGGCCATGAAGCAGTTTAACTGACGTAACATTTGTTCATTCAGAGTAAGCCTGGTTTGTTCGTCCTTGGTAACAGATATCTGAATTGTGTGGATGATTGGCTAGTCATTTTTGGAGATGTGGGAGTGTGAAAATAAAAATAAACACTAAGGCTAGAGTCACACCAAAATCTCAGGCAGTGAATAAAAGCACTTTAGGTTTTTGGCTGCAATTCAATCTTCTCATGCTCCCTGTTTTTAAATGCCATATATGGGGCTTCGCTCCTGCTGCTTCAAACAAGAGGTTTAAATAGCAGAGCATGTGACTAAGGAACTGCAGAAAAGGTAAGAGGAGTAAGTACACCAGAATAGGGGTGTGCATGATGGAGTGAGGACGCTTTACAAAAAATAGCATTCATGTTTAAATTTAAATCATTGTTTATATAGGGTTTTTGTTAGTTTTCCACAGGCACTTGTCTCTGAGGTTTCAAAACACTGAAGTAGTTTCCAAAGCGACTGGTTCAAATGATTCAAAGCTTTTGAAAGCCACAGTTCTCTCAGCACCAAGTGATTAGTAAACAATCCATAAACATCTAACATACAGCTCTGGGAAGAATTAAAGACCACTCCAAATTTTACAAAAATCAACATCTCTAGACGTAGAGCAGCAATTCCACTCCAGTATCTGATAAATTCCAACAGACACACCTCATTCCACTTAATATATTAGGTGATCACCTGGACCAAATCTTCTTTATTAAGGAAAAGTACAAGAAACATGAAAGCTGTGATTGAAATATTGATTTCTGAACTTCCCCAAGTTAAAACATGCTTTCATCAACTTGCTTTCTTTGTATTATTATTAGTATCATTTACATTTACAGCATTTAGCAGACACCCTTCTCCAGAGCGACTTACAATTGGTACAGTCTTACAATCCAAGCAATTGTGGGTTAAGGGTCTTGCTCAAGGACCCAACAGTGGCAGCTTTTTGGCTGAGGTGGGATTTGAACTCTGGACCTTCTGGTCCATAGTCCAGTACCTTACCCGCTAGGCTACCACAGTCCCACACAGTATCAGTAACCATGGTCTGCATCTTCTTTATTTCCCCAGGCATCATGTACGGCGAACACATGCTCTCGTCATTGCTGCAAATAAGTAGTGTCGGGAAAAAGTCAGCCCCTGTGAATGAGGCATGGATGTCACATCGCCCTTGACTGGCTGGTGCGTAACCCGAGATCCACCTATCAAAGAGGCCACGCCCCCGGCTCGTACACTATCTGGTGAAATCAATCCCTGCTCGCCCACCATCTTCTCCCAGTCTCTCCTTCCCCTACAGAGCTGTGATCTCTCAATCAGAGGTCACTCTCCTCCATCTATTCCTCCGTACAGCTCATTCTTTCAGCCTCCTTTATGTTTCTCTCTTCCCCATCTGTCTCAGCATTAATAATAAGAGACGTTCCTGTGGGACCGAATGTGGGAGAGGTTTTTATCGCCTCCTCTGCACTTCCTTCCTGCTCGGCGTCTGCTGGGGACGAACACCGCATCGTTACATCTTCCTGCATGCTGGTTACACTGCGCTGGCTGAAAAGTGTAGACATTAGCATCCTAACAGATCGATACTGCACTCTGAGGGTTAGATGAGGCTACGGATCTCATTCTCCTTCCTCTCTTTTGTCTTCGGTGAAGTACGCGTGTTAACAGAGACGCGAGTTGTTGCATTTTGTTCGTGCCCTAATAAAGACATTTTTTCCAGGAAGCACAACATCTGCTTAAAAGCCGTTATACTGTATTGCCTCGGTTCGATACAATAGAACAGCCCAGTCCTTTGGACCAGATGGCATAGGGCAGTGTTTATAGCGCTCTATAAATCCCAGCCTTCCTCCATTTTGTCTCCAGGCTTTGGGGACTGGCACCTGACTGGGTTTTTTTGAGCAAGTAGAACCTGGGATACAAACCCAATATTCCTGCGGTTAGTGTGGCCGCCTCACAGCTCCAGAGAGCCCAATCACTGCCACTGTCTGGGTGCAGAGTTTCAAAGTTTTGTTTCCTAATCTATGTCCACCATCTGCGTTCGTCGCCGCTCTCTCTCACCCAACTATTAATCAAAAGTGAGTCTTTTTTACTCTTTCTCAGCCAAAAATAATCAAAAACAGCGAAATTTCAGTACCCAATGCATTTGTAGAACAAATAAGCAGCTTCGATTGCTATATTAATGATGGGAGATTTGTTCCTTCTCCAGGTCTTCTCCAGAACATCCCAAAGACTCTCAATGGGGTTCAGCTCTGGACTCTGTGGTGGCCAATCCATGTGTGATAATGATGGCTCATGCTCCCTGAACCACTCTTCACAATCTGACCCTTCTGAAACAGATGGACATCTTTTCCACCACGACAGGATGGGTCTTTCAACATGGTGTTTTAACAGATGAGAAGCTACTCACTGCTTCAGTTAGGGTTAGAGGGTGAGGGAGAGGGAGAGAGAGGTAGGAGTCAGAGTCATGAGTGATAAGAGAACCCTGAGATTAACTGGCACCCTGTCCAGGATAAGGATGAGAACCAGTTCCAAATTGTCTGATCTATCAGAATCGTATGACTCTGAGGTTACTGATTCCTTTTATCAATGCCGACATGTTTTTTCCTGTGAGGCAAATTGCAAAAGCTCCTGCATCATGACGTCAAACTCTGCAGTCACACTGCCTGAAACTTGCAACAAGGAACCGACAGGGCAAAGAGAAACAGTCCAAAGCGTGGCTTCATTTCACAAAGAGTGAACTTAACAGTGCTACTTGTAACGTCTGTCAAACTGACATCCAACCTAGGGTGTAACCACCAGCAGTACGTCGAAACATCTTTCAAAGCAAAGCAAACAGACGTTAATAAGATGGACGTTAATCGGCGCTACATCGTACTGAAAGATCGTCGATGTTCTTACTGTATTGTAATTTAAAGATGCTAAATAGAGGTAAAGCTTAATGAAAAACAATGACTTTGGAACGAGGCCAGTTCTTACTCCTCCATGGGATATTCCTGTCTCGGAAAGATTACACATAATACAAATAGATCATTTCTAAACACTCTGGTAATTAGCAAGCTGTTTAGGAAGCCCATGCTGTCCTGTTCTGTGTGAGGGGAGAACAATGGCGGTGCACGTAGGAGTGCATATTTAACAGCGTTTCAATCAGTGCCTGAACCTGCTGGAAAACGGCTGTGGCAGCATTTGCTTTTCTCTTTGCAATAGCACATTTTCAGGGTTAAGTCAGACATGTGAACGCTCGGGTGCTGACTCTCGCAAAAGCTACTCTCTCCCTTTTGTTCCTACCTTCACCAGCACAGATCAGACAGCAGTGTGTGTGAAATGGGACGCTCCCAAATGGAGATCACCTTCATCTCTGCCTCGCTGTTCTAAAGGAGGAAGCTCGACCACTTTTAATTCGAAGTCACAGATCAGACAATTGAATTGCTCTCTGGTTCAACTCAAAAGTGGCTGCAGAACCACGTGGTTGTCATAATCTGCTCTGAACTGATCCGATAATGTTCAGGTTATGCTGCCATCTGCTGTTTATGCTGCACTAGCCTTCACTCAGTCACCTCGGATCGGAGACATGTACCGTCATGAGAGCGTGACTTCCACCTTCAGATACTTCAGCACTGATATATGGTTAAATAAACATAACAAGCAACAAGCTATCTTGCAATGCATCGGTCATGGCTTGGTGCAAATCAATTTTGAGCGTTCCCAGGTTGCACCTGAATGGGTAGTAATGGCTAAACTAGCACAGAGGCAGAACTCCATGAGCCAGAGAGCTGCTCGTACCGAATCAGAGCTCCCGGGAGCAGAACGTGTCTCCAGCAGCTCAACAGAATGCAGTGTGTATAGAGCTGAGATGAAGAATTACCTTTTTTTAGGTGACTTGTATGACTGCCTTTATTTTTGCCATTTTTGGTTGAGAGAGAGAAAAGCAACATTTTTAACTTTTAAACTTCAATGTCAGGTTGTACCAGAGGGTGGAAACGAATACAGATGGAGAACAAACAAAGAACAGCACAGCCTGCTTGTAAAACCTGCTCTGAAGCCCCAGCCACAGAGCTAACGGACTCTCACTGAAGCCTGTGTGTCTCTGGGTGTCTATGGCATGATCATGTATCCACTAAAAAGACTTTATTAGGCAGTGTGCTTTTCGAGGACTGGTCAACCTCTCAAAGGGCTCAGCTGTCAATCATTAAATCAGGAATTGGAAACTGACTTCTGAATCTTCAATACATTTTTGCCAGTCGGATTTAAGCTATTTAGGACTTTAAAAAACACAACAAACTATAGATCTGTGACTGTATTTAGGCCGGCATAGTGAGAGAAGTCTATCTTTATGCTTACTAGTTATCGTGGCTGATAACTCGGCTCGTCCCGACCAGGAATACTGCTTGCCCTTTCATTTGAAACGCTTGTTAAGCATAGTATCATACACAGGCTTGGGAGTGTGGTGTACGATGTCGTACTGTTGTGTACACCATGGGTTTATTTGCCTGTTCTTCCCCATGTTGTCTTTGCCCTGGTGTGTGTTCTCATATAGATCCCACTTACCCTTCCTCCATTACCCATTCTGCCACCCCAACCCTAGAACGCAATATGATATAAAACCCCTGGACATTATCTTCTGTCTCAAAATACCCATTAGTTGCAAGTGGGTGCAAAGTTTTTGGACGAACCTTTATTAATCTGTACTTCGTTCAGCTTTGGAAAAGCATTTAGGAACTCTCTTCCATCTTCCTCTCTTCCAAATCTTTAGCCATTCTGGCACAATGACCACAAGTTGGCCAGTAAATGGGTTTGCAATATGGTCTCTAACAAAGTGTTTAGAACCTTTCAGAAGGTCTAGCCAAGGAACTGCACAGCAGCTAGATTAACAAGGTGTTAGGCGACCTATCAAAACAATATGTAGCTAGAACTTATTTAAAGGTGCTGACCACGACAGGACGGAACAAAGTTTTGGAATGCCAAGTGCAGGGTTCCATAAACGTCCCACCGACAGGCTCGTTGCAAACTCCACCCAGGTTTCCAGGAGCTGGCTGTGCCTGAGGGAGGGGTATCCTCTAATAACCAGCATGAACAGGTTCTGTGCCTTGTAACACAGCAGGTTCGGACCAGACTGGGTAGGATTCGTTGTTCTTGTGCATTGATGAGCCTTAAGCTCAAGGTCTTTACTCCTGAACATTTCTCCCACATCCAACACGTCCACTAGGAGAACAGACTGTTCTCTTAACCTCTAATATATCCCAGAGCTTAACATGACCTGTTGCAAGGGGATAGCTGAGAGAATTTGTTACTCTAAGTGAATCGAAACCGACATTCGGAACCATACTACTAATACTCTTAATATGTTCCCCATTGAGTGTTCATGTTCTATTCCCTTAAAAACATAATATCCCATGTGAAGTCACTTGACTCTGAGAATAGAGACTATCCTTCCCCTCTTTCCCCATAGAGAGTCTACACAGTGTCGTTTGGTCTCCCAGGATGCCCTAGTGATTAAATGTAATCAGCTCTTAGCCGCAACCAGAGCTAATCCACACACACGAGCACATGGGCAAGTACAGCCTCTGTGTTTGAGCAGCACAAGGACAAACAAAGCAACAAGCCACGGTCAGGAGAAAGCTGCCGAGTGAGGCGGTCGGGGGGGGTAGACTGTTGACACTGGGAAATACCTGGATGTTCACCGGTCGACCCCGAGCCCCCCGCCTTCCAAGCGGCGTGTGGCAGACTAGAGGATTGGGAAAAGAGGATTACCTCTTGCAGCTCCAAAAGCAGGACGATCCGATCCAATCCCATTCATGCCAGATGGATGCAACCTTTCTACGCTGAATGCCAATCCCTAACCAGCATCAACCCGAACACACGAATCAAGAAATGAGCTCAGTGTTTCGTAAACTTCACGTTACAAGTGGTGGGGCTTATAAATCATATTTAAGTGCGGTTTGAACCCGATGGTTCATATTTAGCTTGTTGGTCTATTGTTCTAGGCAACACGTCAAAACAAAACTATAAAGACAATCCGATGAATTGAATAATACCACAATCCATAAATCTGCCGCTGGAAGCATGCAAACGCAACCTAGCAGCCATCCTGAGTCACTCGGTTCTGAGCTGAGCTGCAGGGTCAGATCCGTTCAGCGGGAACCCGGTTCACGAGCAGCAAATCCAAAATTATTCATCTAAATCTGGAACGGCGTGATTAAGACCACGGGGACGCAGCGAGAGAGAGAAGGCTTCGGCTGTCTCTGGAGTTAAGCTTCTGCTGTTCTGAAATTAGGGTCATGCAAACCAAACAACGCTCCTGCGTCGTTTCATCATATCTGCCACACGCAGAAAGGGATTGGGCTCCGAATTGTCGTCCTCCTCATTTGTCAAAGAGACAATGAGGAAAAGTGGCCAACGTGTCCTGGTGCGACATCGGTCTCTAACAGACCCAAATACGACAAAACATGACCGGGCTTACTGAGTTACTGGGCGTTTAAAGCGCTACTGACGTCTCAGCTCATGTCGACATGTAATAACTCTCTGTCTGCTATAAAGCAGTGGTTCCCGAAGTGTTGGGTTTGCCCCATAGGGGTGGCGTGGAGCTATTACAGGGGCACAGCAAGGCAAATAACTGAGGCATGTTTAAGATACATAATGCACGTCATGTGTAGTAACTCCACCATAAAGGATTTGTTCAAAAGAAATTGCAGTTCCGTATGAATTACAATGTTTAAAAGAAAAGACATACAGCGGGGCAAAAAAGTATTTAGTCAGCCACTGATTCTGCAGGTTCTCCTACTTAGAAAGATGAGAGAGGTCTTTTCATCATAGCTACACTTCAACTATGACAGACAAAATGAGAAAAGAAATCCAGGAAATCATATTGTAGGATTTTTAAAGAATTTAATTGCAAATCATGGTGGAAAATAAGTATTTGGTCAGTAACAAAAGTTCAACTCAGTACTTTGTAACATAACCTTTGTTGGCAATGACAGAAGTCAAACGTTTCCTGTAAGTCTTCACCAGGTTGGCACACACTGTAGCTGGCATTTTGGCCCATTCCTCCATGCAGATCTCCTCTAGAGCAGTGATGTTTTGGGGCTGTTGCTGGGAAACATGGACTTCACAAATTTTCTATGGGCTTGAGGTCTGGAGACTGGCTAGGCCACTCCAGGACCTTAAAATGCTTTTTACAGAGACACTCCTTCGTTGCCCAAACAGTGCTTGTTTGTGGGTGACCAAATACTTATTTTCCACCATAATTTACAATTAAATTCTTTAAAAATCCTACAATGTGATTTTCTGGATTTTTCTTTCATTGTGTCTCTCATAGTTGAAGTGTAGCTATGATGAAAATTACAGACCTCTCTCATCTTTCTAAGTAGGAGAACTTGCACAATCAGTGGCTGACTAAATACTTTTTTGCCCCACTGTACATGTGTGGAGTGGAGGCTCGAACATATTCTCATCTACAAAAGGGGGGCACTGCAGAAAACGTTTGAGATCCACTGGTATAAAGAAACATATTAGCTCTTATACCAAATGCAGTAAATTAGTCTGGCGGTTTGGTACTTTAGTTTCAGACTGAAACTACGAGGCTAATATTGGCACAGAAGTACATGGCGATCAGCCAAAACCACTGGTCCATAAGGATGTTTAGGTCAGTGTTACAAGTGAAATCACATTTCCATGAATGGCCAGATCCAGGGTTTCAGCATAGATCATTATCCAGAGCATTACACCATTCCCCCCCCCCCCCCCCCCCCCCACCGACTCGTCTTCTTCCTACAATGCATCCTGGTGCCAACACTTACCCAGATAAGCAGTGCACACGAACCCAACTGTCCACATATTCAGCATAAAACATTTTTGTGACTTGGACCAAGTCGTTAGCTCTTACACCACTTGTTAGGTCTTCTCAATGTCAATATCAATTTGATTTCTATAGCGCTTTTTACAAAGGGCACTCTGGTTAGAGATTTCCGGCACCCAGCTTTAGGTACTATGGATTTCAGCATAAATCAGCTATAGATCTGCACCAGCCACGGATGACCAAATGCTGAAGGTGTCCACAATGCACTAATGGCTGTCGCTTGCTGGGTTGATACCCTTCTAAACACTCCAGACCTGCAGAAACAGCGAGTACTCCAAACGACTGCCCTCCGATCACATTAGCAGCTCCTCACAGAGGTGCGAGACGCTCACGGCTCTGCAAACATTTTGGTTCCCTCACAAAACTCGCACAATAAGCCTGCTAGCCCATGATTTATGAGCGCCTCAGTCGGGCCCAAGTAAAACAAAAAACTAATCTTTAAAACGCTTTAACTTTTCTTCTGACCTCTAGAGCAGTGAGGAGAAAGCTAAATACTCCGTTGCTGAGACGGAGCAGGTGCCTTGGCCTGCGCCTGGAGAGCCGACGTGACTGGGTGATGGAAAGTAGCGGCGCACCAAATGGCCAGGGAGAGAGGGAAAGGGACGACAGGTGGCCACTCAAAGGACCATTCATTCTATTAGAGAGACAGGAGACAGAGTTCTAGCTCTCTCAGCAAGTTTTCTGCCTCTCTCGCTCTTTCTCTGTCCTTAGCTGTTCATATCCTGTGCTGGCTCTCTCACTTAGGGCCGGGCGAAATAAAATTTATATTTTAGAGGTACACTATACATAAATACCCATATTTATGTATAAAGCGCAATCATGGACCAGTTTTGTGACCTAGACTAGTAGTCATCATAGACTTAAAGGGCTGAAAACTGAAAATTGTAGCTCCACCATATCTTAAATAACCGTATGAAAACAGTCCTTTTTTACTTCTTAAAAATAACAATTCTAAGCCATGTTTCCCTCTTTGTCATGTGTTTACTGTGTTTTGGACCATTTGTGAACTCTGTATGCCCAGGTCTTAGTTTCAATACTGCACTCAGTGCTTCAGTGTTTTTCAGTTTCTGAATAAAGCTCCGCTCTGTACCAGCTTCTAGTGTTCATCTCCCGCTTTCCATTGAACTGAAATTATGACTTGAGATTCCTCCACAGCTTTTGTTACATTTACATTTACGCCCTTATCCAGGGGACTTACAATTGATGCAATCTTACAATCCAAGCAATTGTGGGTTAAGGGTCTTGCTCAAGGACCCAACAGTGGCAGCTTGGCAGAGGTGGGATTTGAACCCTGGATCTTCTGGTCCAGAGTCCAGTACCTTAACCACTAGGCCACCACAGTCCTAATGGTTTAATTCTGCACTTATTTCAATCATTTTCAATGTACTGCACACGCACGTTCGCATCTGTGAAAGTTCGTTAGTCGAAGGTTTGCATCTAGTGGACTTGCTGTACTTGTCTTTACCAGGAAGGGCTAAAAAGTTCAGCCCTAACTCATCATCTCTCTTGTATTCGGACTTGAAAGTACTATTTATACCATGTCAGAATGGAGCCGACACCGGTTAGGTGCAACAGTCGTGGACTTTTTTTCAGTTAACACTTCTCAGCCAATCAAAATTAAAAACACAAAGAATTGTTCTGTCATTCTGAGATTTCTACGTTGGCCTAAAAATCAGGCAGCAAAGAAGCTCG
The DNA here is from genome assembly GCA_025084515.1 of Ancistrus triradiatus. Lineage (NCBI taxonomy): Eukaryota > Metazoa > Chordata > Actinopteri > Siluriformes > Loricariidae > Ancistrus > Ancistrus triradiatus. Next base: position 96,582 of record JAJAGP010001111.1, read on the forward strand.
GTAGGTACAGAGACAAACCCGATAAACTCTTAAAAATTTAAACTAGGTTTACGAGGGTCAAAGCCTCGTCTTGTGCAAATATAAATTCCATTCGCGTTTCTTTAAAATGAAGGTCCAAATGTGCGAGCACTCTAGAGCTCTGCTTCTTTTCTCTCTATGGCCCTCAGTTCATTCTTTGCATTTCTCCCTCTTTGTTGTCTGACTCCTGTCACTGCTTTATGAATTTCATGCTCTCTCAGCGATCCTCTGTACCTTTGGTCGTCCCCTTCCCGTCTTCAGCTCCCCGTCTCTCCTCAAAATCATCACACACTGCTGACAGGTTCTGCTATTACACCAGGCACACAGTCAAATGCACAACGCCAACTCCTTCAGGGCCCCTTCGATTAATAAGCTCGGCCCGGCATGAGACTTATTCAAAGCTCTAAAGACCCGTCTAGCTAAGCCTAGATTTACACACAGCACAGTTCCCCGGCAATGTGCGTCCTGCAAACGTATGGCTGAAGGTGTGAGAAATAAGGGCGCTGCATTAACATATGAAGTGATCTCTCACTGGAATCCGTCAGCTGCGGCACCATCTTAACATTCTCTTCCAAAGACTCAAAAAGATAAAAGAGCTCTGTGGAAATGACCATCAAGGCCGAGATGAGACACTGGCCGGCTGCAGAGCGTGAAAGCGATTTCTCCGTTAGCTGTCTGAAGTGCATGCTTCAGCCACAAAGTTCTTCACCTAGCAACGACACGGTTCACTTCTCGCCACAGAAACCGGACGTCACTAAAACAGGGCACGAGACAAAAGCCAGCTACTAGTCTGTTCTTCAATTAGAGCCACAGTTGGGTTGTATCTTAGGAGAACCGTGCTGAGTGCCATGATTGCTAATCGGAAGGGAGCCTATGGATTTAAATAAGGACGGAGATCCAGCTATTAAGCTCCGCCTGACTCATTCCTCAGGGCTAAAATCATAAATTGGAGGTTAACTGGCATTGATACAAAATAACAATTAGATCCGAAGAGGCCCTCGCGGGAGCACTTGTTTAATGATTAAGCTCAGATTGGCCTCTCTTTGTACCCAGTGAGGTCTGTGTTAAACACTCAGACACTCCGAGCATCAAAGCACAAAGAAATCTGCAATAGAGCAACACATATACAGTGCATTAACGTGATGTGCACACGCCAGAGACGGTCACGAGTCCCAGCCGCGTCCCCCGTCAGCGCGCCCGAGCCGCGACCCCCGTCAGCGCGCCCGAGCCGCGACCCCCGTCAGCGCGCCCGAGCCGAGTCTCCCCGAGTCCTCACGTCAGCTCGCCCGGAGCCGAATCTCACGTCAGCGCGCGCCCGAGCCGTGTCCCCCGTCAGCGCGCCCCGAGCCGCGACCCCCTTCAGCGTCGCCCGAGCCGGCCCCCGTCAGCGCCGCCCGAGCCGAGTCCTCCCGTCAGCGCGCCAGCCGTTCTCACTCAGCGCGCGCCCGAGCCGCGTCCCCCGTCAGCGCGCCCGAGCCGCGTCCCCCGTCAGCGCGCCCAAGCCGCGTCCCACCTTCAGCGCGCCCGAGCCGCGTCCCCCGTCAGCGCGCCCGAGCCGCGTCCCACCTTCAGCGCGCCCGAGCCGCGTCCCCCCACAGCGCGCCCGAGCCGAGTCTCCCGTCAGCGCGCCCGAGCCGAGACTCCCGTCAGCGCGCCCGAGCCGAGACTCCCCGAGCCGAGACTCCCGTCAGCCTGCCCGAGTCAAATCTCCTATCAACGTACCCAAGTCAAGTTTCTGGTCTCTAATCAGCCTGAGTCGACTCTCTGATCATTGTGCCCAAGACCAGTTTTGAGTTTCAGATCAGCGTGCCCAAATCACATCTGCGATCAGCGTGCCCAAGTCAGGTTGCTAGTCTCCGGTCAGCGTGCCCGAGTCGAGTCTTGAGTTTCCTATCAGCATGTCCAAGTCAAGTTTTGAGTTGCTCATCCGCGTGCCCGAGCTGTGCCATCAGCAAGGCAAGTTTCTAGTCTCCAATCAGCGTGCTTGAGTCGAGCTTTGAGTCTCTGATCAGAGTGCCCGAGTCAAGATTCGAGTTTTAGATCAGCGAGCCCAAGCTAAGTTTTAAGTTTTGAGTTTCTGATTAGCCACACGTCCACACACCCTCGCGCGTACACCTACATATGAGCTAAAAACTCAGGTGACATTTATGTGCGCACACACACAAAGAAGAAGATAAACACAAGCACAGAGAAACCCACAACTGCCTAGACTAACACGGAAGGTGCTTCATCCTTAACACACATCAGCCATAAGATCTACATCCATGTGCTTTATGGAAGACAGTCCATAAATTATTCAACAAGAAACGAGTGTAAACAACAGGTTACTCCCCCAATCACAACCCATCACTGCACTAAACAACATCTAGTGTCCTCTAAAATTAGGAGCCTTAAAACGCACACATCAAACCACCACATTAAAACATTCCACGCATTCTCACATGTGGGACGCTTCTTAAACTGGCAGATGTGTTACAGTCTCTAGTTGTGACTTCATGCGTTCGGGAAGGCGCGTGTGACAAATCTAGCCCCGAGAAGCCTTGAAATAATCAGCGCTAAACAATACATTGCTTTAATAATAGATTTATACCATCTCATTTACTTTGAATCAAAGTGAAGCAGAACGGCCCGCCTCGGGTTTGTTCCTCCTGAGAGATGATACAGGTCACATCCAACAGTTTATTTCAGAGTAATTCTTTATAAACGTGCACTGTTTAAACTTTTTAATCTCCTGTGGCTCAGGGGTAAGAGCTGGAAAACTTTACAATGCGATAAGCAGGTGTGAGAGCTGCTTCAGTGTCGGATTTTAAAAGCAAAACATGAACACAACAGAAGTCGTTCTCCTTTTATGTATTTGTTTGTTTGTTGTCACCAGCATCAATGGCTATTCAAGACAGGAGCACAGTTACATCGATACTAGTCAGAGATGATCATACTGGGCCAATTAAGAGTGACCAATTACCATTTACATTTATTGCATTTAGCAGACTTACAATTGGTACAGTCTTACAATCCAAGCAATTGTGGGTTAAGGGCCTTGCTCAAGGACCCAACAGTGGCAGCTTGGCAGAGGTGGTGTTTGAACCCTGGACCTTCTGGTCCATAACCTGCTAGGCTACCACAGTTCCTAAGGTATGTCTTTGGACTGAGGGAGGAAACCTGCGCCAACTTCTTGCGTCACCGTGCTTATAATCCCTGGTCTGAATCACAGGACCACAAGGCTAAGCCTCATCTCCGAGGGGGTCCTGAACTCCGATCTTCCTGGTCTATACTGCACCCCGGACCTGGGGACCCAGTGTAACAAAGAACGAACAGGGCAGGGCCCCCATAGGGTTGGGAGCTGGGTTTGGGGTCACAGCAAAAAGTTGGTATAAAGCACGACCCCCACAACCAATCAAGGTTATGGACCTGGGGAATAATTGGACGCCCAGCATGCCCTACCTCAAACACAGCCAACCATGTCTGTGTGTGACCCCTGACCAGGCCAGAAGGCACTACCAGGATTCAAACGCTGATCCTCATGACAGTAGGCTGATAAACAGGCTATTTACAGATAGCCAGATATGTTTGAATCACCCACTCTCCTTTCAATGTCCTTTCTACCATCCATTTTAACAAATCATTAAACTTGTGACATGTAAGCAAAGCATGGCAAAAATAAAAAGCGAATCATGGAAATATCATCACACTATATGGCTTTGCGTTGTTTTTACACAGAAGAATTGTACCTCTGAGATAAAAATCACAGTTCAGTGGCAAGTCATGATGAGAAGCAGCCATCACACACACACACACACACACACACACACACACACACACACACACACACACACACAGGTTTGCTATGGCAACGAGATGCATCCGTGTTTAAAAACCTGCTCTGCATGAATTAAACTGAAGCATATACACACAGCACTGCACAGGCTGCGTCCCAAATCGCACCTGCCGCACTACGTAGTAGCCTATAGAATGTGCTTACAGTACACAACCTACGGTAACTATGGCAACCTCGGCGGCGTAGCCTTAATTCTGACTACTATCCATAGTATTTAGCATGCTCCAGGAGTACCTACTCTACAAGAGTGCGCTATTTAGGCACACTACTAAGTGAGGTAGTACGCGGATTAGGACAAAGCCACCCTGTATGGTCAGTTAGTAGGTTAGACTTAAGTGTAGCGTAATGTATCCCATAATACAGCGTTAACGCCAAAGCAGTTTGGATTTTCGAGTCACAGGCAAATTGTTGAACACATTTCAAAGACATGAACAGATTTTAACCGTTATTTCAGTAACGCAAACAGTTCGTTAGCCGCAGCCTGCGTGAACACCAAACACCACGACCTGAGCACGTTAGCGTAAGCCTTCTTAAATTCATAAGCCGCAATAATTTAGGTTTAAAGCGACAAACTGAATTAAAGTAAGCGAAAAAACCGATGAAATACGATTAAGCAGACTCACCTTGCGCTCTGGTGACAGTTAAGTGGTGCGCGCGCGTAACCCAATCCGCGTGCGTAACGGTCAGTTGCGGTGATGTGCAGCAGGAGAACCGAATCATTCAAATGAATCTTTGAATTACACTGATTGCGCTGAATCAATTTGCCTCAGTGATTCATCCCTCGATATTTGCATATGCGTACGAAAGAGTCGATCAAAAAGAATCGGTTCTTCGGATTAAAGTAACACAAACCTCACGAAGAAACTCGGTAAACAAACAGTTTAAGCGAATTTAAATGAAATGTGTACATTTCAGCGCTGAAACTGAGCTTTTTATCCAAAGCCTTTAGCTGTGTAATACAAATAATAACGGTGGACAAAACGCAATATTTTAGTACGACTCATAACTTTAACGTCAGGGTCAATGGCATTTCTAAAATACTAGTCATACTGGTGCACACAGAATTTAGTGGACTTTTTAGTGGGGCACAGCGCCATTTTACTGGGGCACACGTGGGTCTGATGACGCCCCTGCTCAGTGTCAGTTTGAGCTGAGGGTCCCATACACATCCTACTTACTTTAAACAATACAGGACTTGAAGGGTTCGAGCTGAGCAGTGGTCTAACTTGCAAGCCCACCACTGCAGAGACCCATGGGTGGAGTCCCAGTGATGCATTCTGGCTGTGTCTGAGAGCGGGCAGTCCTGCTGGTATGGGCATGGACTTCATGGCACCCTATCCAGAGCACTCTTAATGCTTGTGCTTTGTGTTCTCTGGGAATAGGCAAGCAACCTTGACCCTGAAAGGCATGAAATGAATAAAAGGTGAAATAAAATGCATAAATAAATAAAAAACAGGAGTTGCTATTTGTGGATGTGACTCATATTGTGCCTGAGAGCTTTATTTATGACTGGTGTACCCTGACAGGGGGATGGCTGGCTGGCTGGCTGGCAAAACATGAAAAGGCTATAGATTCACATTTTTTATGTGCTCCTATTCGACCCTGGATGTTTTTTTGTACTAAAAAGCCTTCACAGAGTCAAGCAGCAAAATATAAGTCATGCTAACAGTACCCTTATATACAGTGACGACTTTTGGGAGTAGGATTCGTATTGCGGCAGGATAATGATCCCAAAACACACCTCAGAGGCTTGCAACAACTCCGTGAAGACCAAAAAAGGTCCAGGAGTGCTGACTCTCATGGACTTTCCTCCACAGTCACCTGACCTAAACCCCAGTTGAGCATTTTGGGGGCAATTGAAAACAGAGAAAACCGAACATTCAGCAGCATCACAAGCTGCTCTGTCGCTCTTTTGAAACGTACACAGGCTACTTTGTTTAAAGATTCAACTTTTTAGCCAAGTTATGTTCATTAGATGATTTGCATTGAAACTGTTGGAGGGAAATACAAAGCAGGAGCATTTCCACTGTTGCTCTCAGACTTTTGGTCCCCACCATAGACAAACAGATTTACATTGCAGTGCCATTTAACAAGCGTAACTTCAAGAGAGGGAGCGTGTTCTAAACAGATAGTTGCGTATAAAATATATTTCAGCCCTAGAACAAGGCAGCACTTTATAAATCCCTGATGGGAAATTAAACAGCAAACATACAAGATAACACAAAATACTCAATTAAGATGCAACAAGCAAGTGTACCGATGATGAAACATGAGGTAAATGGTGCACTGTAGAGTAACTGTGTTTACACACACACACAAAATAAAAATAGAGCTCTGGAGAAATTAACAGACCATTCCGCATGTTCTTAAATCCTTCCATTCCAGTATGAATTCAAACACAGACACACACCATTCTACTTAATGAGATACTGAGATCTTACTTAACAGGGAAAAAAGGCAACACATGAAATGAGAGAGTGTTTTCTGTATACTCCATAAACTGTGCAGCTATAACAACCAAGCAACACAGTGCATGGCTCCATGGTGCAAACAAACACCTTATTAAAAGTGCAGTGCTTAACTGTGCATGGAAGACTTCATGCTGTAATAGTTCCAAACGCTTTTCTGTTTTAAATGTGGAAATGTACCCAGTAATAAACCCAGAGTGACCCTTTAATACGTCTTTACTCACGTTTCTTACCTGTTCGATACACAAACTCTCCTGCTCATGTTTTTCTTCAGTGCGTAAACGATTAATCCTTGTTTACAATTACGCTCTTAATTTTTTTAATTATTTTTTTCATTTCCCCCTAAGGTTAATAAAGTTCTTAAGGTGACATTTCATCTTATTGTATCTTAAATAACACGTAAACTTCACGACTGCTAAAAATTAGATTGATCGTGCCACATTCTGACCAATCGGAGGGAAGGATTTTCTGTCCTTGTGTTGCCAGATTAAAAACAATTATAGCACTCTAAAAACTTTAATAACCTAGCCAATTAGGTTGTCTCAGCTTTTTGTACAGCTGCTGTGCAGCAATGCGTTGTTAAATATCTACATTAATCAAATCAAATTAATTCAACTGTATATCTATATCGCTTTTAGATAGTCTTTAATGATGATTTCGGTTACAATCGTGGTAGGTTCGCGGCAAATAGGACGTTGTATGTGGCAATCTGGCAACCCTAATTTGTTGTCAGAAGTACCCTTGCACTTAGTCGGAGCGTTTTTATTCGGTTTAGCAGGGCTATACAGCCTCCAGACATGAAGTGGGCGTAACTGCGCGAGGATTCGTGAGTAACTCTTAACTCTCAAACTCATTTAGACACGAACTCGGTTCTAGCTCGTTCGGCTCTGATTGTGAGACCGTACGTGCGAAACGGCAGCTAGCTTAGCTTAACCGAACTGTCTGACAGCGGCCGCATCGCAAACGGCTTCTTGTGTCCTTAAAGGGTGCACTAGCAAGGGTTTGAAGTCATTGCTTGTGCGCCCTACGTAGTTCACCTCGTACAAAAATCGAAGCGGTTTGTTATTCGGCCGCTGTCATAGAAGCTGTGAAAGCTCCAGAAGCAGATTTTAGAGTGTATTAATGAATATTTTAAGTTGTGGATTAAATCAGACGGAGTAATTGTATATTTAAAAGGGGGAAATATTTTATTAGGCTGTAAATTAGTTTGATTATTAGTAATCCGCATCTTTATAGCCGTTATGGTGTTTATACTCCATTGCTTAAACAGAAACATCTAAAACCTAAAAGGTTTAGGCTGGTATGACTGGCCTGCCAGTTTGGTCTACGTGCTGTTAGGCTGGTATAGCTGCCTGGTCAGCTGGTTTGCCAGCCTGACCAGCGTGCGTGTGTGTGTCCCCAACCAGACCAGTTTGCCCAGCCAGACCAGCTAAGCCTGGTAACCAGCTAAAACCAGCCTCTTTTCAGCAGCGTTGTTAAAGCTGGTACGTTGATCAGCAGACGTTGGGATGTGACCACGTGACTTGTTCTTGCATTTATAACTTAATAAGGTCCGTGGCTTTTTATCTGCATTTGACTATGAAGTGATGAAATTTGAGGGCAGAGTGCACGGACTGATCATGCTGCATCCTGAGCCAGATAAGCTATGGTGTAGTCCTTAAATCTGTAACCTTTTAAACGAAGAGTTACGGATGCATAATAGTATTAGTAACAATAATAGCGAATCTAGTGCAGCATGATTGTTTAAACTAATATTAATAAGGTCATATAAAAACAGTTCATATAATACAGTGTAGGACGGTGGTGGCCTAGCGGTTAAAGCACTGGACTCTTGACCAGAAGGTCCAGGGTTCAAATCCCCAATCTGCCAATATGCCACAGTCCTTGAGCAAGACCCTTAACCCACAATAGCTTGGATTGTAAGAGTTGTAATTCCCTATGGTATATGTTTTCTAGAATTATTAGAATGCCTTTTAGCAGACTTACAATTGGACCCAACTGTGGAAGCTTGGGAGAGGTGAGATTTGAACCCTGGCCCTTCTGGTCCATAGTCCTGTAACTTAACTGCTAGGCTACCATAGTGAGAATAATAATAGTGACTGTAATGCAGCTTAATTGCTTGACAATTAATATTGTGTTGCACTGGCCTTCGTGGTGACCCTAACGTCCCGTGAGCAATGCCTTCTGGTTAGATAGGGTCACACAGGCTCGGTCACCGGTACCCTCTGAGTTCCAGGGTAGACCAGAGTCTTTTTGGGGTGTGTTCGAGGAATATGAATTTTGATGTAGTTTGTGAAACAGCGAGGCAGTGTAGCATTTGTATCTGTTTGATAACGGAAAAGGTCTGCGAATTAGAAAGCTGTGTGTTGGAGAGTCCATGAAAATGAGCAAACCATTTCTTCATGATTTTGTTTCAGGACGGCAGAGGACAGAAAGTTGATGACCTGGAAAAGAAGTGACTGAGGTGTTTGCCCCATACCTGTCTGCTTTGTATTATGACCCTGTGAGCAGTGAGTGTGGCTGAAATGAGAGATATCCCTACCTAGAAGGGGTGTCTACATACTTTTACCTGCATGGTGTAGAGAAATTAGGTCTGTGGAGATTTGGGCTTGACGACGTTTCCGTTTGGCCCCCAGCGCTCGACTGCTGCCGTCATAGGAACAACCAGCGTGACCTCCTCATGTGCATCATCTTCTTCAAGTTTGACCCCCGGCCTGCGTCCAAAAATGCCTACAGGTGAGCGCCTCGGCTCGTTAGTGAGTTTCAGTGGCAATCCTTTGAAGCCGGGCTTTTGTTTCTCCAAAATAGCTTTATTTTGGTAATTCATGAGCGCCCCCGGTCGCCTTATTAAACCCAGAGCGTCTCATTACAGAGCGCGGCGCGGACCGAATGCTAATGGAACGTAACATTAGTCTAAGCTCACGGCTCGGTGACGGAGCTGCGCACGAGGCTGCGATTGCCTCACAGTGTCCGGTTCGACCTTTCCCACAGTTCCAAGCTGCAAAGGCCTCGGGGAGGCTCGATCATGCAGCGTGTCCCCCAGTGGGGTGGAGCTGAACGAGTGGAATGCCTCCACCGTCCGCATTAACGCGGAGATCAGGGACAGTGGAAGCTGAGACTGCCTGACCTGGTCCGCTACCTTAATCGCTGACCAGTGTCAGAACTGGACGTTGGAGCCTTTGTAGAAGATGGTCCAGTCCAAGAGTTGGTTACGCTTACCTAGGGAAGTGACAGCATAAAGCTAAAAGCTCTGGATAAAGCTAGTGTGACGCATCACCTGACCATCAGCTGACAGTCCTGATCTGGGGAGTGTCGGTGTTTTTCTGCAGTAATATAATAAACTGCAGCGCGGCTCTGTTATTATAAGGCTTTTTGCTGAACCTTCACTCTCCCCGTGCAAGGACGGCCATAATGGACGTCAGTCATGCTGAAATGAGACCCAGATAAGACCCTAAAGCAGCAGGATTGATGTTGCCGTTCCAGCCGCTCCACAAGGGCGTCGGCGTGTTCGTTAGCCTAATGAGGCGGCGGAAAGAATTATGACATCTACAGTGCGCTTGGGATACGGTCCCGTCCTTCACACTGCGGCTCCTGTTCATCTCACCCTCTCAGACTGGCCACACAGCCAGGCACTCTCACTCTCACTCTCACTTTCGCACTCTCTCACTCTCACTCTCACGCTCCTTCAGTTCCTTGCAATGAAATGGAGCAGAACAGGTGGATGTAGGCCAGACATGTCAGGCACTAAATGAGCCCCACGTACAATAAGAGCCCATGGGTCCGACGTTAAAGAAGACTTTTATTAGATCAGCTATAAAAACCGAATAACCAAAAGAGGCGTGGCTCTTACTCTGCTCCAGTCATCAGCTTTAATAGGAGCCGGTGTGATTCAGTGCTGCTTCATTGAGGCAAGTACAGGCACAGAGGCCACGCCTCCTTCACTATTGCTGATAGATTGCTCTCAAAGGCCACGCCTCCTTCACTAGGGCTGATAAATTACATTCAGAGGCCACGCCTCCTTCTTTGTTATGACTGAGATCACACAGAGAGGACAGGTCTCCTGCACCAGGACTGATAGATCACACACAGAGGCCACGCCTCCTTCAGTAGGTCTGATAGACCTTTTACATAGGCCACGCCTCCTTCACTAGGACTAGTAGATTACACACAAAGGCCACGCCTCCTTTACTAGGACTGACAAATCACACACAGAGGCCACGTCTCCTTCAGTAGGACTGATCAACCTTTTGCAGAGGCCACGTCTCCTTTACTAAGACTAATAGACCTTTCACAGAGGCCACGCCTCCTTCACTAGGACTGACAATCATTCATAAAGGCCACTCCTTCTTAAAACTAGACCTTTTACAGAGGCCACGCCTCCTTTAGTATGACTGAGCAACCTTTTACGAGGCCACGCCTTCTTCACTAAGACTAATAGACCCTTTACAGAGGCCACGCCTCCTTAGTCAGGATTGATAGATCATACACAGAGGCCACACTGTCAGTAAGACTGAAAAACCTTTCACAGAGGCCACGCCTCCTTGACTAGGACTAGTAGATTACACACAAAGGCCACGCCTCCTTTACTAGGACTGACAAATCACACACAGAGGCCACGCCTCCTTCAGTAGGACTGATCGACCTTTTACAGAGGCCATGCCTCCTTTACTGACTAATAGACCTTTTACAGAGGCCACGCCTCCTTTACTAAAACTAATAGACCTTTTAGAGAGGCCACGCCTCCTTAATTAGGACTGATAGATCATACACAGAGGCCACACCTCTTTCAGCAAGACTGATAAACCTTTCACAGAGGCCACGCCTCCTTCACTAGGACTAGTAGACCCTTTACAGAGGCCACGCCTCCTTTACTAAGACTAATAGACCCTTTACAGAGGCCACGCCTCCTTTACTAAGACTAATAGACCTTTTACAGAGGCCACGCCTCCTTCACTAGGACTAATAGACCTTTTACAGAGGCCACGCCTCCTTTACTAAGACTAATAGACCCTTTACAGAGGCCACGCCTCCTTTACTAAGACTAATAGACCCTTTACAGAGGCCACGCCTCCTTTACTAAGACTAATAGACCGTTACATTTTATCTTTCTGAAGTTTTTTTTTATCCTGCTTTCCCACTGCAGGCTTATTTTGGCGGCAAACAGAGACGAGTTCTACGCCAGGCCGTCCAAAGCTGCCGAATTCTGGGGAAGTGGAAAGGAAATCCTGAGTGGTGAGAACGAAAACACGCCATAAGCTCAGCTAAAGAGACACTCGTACCCCTAACCCGTTCTTACTTATAACACCAGCCATACAGGCCTCAGGCTTTCTTAGTAAGGTCCCAGATAATTGATGGTCAGCTCCCCCCCCGTCCGTGGATCAGTCCTAAGATGAAAGCGGCTGGAAAAATTAATAAAGGTCATGAAAATAAATGGCGACCATGAAAAGCACATTTATCTTAATCTCCTTTTCCCAGCGCTCCGCTCTCCTAAGTCGGCCGCTAAAGTGCGTGTAATTGACTGATCACACATTACCATTCCGGCTGCAGAGATCCATTCGGCTCCTCCGGTGGTTCACAGGGGTCCAGGCCGCCTTGTTGTTCCCCGGCTCTGTTTGCGGCTCTAATCTGGGGGTCAGCGACCGACACGGGGCCTTAATTGATGGCTGCGTTTTAATGCGAAGTGACAGGAATTAAGTGGAGGGTCTTATCTGCCTGAGGAGGGCCGCCGGGACGAATGTGGATGAAGAGGGAAGCGGACTCGGCCGCGAGGACACAGAGCCCACGGGACCGCGGTCCGATGTGCTCGGACTGGCAATGGACCCGCAGCCGGCGCGGCCTGTCGCACCCGTTTCCACACGAACGGGGATCTTGTTTGCGCGGCGAGCCCCTCCGCATGCTGATAACGCGGAGTAATGAATGAGCACAGAGCCGATGTCCTCAGCTCAGACCCGCTACAGAGCAACCGGCTTTAATAGGCTGGAATAAACCGGCTGGATTTGGTGCTGGCTTCAATAGAACTGACCAGGTTGTTAATCCGGCACTAGACTTCATCTGGTTCAGGTTCAAATGCCTTAGGTTCCCTTATTTCAAATTAAGACTCAATGGACACACAGTCCAAAGCCAAACCGGCGCTCCCTGCTCGACACTAATGAGGCACTTACAACGCACTCAGGCAGAAACTAACAACACTCAAGGTGTGTTTCTTTGTGTTTTTTTGAATAACACTTTTTCTGCTCTCTATAACACTTTATTTGTTTTTGAATTAGACTTGTTTTTTGAAGTCATACATTTTTTTTGAATAACATATTGTGCTTTTGGTGGGATTTTTTGTTTTTTGAATAACTTTGTTTGTTTTAAATAATGTTTTGTTTTTATTTGGATTGTTTTTATTAACACGTTGGGGTTTTTTTTGTTTTTTTTAATTACATGTTTTCTTATTTGTATTTTTGTTTGTGTTTTTTAATTTGTGGGTTATTTTTAATGTGTGGGTTATGTTTTTGTTTTTTTGTTTTTTTTGTGGGTTTTTTATTTGTGGGATATTTTTAATTTGAGGGTTATGTTTGTTTTTTTTTATTTGTATTTTTTTTTCCATTCTTTATAACACTTTTTTAATTATTTTTTTTATTAGACTTGTTTTTTGAAATCATAAAAATAGTATTTTGTTTTTTTGAATAACACATTGTGTTTTTGGTGGGATGTTTTTTGAATAACATTTTGTTTATATTTGGGTTTTTATTAACCTTTTGGAGGTTTTTTTATTTTTTTTTATTTGTAGGTTATTTTTAATGTGTGGGTTATGTTTTTTATTTGCGTTTTTTAATTTGTGGGGTATGTTTATATATTTTTTTATTTGTGTTTTTTTTACTTGTGAGGCTTTTTAAATTTGTGGGCTATATTTATTTTTTTATTTGTGTGTTTTTAAATGTGTTGGGGTTTTTTATTTGATTATTTTTTGTGTTTGTGTTTTTTTTATTTGAGATTTTTTTTATTTGTGAACTATGTTTATATTTTTAATTTGTGTTTTTTTTTGTGAGGTTTTTTAAATTTGTGGGCTGTGTTAATTTTTTTATTTGTGTATTTTTAAATGTGTGGGTTTTTTTAATTTGTGGGCTATGTTTATATTTTTACTTTGTGTTTTTTTTGTGAGGCTTTTTAAATTTGTGGGTTATTTTTATTTTTTTAAATGTGGGTTTTTTTTATTTGTGATTGGGGGGGTATTTGTAAGGTTTTTTTTTTATTTGTGAGTTATGTTTAATTTTTTTAATCAGGTTTTCAGACATATCATTTTTTCTGCTGTTTTATAAACTGTTTGCTAAAATCAGCTACATGTGTCATACTTCCGATTCCTCCCAGTTCAGATCGGTTTTCTTTTTCCCGTGTAGAAAGTCAGCCCACCGAGCCATTTGATCTTTGGACGTTAGAGTTGGACCCCATGAGTTACTGCGGTCGTACCTCGGCATCATTTGAATAATCCTGTACTCGGAGCGCTCAGTAAGCCAGCAGGTCCCGGCTTAATAATAAGTTTAATAATAAGATACCGTCCCGTTGGCATTAGAGGCTCTGACAGCCGAATTAAACTGAAATCCGCTTTAGAGGACGTGACCAGAGTGAGGCGCCGTGCCACGATAAGGACAGCGGAACGCCACAAACAAGCTCACCTGCTCCTTTGGAATTCTGCATTAAGAAACGAATACGCTGCTCGGCTGAAACGGAGGCAGGTTGCTATCCTGGTTCTGTTATGACCCGGGTTCGAGTTCTTCAGCGGAGGCTCTAGACTATTCGAAGTGGGTGGGTCAGGCGGGGGCTAGTGCCTATGTTAGAGGGCCAATTACTTTCTACCTAAATGTGCATAGCGCTTTGTGTTCGTAGGGGGCACTGGGCCCCATAGAACCGCCACTGGCAGTACATGGAATGACATCGGCTTCTTATGTTCGGCTGACACTGGCATATGCCACTGGCATCAACAGTTTGTGCCGGTGACAGTGACATATGCCAGTTGCTCTGACGTCTGTTTTGAAACACTGGCACATGCCATTGGCACCCGGAGTTCAATGTTATGATTTGCCCTACTCTATGGAGGGGCATCTTAGTTTAAATGTAAAAAAAGACATACGGTGCCAAAGCCATTGGCATATGGCAGTATCACCAAAACCGAGTGGTATATGCCAATGTTCCGCAGACTTAAGATTCCAATGCCAGGGTCACCCAAATGTAACATGCTGATGCCATTCCAGTTATTACTGCCTCTCGCCACTGGGGGCCCTCACAAACTCTTTTCACATTTGCCGACTGTCCTGGTCAGGCGACGGGGTGCTGGCACGTACCCCTGGAAAACACAGGATGTGGGCATGAGCGTGCCCCAGGACGAGACGCCAGTCCATCGCAGGACTAGGAGTCTCTGTTGTTAGGAGTCTCTGTTACTCACACAGCCCCAGAGTCCTGGCCTGGATGCAGCCTGTGTGGAATTTGCATGTTCTCCTCCCACATAAAGTGCCCTGCGATGGACTGGATCCCTGCCCAGGGCTGGTTCCCTCCCTCGTGACCCAGAATTGACCTAATCAGGTACAGAAAATGAATGTCGTATCTCTTTGGTGCTGTTTGTCCTCAGGTCTGGATCTGGAGGAGGGAAAGGAAGGCGGGTCCTGGCTGGGCATCACCAAGCGCGGCAAACTGGCAGCGCTGACCAATTACCTGGAAGGAAAGCAATGCTCCGATGCCCAGGGAAGAGGTGAGCGTTTAGCGTTACATGGGTCGGGGGGTCGTCTGGTTCGTATCAATGCGATAGTGTTGAGCCTCGCTTGTTCATATCCCACCTCTGGCAAGGTGTGTCGGTTTTGGTTCCGTTGTGAAATCCAGCAGTAATCGTTGGCTGTTTGAGGCCAGGTCCTGGCACCAGTGTACAAGTCCTGCTGTGTTACTGGCACGTGCCCCATACAGTCATAAGCGCCTCTTATCTGTTAACAGAACCGAAGAAGCAAACTTTGGACGCCATTTTCTCCGAGCTCAGGAAATATTAAAATCCATTTCATTTTTGGCCGCACTGTTACTCTGTGGTTCCAGATAACGATTTGTATTCGCTTCCTCGCTCTGTTTAGAGACGCTCATGAAACGCTATTGATTTCTGCAACCTTGTTGTTGAGGGCTGTTGATGTGGGTTATTGATACCGGTCTTTGGCAGGGTAACGACCCTCCGAATGTGCTCTTGTAACATCAGTTGGTACTTCAGCATTACGAATATGATGTAGGTGTGCTGGAACTGCGCTGAGCTGTCCCGATTATGGCCACTTTATGTTCATGAAGCCGTGACACTTCCAGCGCCAGAAGCCTCTGATGTTAGGTGGCTCTTCGAAAGACCAAGGATTGGATTCACAAGCGACTTCAGAAAGAAAATCTTCTTAAATGTGTGTTTTCTTCATTCATTCTTAAGAAACATTGTTACTCTTGTCAAAGACGTTCTTCATAATGATCTTTTTTTAAAGAACAGTTCTAAGAACAAGTGGTATTCTTGAAAACTTTACGTTCGTAAATGTTTTCTTAGCCTTGGAAGCCTCACACTTGTCTTAGGCTGATGCTTAGGGCAGTGTTTCCCAACCGATCGGTACGCTAAGCGAGTGGCGTGTGGTGACAGGCAGAACCGTTACATTCTCATCCACTAGAGGGCAGTAAGATATCAGCTTTGTGTTCAACTAAGCAGGCCCAGGTTTCACACCGAGTAAGTAAATTGAGTCAATCTAAACTAGATTTTCATTATATTTCAATAAATATACCTTTTGTGACCTTTTGTGGTGTGCCTTGGGATTTTTCTAATGTGAAATATGTGCCGTGGCTCAAAAAGGTTATGAAACACTGGCTTAGGGTAAGTTTAGACAGTGTAGTTATTGGAAATAAGGCCAATATTATTTTCCTAGAATGATTATTTTCCAACAAAATCTCCTTCTTGTTAGCTAAACTTTTTTGAACACGTGGTTCGATGTTTATCCTCCGTTTGGCGGATTAAACGAAATACAAATTCAAAAAATTTGTCTCACGCCCTATAGTGTAAGCTGCAAACTGCAACATAAGAAAAAAATTCAGATTTTCTTAAGGAAATCTTGAGGAAATAATATTTGAGAACGTTTTGCGTTTTTTCAAGAACTGCATCTAAGTACGTTCTTCTGATCTTCTTACTGTTTGGCTTAAGAGCCTTTGCAAGTTTTTTTCTTAACAAAGCTTTCATGAATCAACCATGAATCTGCTGAATCTTGTGAAAAGCTACTGAGATGGATCGCCATGCCTGCCTTTCACGCAACGTTGGCATTGTTTCCGTTGTGAGCCCATCAGCACCGACTCGTATTCCTGCTGCCCATCTGAGGCTCAGTTTGTATCTGTACCAACAGCTTTCGTATTCCAAGACCTATTTCTAGCGGTACTGTGATGGAACATGGTTCTTTCCTTTCTCCCCAGGCTTCTTGGTGTCAAACTTCCTGACAGATAACGTGGACATCTTTAGCTACATGTGCAAGGTGTCGTCCGAGGGCCACCTGTACAACGGGTTTAACCTCCTCACCGCCGAATTCAGGTACTGCTGTAACTGGACCTTAGGTCACCGTGTTGTCTACCCATGTAGGCGTACAGTGGGGCACAAAAGTATTTAGTCAGTCACTGATTGTGCAAGTGCTCCTACTTAGAAAGATGAGAGAGGCCTGTAATTTTCATCATATGAGAAAGAAAATTCTTAATTCATTGTAAATTATGGTGGAAAATAAGTATTTGGTCACTCACAAACAAGCAAGAGTTCTGGCTCTCACAGATCTGTAAGTTCTTCTTTAAGAAGCTCTTCTGTCCTCCACTCGTTACCTGTATTAATGGCACCTGTTTGACCTCGTTATCTGTATAAAAGACACCTGTCCACAGCCTCAAACAGTCAGACTCCAAACTCAACCATGGCCAAGACCAAAGAGCTGTCGAAGGACACCAGGAAGAAAAGTGTAGACCTGCACCAGGCTGGGAAGAGTGAATCTACAATAGGCAAGCAGGTTGGTGTGAATAAATCAACTGTGGCAGCAACTGTAAGAAAATGGAAGACATACAAGACCATTGATAATCTCCCTCGATCTGGGGTCCCCCACGCAAGATCTCACCCTGTGGTGGGGGGTTCAAAATGATCATGAGAACGTTGATTTCAAAAATCCCGAACTACACTGAGTTACCTGATTACTTACCCTTCAGAGAAGATATCTTTGACCCACATTAACAAATTCTACCCTCACTAACACACTGACGCCTAGCCGAAGGGACTCAGATCCTGCCGTCAGGCGTGCCCCCTGCTTAAGCCAGTAACATGTCCATGCCCATCTGAAGTTTGACAAGATCCTCATGCCCCCAGGTGGTCCTCAAAAATCCAGCATGAATATGGAGCATGACAATATCCCAAACCACCGCTCGTGAAAACGAATTAGTGTCTCCGTAAAAAAGCATTTCAAGGTCCTGGAGTGGCCTAGCCAGTCTCCAGACCTCAACCCCATAGAAAATTTGTGGAGGGAGTTGAAAGTCCGTGTTGCCCCAAAACATCACTGCTCTAGAGGAGATCTGCATGGAGGAATGGGCCAAAATACCAGCTACAGTGTGTGCCAACCTCCTGACCTCTGTCATTGCCAACAAAGGTTATGTTACAAAGTATTGAGTTGAACTTTTGTTATTGACCAAATACTTATTTTCCACCATAATTTACAGTTAAATTCTTTAAAAATCCTACAAAGTAATATTCTGGATTTTTTCTCATTCTGTTTCTCATAGTTGAAGTGTACCTATGATGACAATTACAGACCTCTCTCATCTTTCTAAGTAGGAGAACTTGCACAATCAGTGGCTGACTAAATACTTTGTTGACCCACTGTATAGTACCTGTATCTATTGTGGGAATAGAGATATGAGTCGTACTGGTTATGTGAAATGGTTTATTAGTAGTTGCTTCAGTTCAGCCTACCGTCTACACAGCATCCCTAACACCACCGCATTTTTAATTGATGGAAATTCACAATAATTATTGTAAATACAGTAAAGCTGTAACACTTAAGAGGATGGTATGATGGACCTGATACTTTTGTTTGACGGAAGCCAAAAATGCGTCGATAGACAGTATTCGGATTAAGTACAGTAAATTTAAACTAGAGGAGATGAGAGCATGATGTGACCTTGAACACAGTCATACTGGGCCAATTTAGAGCGCCCAGGTAACCTACCGCAGGTCTTTGGAACGTTGGAGGAAACCGGAGCGTCCGGAGTAAACCTAAACCCACATGGACATGGGGAGAACATGCAAACTCCATACAGCCAGAGTCTGAGGTCAGGATCGAACCAGGGAGCTGTTAGGAGATATTGTGAGCAGCTTTACTATTAACATTTGGGTCATGAAGGATGACGGAATCTTGGAGCATTTTATTCCAATTGACACCCCCCCTCTCTCTCCTTTGTTAAGCTCGAAAATATCTGACCTCAGGGTTGTGAAGCATGGACCTGGCCACCTGCTCTCCTGTTCTGGGACCCATGCTGGATTTCAAAACTGTTTAGAATTCAGCTCTGCAGCTGCTTATTCCAGCACGCCCTGTACTTCTTGGCTTTGTGGGCTCTTTGTTACAGAGGGTGGGTTCTTCATCTACAGAGGTGTTCGGAGCAGAGGCTTTAACGCTGCTGCATTTTATGATGATGATAACACACGTGCCAATAAGCTCGTCAGAAACTCCACCACAACTCCGTCATCTCCGATCAGTAACGGCATCCGGCATCCAGAGAGAAGCTTCCGTTATAATGAAGAGACGTTTGGGGGGCAGCAGCTCCTGATGGGAATTTAATGTTTGCCTCGACAAAAACAGTCTATAAATATTCCCCTTATTTTCAACCATCGGTTTCAGACGCCGTGATGAACGAGAGGGAACGGAGCTGCCCAATAAAAGCAGTAAATTCACGTCGAGAGGAACACGGCTCGCACGTCTTAGGAGAACCTTCGATCAAATTCACGTTTCTCTTTGGACTTGAAATGATTTGTGCTCCTGTGTGGGGGTGAGATGATGTACTGGTGTGGTTGCGCTTAAAGTTTGAGATTTAGCCCACCGTGTTTTTTTAAATCGAAGCATTCGTTTAAAACCCTGGTTATTGGATACACCAGCATTCCCTTTCATAACTAAACAATGGTAATGCTGTACACTAATCTAGTTACTGTTGCTGTAAAGAAGGAATGTAACGTGTTACAGTTTAAACTCTTATAACCGCATTATCCACTTAGACTGTGTATTACTACAGTAACAAAGAAATGTTAATTGTCAAAAATATAAATTATGTCCAAGGCGGAGGATATGGGATCCTGGGAGCAAGTGGCTCTGGGAATATGGTACTCTGGGAATAAAGGATTCTGGGTCTATATGGGGCTTTGGAAGAAGAGGACTCTGGGGATATGGAACCTTGGGAATCATTGACTTTGGAAATATGAGACCTTGGGAATAGGTGGCTTTGGGAATACGAGACCTTGGGAATAGCGTACTCTTGATATTGGGAACCTGGGAAATGAGGGGAATGTAGGACTCTTGAAATAAAGGACATTGGGTGGTTCCCTTGAAGGCAGTGACTCTGGTGAATGTGGTACCCTGGAACTAGAGGCCTCTGGGAATACGGGACCCTTGAAAATGGCAGGTACTGGGAATATATGGCCTTGAAAAAGGAACATGGAACCCTGGGAATAGGTGGCTTTGGGAATTAGAGAACTTGGGAAAATGGGATCTTGGGAATATGTGGCTTTGTGAATTTGGAAAGCTGGGAATAGGTGGCTTTCTGAATATAAAACCCTGGGAATAGGTGGCTTTTGGAATTTGGGACCTTGAGAAAAGGTAGTTTTTGGAATATAGGATCTTGGGAATAGGTGGCTTTGTGAATTTGGAAAGCTGTCAAAAGGTGGCTTTGAGAATGAATATAGAACCCAGGGAATAGGTGGCTTTGGGAATTTGGGACCTTGGGAAAAGGTAGTTTTGGGAATAGGTGGCTTTGGGAATTTGGAAAGCTGGGAATAGTTGATTTTGGGAACATAGGACCATGGGAATAGGTGGCTTTGGGAATTTGGAAAGCTGTGAATAATTGTCTTTGAGAATATAGAACCCTGGGAATAGGTGGCTTTGGGAATTTGGGAGCTTGGGAAAATGTAGTTTTGGGAATATGGGACCTTGGGAAAAGGTAGTTTTTGGGAATATGGGATCTTGGGAATAGGTGGCTTTGTGAATTTGGAAAGCTGTGAAAGGTTGGCTTTGAGAATATAGAACCCATGAAATGGGTGGCCTTTGGTAATTTTGGACCTTGTGAAAAGGTAAGTTTTTGGGAACATAAGACCATGGGAAATGTGGCCTTTGTGAATTTGGAAAGCTGTGAAAAGGTGGCTTTGAAGAATATAGAACCCCAGGAATGGGTGGCTTTGTGAATTCGAAATGAGCTGGAAAAGGTGGCTTTGAATATAGAACCCAGGGATAGTGGCTTTGTGAATTTGGAAAAGCTGGATAGGTGGCTTTGGGGAATTAATAAAACCCTGGAAATAGGGTGGCTTTTGGAATTTGGGACCTTGGGAAAGGTAGTTTTGGGAATAGGTGGGCTATTTAATTTGGATAGCTGGGATAGGTGATTTTGGGAACATGGGACATGGGAATAGGTGGCTTTTGTGTAATTTGAAAAGCTGTCAAAAGTTGGCTTTTGAGAAATAGAACCAGGGAATAGGTGGCTTGGAAATTTGGAACCTTGGGAAAAAGGTATTTTGGGAATAGTGGCTATGTAATTTGGAAGCTTGGGAATAGGTGATTTTTTGGGAACATGGGACCATGGGAATAGGTGCGTGTGTGAATTTTTGAAAGCTGTGAATAATTTGTTCTTTGAGAATATAGAACCCTGGGAATAGGTGGCTTTGGGAATTTGGGACCTTGGGAAAAGGTAGTTTTGGGAATATGGGACCTTGGGAAAAGGTAGTTTTTGGGAATATGGGATCTTGGGAATAGGTGGCTTTGTGAATTTGGAAAGCTGTGAAAAGGTGGCTTTGAGAATATAGAACCCAGGAAATGGGTGGCTTTGGGAATTTGGGACCTTGGGAAAAGGCAGTTTTGGGAACATGGGACCATGGGAATAGGTGGCTTTGTGAATTTTGAAAGCTGTGAATAATTGTCTTTGAGAATATAGAACCCTGGGAATAGGTGGCTTTGGGAATTTGGGAGCTTGGGAAAATGTAGTTTTGGGAATATGGGACCTTGGGAAAAGGTAGTTTTGGGAATATGGGACCTTGGGAATAGGTGGCTTTGTGAATTTGGAAAGCTGGGAATAGGTGATTTTGGGAACATGGGACCATGGGAATGCTGTACCTGTGAATATGAGGCCCTGGAAAAAGAGGACTCTGGCAATAGACAGCACTCAAAATAGGTGACTCTGGAAATACAGGACTCGGGATATATGGATCCCTCAAAGTAAGTGATTCTGGTGAATATGGAACCCTGGGAGTAGGTGGCTTTGGGAATATGGGCCCCTGGGAATAGGTTACTCTGTGTATATGGGACCCTAGAAAAAGAGGGTAATGTACGGCTCTCAAAATAGGGGACTTTGGGTATATTGATCACTTGAAATCATTGAATATGGGACATTGGAAGTAGAGGGGTCTTGGGAATATGGACGGCTCGGAATAAGTGGCTTTGGAAATAAGAGACCTTGTGAGTAGGACTCTAAGGGAATATGGAAGGCTGTGAATAGGTGACTTTGGGAATATGGACCCTAGGAGTATGGGGCTTGGAAAAAGAGTGTCCTATCAGTATAGGACTCTGGATATACAGTTCCCTCGATGCAAGTGACCCTGGGAACAGGATAAAGCTCCGTTCCTTCTGCTAACGGGCAGCTGCTATGCCAAGATCAGCTCGCTAACATTACCCATAAACACGTTCTAAACAAACATGCCCATTGCTCAGCTTTGTATCTTTGAGTTTAACAGCGTATGATTGGCTCCCTGACCTTTAGCGATGGATTCCCTGATAAAGGAAGGTCTCTGGATGGTGACGGCGCTAACCTTTCGTGCTGACTCTGATTCTCGGGCTAATTACGTACAACGGTGTAAACAAAACAGCAGGACAGAGCTGCAAGTGTAGCGCTAATAACTCAGTGGAGGGGAAAACAACATTCAACAAATCGCTTACAGCCTGATGCTGGACGGCGTAACTTCTGCAGCGCTAATGACATTTAATCCGTTTTCCCAGCATATTGGTGTTAATCTGAACTTTTTCCTGTCATTCTACGTGATTTGTTATTGTTACAAGTTAACGAATCTATCATTCGGGTCCCGTGGGGACACTAGCCCTGCCCCACAGAGACGGATCGACTCAGAAATAGCGCATGTAATTGTGATAAACGCTAGCTGACTGTCTCGTCTTTCCTGTCACCCAACGCAGAGCCAATGAGGACACGGTGTGTTACTATGGAAACAAGGGCAGTCACGAACCTGTGCACCTGAAACCGGGTACAGTCCCTCTCTTGAAACAGACACAAACTCACGCGCTGTGTACCTAGCGCAATGGTTGTATTTTTGTCAGTGAGGTCATGGGAAGGTGTGTGTGTGTGTGTGTGTGTGTGTGTGTACTCGCAGGTATCTACGGTCTGAGTAACTCTCTACTAGAAACTCCTTGGCGGAAGCTGCAGCACGGCAAGCGCCGCTTCACCAGCGTGGTCGATAAAACGCTGCCCCCTGAAGGCCTGGTGCAGGAACTGATGAACGTGCTGAACGATGAGGAACTGTAAGTGTGCATCTGTCTTTCCTCTATCCTCCGTCTAAGACTCCCCGACAAAAGAGTCACCTTGCGTGTTTAAGGCTGTAGTTTCTTCAGGGTCCTGCAGATGGCGTTGCACGGGTGCGATGTGTGGAAAACTGATTGTAGGCTGGGATTTCTGCCGCTGCTGGTAGAGCCGTATGACCGCACGCTTAGATACACCGGCAAATTCAGCTACTTCCTTCACACTATGGCCTTTCGCAAGCCCGAATGCGGTCACTTTTGACCGTGGTCAAAAAACTTTTGATGTGGTCATGAACATGGGGCTGTGGGACGGTTGTAGCCTAGTGGTTAAGGTACTGGACTCTGGACCAGAAGGATATGGACTCCTAGGGTCCATATTCTCAAAGCCACCTATTCACAGCCTTCCATATTCCCTTAGAGTCCTATTCACAAGGTCTCTTATTTCCAAAGCCACTTATTATTTCCAAAGCCACTTATTTCCAAAGCCTATTGGGTCCATCTAGTATCTACCTCTCCCTTCAGTCAGAAGGTCCAGGGTTCAAATCCCACCTCTGCCAAGTTGCCACTATTGGGTCCTTGAGCAAGGCCCTTAACCCACAATTGCTTGGATTGTAAGACTGTACCAATTGTATGTCACTCTGGGTAAGGGTGTCTGCTAAATGCTGTAAATGTAAACATCTGCTTTGTGGTTGAACGAACCATTCACTGCACTGTACCACCTCTTCTCAATCTATGAATCCCCTCACACAGGTATACACGCAGGTATTTATAGCCCTCGTGCAACGCCATCTGCAGGTTCCTGAAGGCACCACCACCTTAAACACGCAAGGAGATTGTTTGTTTGGAGATTGTCGGGTAGTATATCTACTATGACGTTTGAGCTATACATTACTTGACGTTATATTTTGCATGACGAACCATAATATTTATTAATATATCCCATGTATAATGAATGATTTAATGATTTAATGATTTAATTTCCCCATTTTCTTCTTTTTATTCTTGTATGATGAAAAGAATCTTAATCTGGTCTCAGTCTCAGCCACTCTCAGTCCATCCATCATTTTTATGTTCATCCATCATCCATCCACCTATCATCCATCCATCTATTGATCAGTCTGTTCATCCACCATCCAGTTGTCCCTCTACCTATCCATCCATGTAATATCGATCGTCATATCCATCTAGTATCTACCTCTCCCTTCAATCATCCACATATCTATCCAGCTACACGCGTTGATTGAATGCACTTTTTGTATTTAGTGAGTGAACAGCTCCCCCTAGCGTCCCACAGTAGCTATGTTTGTATCTTTGTTGTTTAAATGCCATTAAACCCGTCTCCGAGTGAATCGTTATCGGTGTTTTATCAGTGATCCATGATGCTTATTGATCCTGTCTCTGAAATCTGTCCAAGCTGTACCTTACCCTCACACAGCCGCTGCTGCTTATCACCTCGTTTAAATTACGCTCCAGTCAAATTTGCCCAGTGCTGCTCTCTTCCCCTTAAAACCTCGGATTATTCGCTTTGATCTCCGGCTTCCTGAAGGCAAAACCCAGGGTCGTTTATTAGAAAGGTGAATCAGAAGCTCTCTCATGCAAGATAACGAACATCCCTGGTGACGGCGGGAAAAGCCTGACGATTGATCATCAAAACATCACTGGGTCGCTCTCGCTCTCTCACACGTACTTTTGTTCTTCTGATCCAACTTAGACTGGAATGAACTTTGTACCTTCCATCAGAGCACAAAATATGAATCGGTGTTTCATCACAAATCGTCCTTTGCCGCCAATAACCGTGAGCGCTTGAGAAATCTTGAGGAAAACAGGGCTGTGTTCCAAATCACGTACTAAAATACTACATAGTGCGTCAAAATACAGCAGTAACGACGCCATTTGTGGCAGATTTGACATCAGCCGAGTCTAAGGTATCTGTCTGAGGGATTATTAGTTATAAACTGACCTTATTTCTATCGAGTATCAGCGAACCTTTCGAACAGAAGTTCCCGCTCTTCCCGCTCAGTATCCAATCAAATGAACACGTCTTATTTTGAATTGTCTGGCGCTAAGATTGTAAGTGTGCATTTTCGCGCGCTTTACTTAGTATAGTTTAGGATGGATGTTAGGATTATGTGTTCATATTTAATAATAAAAATAAATCGAATGGATGTTGTTTGTATTCAGATGTCTTCATGTGGTGATTCTGATTAAGTTTGAGAGAAGAGGGGAAACCGAATCATCACCATCATTTGCTTCCAAAAGTTACATTGCCTTATTTGAAGAAGACTATAATATATTCATAATTAATAATACTTTGAGGCTATATGTTATTTAAGCCTAATGTATGATTTAATATAATATTATTTATTAATATATCCTCCTGGGACCCAGGAAAACTAAAGTTTGATCATTTCAGTAATTTTTGAAATAAGTCTATGAGATGAAAAAAAACATGTCACAAGGATACGTTTTGATTATTTTTTGTCAAATGTCCTTTATAAGGGACAATGGAACATGGTTTAGTAATTTTCTTTATGTGTTTTGTCTTTCCCGTCTGCATCAGATCAAAAAGCAAGTCCCAATGTCCACTACGGAAGACATTAATAAAAGTACACTTAAGTGGTTCAACATAAGTGCAAATCAGTAAAAACTGCCTTGAAAATTAGCTAAAACTGTAGACATGTAAATTAGAGGCTTTAGAAAAATCATTAATGCATATTATTCAACAATTTACTTCTCTTGTGTCCATAAAACGTGGTTTCTGAGATTGCAGCCAGCAGATCTCCCATTGCAAATGACACACCCCCATAAATGACATGTCAGTGCAAAGGCCAGGATGTCCTCTAGATGGCGCATCAGCTTTTAGCTCTGTAGATTATATGGTTATTGAAATATTCTGTGTGAACTCATGTCCCCCACAGAGGACAACAATGAATTATCAGGTCTTATGAGTATATGTCATCAACAATTCCGTGCTGCATTTAGTTCCTGGGTTGCCAGATTCCACGAGAAAAATATGAGACAGGTCAAGGGAAAAAAGCCCATAAAAAGCCAACGCTCTTAGAATAAGCCAAATGTGTCGGGGTATGTTTGCGTTCATGCACAGACTGAGAAAATGGATCTGAGGAATGGGTTACATGCATCGAAAAATCCAAGTACAGAGATCAAATCCAGCTTTCTTTATCAGATTTCCAGACCTTAATCCAAATTCCGACTATGCTGTTCACATGACCACTTGAGTAATCCGATAACTGCAGAAATCTGATTATGGTCGGATTATTAAGTGCATGTAAACGCAATCACCGAGGGTTCGACGTCAGCACCTATTTACTCTCTGATATAAACACAGCCTGGTGTACAATATCTGCTTCATCACCGAAGTCTTCCTTCTAGTAAGAATTTAATCAAGTCCTCCGACACGCTGTACGAAACACAAGCCAAACAAGGAGCGGGATGAATTATTCCGAGCTCGGCTATTCACCGATTGTTACCTGCGAGAGCGTGCCTGCAAACGCATGGAACCAACAAACCACCGCAAATGCTAATGGAGGCTATTCATGAGCAGCTGCGGTTGTTATTCTCATCAGAGCATTCAATTATTCTGAACAAACAAAGCCGGCGCGAGCGAGGAGCAACCGTGCGGTGAATAGCCGTCTTCAATTACGGCCCTTTCTTTCTCTCGCTCCCTGGATAAAGCCAATAATCGCTTTTATAATTTTGTAATAACCTCAGATATGCTACGTGCGTGATAAAATGACGTACCGAGCTCTGAAGTGGGTGAATTCTGTTTGAGAGAATAAAGGAAGTCCTGCAGGGATACAGAGCAGCTAATGACCTGAGAACATGATAACAAGCTGGATTTATACGTGAGAATTGTAACGTAGCGCATCACACAGACCCTGCCCAGGACCCACGGACTCATGAAAGCTTTTTTTTTTTAATTAAAAACCTGCGAAGGCTCTTAGGACAAACACTAAGAAGTTCATAAGAATGTTCTTAAACGCAGTTCTCGAAAACAACTTAAGAAGATCTGACCTAATATCTTAAATCTCTGTGTTTCCTTATGTAGGCTACGTTGTGTTTTACAGCTTATGATATGGTGTGAGAAACGCATTCTGAATTTGTATTTACTAGGGTTGCACCGATCTGATGTTGGAATCGGATATCGATCATGATATTAACAAAATTAGTTGGGTCTGGTATCGGAATATTAACCCGATCCATGGGATCGATCCATTTGCTTCCGTTATGTGACATGTCCTACGCCAACACGTTTGATGGCAACGTCTTCAACATACAACGTATAATATTACTGATTAATAATATATGAATATAGTTTAAGGTGTTTGACTCCTTTTGTATTTTGAGTTTGAATGGCGTCAAGGTCCTGCACATTTTTTTATTGTAGTGACAAATAAATACATTTAGTACAAGCAGATCTGTGCTAATTTGTTATATTTTGTTTTACAAAGTTAGCAAAGTTATGATTATGTCGATCCTGATACCTTAAGTCTCTTTCGCATGAAAACATATCAGGTATCGACCAGTATGCACAGTTTGTGTATCGGTATCGGAACTCAAAAAGTCGAATCGGTGCATCCCTAGTATTACTGTTATTTCTGCTGTTTAGTTTAATCCGCTCAGAGGACAGTTTAAAAGAGGAAAAGCCTCAAACCAAGCCTTCAAAACATGTGTACAAACAAGTAACAGAGGTGATGGTGGAAGAAAGAGCCAACATGAAAATAATCCTGCTTGGAAAATACAATAATTGTGGGGTGATGACGGAAAGCAAAAGACAAGGACTGGCAAGAGTAGCAGAGGCGGAGTCTAATTTCGAAGCTTGTCGACTCTTACAGCCTTAGGCTGCAGTGTGAGGCTATCGTAAGGTTAAGAAAACCTTTAGGAACATTGTGTTCAAGAATACCACTTGTTCTTAGAATAGTTCTTAAGAAAGGAGTTCAAAATCAATGAACAAGATCAGTCCTAAGAGGCTATTTGAAGTTAAGAACAATTTTTTTGTTAAAATGTCGATCACAGGGATGGGCAGGAGTTGATGTTGTGATCTCCTCCTTTAGAACAGCCTGTAAGAAGGGACCAGTGGGACTCGAACCCCGGCCTCTGCAGTGGTGGGCCAGCGAAACGTATTAACTCCCACCCTCTCTCTCTGTCTCTCTCTCTGTCTCTCTCTCTCTCTCTCTCTCTCTCTCTCTCTCTGTCTCTGTCTCTGTCTCTCTCTCTCTCTCTCTCTCTGGCAGTTGGTGGGGCCACCATGCGAAAAAAAAAGGGCAGGAAATCGAAAAAAGAGCGAGGATGATCGAGCGGAGCGGTGCCCGGAGGAAATCCATGAGGGTATTCTACTTCGGGCTGCTCTAGGGTTCCTTCTCCTTTATGTTCACCAGGGGATTCTGCGTGTTTTGGCGGCGAAGAGGTCGGGGCCTGGTAGGGGGCGTGCGCAGGGAGAGGAGATGGCAGATGAGGGAGCGAGTAGGAGAGGAGAGAGGAGGTAGGGGGAGAGAGGAGGGAGGAGATGGAGAGAGAGAGAGAGAGAGAGGGAGAGGAGAGGGAGAACGAGAGGAGGAAGGAGAGCTGTTGTTCTTTCTCTTCTCTCTATCTCTCTATCCTCTCTCTCTCTTCTCTCTCTCTGTTTCTCTCTGTCTCGCTCGCGCTCTCTCTCTCTCTCTCTCTCTCGCGCTCTCTCTCTCTCTGTCTCTCTCTCTCTCTCTCTGTCTCTCTCGCGCTCTCTCTCTCTGTCTCTCTCTCTCTGTCTCTCTCGCGCTCGCTCGCTCTCTCTCTCTCTCTCTGTCTCTCTCTCTCTCTCTTTGTCTCTCTCTGTCTCTCTCGCGCTCTCTGTCTCTCTCTCTGTCTCTCTCTCTGTCTCTCTCTCTCTCTCTCTCTCTGTCTCTCTCTCTCTCTGTCTCTCTCTCTCTCTCTCTCTCTCTCTGTCTCTCACAGAAACGTACCTGACCCCTTGCAGATGAGTCCGGGTGAGAGTTGCAGTAAGACCATGCTGCAGGGTCTGTCCGCAGTGTGTGTGCGAATGCCGGGTTACGGCACCAGGTCAGCTCTGATTCACCCTCACACACCTATGAATACACACACACACACACACACACTCCACTGTCATACATGTACATATAACACACGCTATGGATGATGGGGAGAAAAATGTGCCAAACGTTTTGGTATAAAGAATGCCTTTATATTTTTATATTTCAACTTCAAAAAGGAATCATTTTTACATTAAGCTTTTTTCTTCCCATTTAAACCTAAAAATTATTTCTTTCCTTTTGGATCCACAGGTTCATCATTTCAGCCGTAGAGATGATTTATGATCAGTAGGAACTAGGAGAAGTTTGCTTTTCCTAGCTCATTGTTTTGGTGTATTAGGCCACGTGAAGCTTTCTTCACGGTTAAGCAATACCCCCGGGCCGATATCTCACATTACAGCAGGACCTCGAGTGTATTATTGTGATTATACCACAGTTCTGTTATCGCCATTTATTGTTCGATTTTAAGATAAAGAGGACAGAAAAAACGATTTGTTTATCAGCCATTGTATCGTTCCCCCACGGCTAAGCCCTTCAGTCATTAAAGTCAAGGAACAGAATGACCAGTACCTGCTTATTATACAGACAATAAACACAAAGATATCGATTAGTAAGTTTTAATTTATAAAAAAGAAAGTTTATTTACATTCAGCAGATAAAATGGGCGGGGTTTATAAGGCAGGCTGTTACTAAGATCCACTGTTCTACCAACTGAAGCAGATCGGAGTGAGATCCCGGTGTTCTAACCAAAGTCTAGGATCCGGTTTGATTAGCGATTATACATTAGTATGATGAAGCTCTTAATGTGAATCTGATCAGTCAGAAATGTTACAGAGCTACAGAGCATCAGCAGCTTCTCTGGGTTAGAGCTGGACTTACAGATAACAAACCTGCCAGAGGAACGAAGCTCCGATCAGCCGCCGATGGGGTTTAATGAAAGAGCCGAGTTTAACTCCAGCAAACGACGTCTGTGTGAGGGATGGAGCTGATTCAGCATTTTTGTTGCTGGGACTAAAACTGATCTTCAGTCGGGCTGTGAATCCATTAAGAGCCGGACGTTTGATTTAAAGGACTGACTTTATTTTGCTTTTCCAGCTTCCAAATCCTACAGGTGATAAACCTTTGGCTCAGGTTGGTCATTAATAGCTTCATCTTCCTAATTTAAATCGGTTTCAAAACCAATAGATTTTATAACTAATTATAGCTTTCATTTCGGCAGGCTTTTACTTGTGTTATTATAATTTCGTTGCTTTTTAGGGCGGTTGCCGTTGCTAGGTTACAAGTGTACGCCGCGGAGTAATACTTATAGGGCGTCGGTCAGAGTGCCGTTATCGGTAATAAAGTCAGCCGATCAGACTGCGGGGTTGGAACTAACTGTGGTATAATGAGCGTTTTAACACTGCTGAAGCTCCGTATCATGCTTTAGATGCTTTGCCTCCTGTATAACCGCCTTTTTGTTTTCTCTCACAAACTTTTGAGCCCATCGTCCTCGAATGTTCTAGTGGGGCTACGTGATGCGCCGGTCCATTTCTGTTTTAATAGGAACGAGATACCTGTTTAAGAAGTCAGAATTGGTCTCTGTTTGTCTCTTACTCTCTTTACTCTCTATGTGAAGGGCGAACACCATCATCCTGATTGACCACAACGATAACGTTAGCTTCACCGAGCGCACCATGCTAAACGGTGACGTGAGCCAGTGGAGCACCAAGACCTTCCAGTTCAAACTGCAGGGGTGAGCGCGTGGCTCCAGGCGTGCCTTCCTCCCTCTGGCTTTTTCCTCGAGTTCCTCTCGGACTCTTCACGAGATATATTTACATTGCGTGTTCGCGAGACGTGGTTTGATAACGACTGTTATTTATCAGGAGTGGTGATTCTCGCGAACGCTGACCTGCCAAAGAGAGCCTTTTCCTTTTATAATAGGGAGACGTTCGATTGGGTATCGAACGCAGACAATTATGTCACTTAGATTTACTCATCTAGGACCACGTAAACTTTTTTCACCTTTCAATCAATCTTTTCTGCACAGGTCGGCCCTGTTTTGCCGTGCTACACTCTATTCTCATTTATCAGTGGATTTCTGGTAGGCCTGCTCCTCTGCCTTTGGGTGATGGATGTTTTATAGAGATTTTGTAACCACGTTGTGATTATTTATACCATAATACAGAATAAATGCAACATTTATTTTACATGTGTCAAGCCTGGGTCTCTGTTAGCCTCCCTTGAATGGTACATTCAAGAACCTGATGAATGAACCTGACATTTATTCACTTGAAATTGTTTTCTCACTCATTTCTCATCGATCACCGGAGAGCGCCGCTCTTCGGTAGTCGCCATATATGGGAAAGTACCTTTTCGTGGTCTCCGCCCTCTAGCACCATGGGTAATGTAGTCCTTTATTTCAGCGGGTATAAGGTACTAATATGCATGGGATTTACCTGTAGGACTACAATCAAAGCGAGGCGGGACTGCCGAGGGAAAAGAATGCGGAGGTAAGCTGTTAGCTTTAAAGCGACACCCCCAAGGTTGTTTTAGGTGAGTAGCTACTGAGGAATAACTAATTTTAAGGTTTGTTCGCGGTTTCAGTTTTATGGAAGTAAGACAAAAATGTTTATGTATGAAGAAGTGCTGAAGCGACGAGGCTAGGTGGCTAATTACGAGGCATACCTAACGTTAGTTGAATTTAGCGAGAGTTAGCTGTTTGGTGATACGCTTTTATCATTATTATAACTATCGTTATTAGCAGGGTAGTAGCAGTAGTAGTAGTAGTGGTAGTCATAGCAACACCTATTTAGCCGCTGACAGTGAGGTTGTTACATAATTTAGCATAACAAAAAGAGAAATGTCGAAATCGTTTGCACTTGTTAAGCGAAATCCCTGCTGTTTTTACGAAACACTGAGCAAAACAAAGCCTCTCCAGCTTTACCCGTTGTACTATAATGTCAGTAAACAAACAGTAACTGTATCCAACTACTCAATTTAGACGAACTGGATATTTTCGGCGTAGCGTATAGGTGTTTTTCGCCTACCCGTATTCCGCCAAATTTTACGTTCTGTGCTAGGATTGGCTAACCGTTCATATTTACAGCCATTCTGCTGAATGGACTCTGAGAGTAGCCAATCACATCTCAGAGTACGAAACAGAGAGCCAATCCTGGCATAGGAGGCGGGATTAGCGGAATACGGTTGCGAAAACGGCTGTATGACAGGTTTATTGTGTTTATATATGTTTTAAAACATTAACTCGATTAAATGGTAAATGAAATAAAACCTACGATAGTGACGGTGTTAAGTGTTGATTTATTGAAATGAAAACAAGTCATGAAATTGTTATTAAGTACAAGAACGATATATAGGACCGAATAATTATGAAGTCCCCTATGCATAATATTCCAGACAGTTTTCTTTAAAATTATATTTTCGTGGAATAAAACGTTTTTAATATTGTACTAAGTACGTAAAAAATGTTTAAAATGTATTTGCAGTTCATATTTAGTTTATTAGTTCAGTTTTAGTGTGTTATTTAATTAAAACTACATTTATTCTTGTCATTTATTTCTGTTCTGAAAATAGCTCTTAAGGTTCGACTGTTGCCAGATACACCTTGAATTGAATACACTTGTTGGCGTTAAAGTCATAGCGATGGCCTTCATCCTAATCTCTATATAGTAGTTTATCCAAAACACGTCGGTTCAGTATAATAATATAGTGCTTTTTTTAACAACAGAACACAATAGTCTCGTGTAGTTTAAAGACTAATATCACATTACTTTTGAACACTTCCTCCTCCATCTCTCAGTTTCTTCCCCTTCGCCGGCTGCGTCCGGACTTACTGGTGAGCAGGAAGTGCCGTGCCGTGCCCGTCCTCCTCTCATGTCCCTCCGCTGCGTGCCCCGATCCGTCATCGCCCCCTCGTCTTCCCCCTTCCTTGTCCATCCCCCTTTGTACCCCTGTACCCGCTGTCTCTGTCCCCCTCATGCTCAGGACTCAGAGTCAGCCTCATGACTGCGTGGATCATCCTCCCCGTCAGCTTGGCTGCGTTCTCCATCACCGGAATATGGATCGTGTGAGTGCACCGGCGTTACAGATTCACTGCCTTGTATCGTGATTGATCCTAACGAAGCTTCCTGTCCTGCAGGTACGCCATGGCCGTCATGAACCAGCACGTGTGCCCTGTGGAAAACTGGTAAATGTGCCTTTAAAAAACGTCACAGCTTTGATGCCGCCCCACGCCGGTGTGCTAAACGGATCTCGTTTGTAGGTCCTACAATGAGACGTGCTCCAAGGAGACGGCGGAACCCGGCTTCCCCAAAACGTGCTGCACCCTCCAGGACGTCCCGCTCATCAGGTAAGGCACCTGAATCACTGAGTGCTGGTTAAAGCTTAGTGTGGATATGTCAGTGGATGGATGTTATGAGTGGGCAGGCGGATATTTGGAAGAGGAATGCTGACGGGTGATGGCGCTCCGTTCGGTGTTTGTCTTGCAGTAAATGCGGCTCGTTTCCTCCGGAGAGCTGCCTGTTCAGTCTCATCGGCAATGTGGGAGCGTTCATGGGTAAGAGTGACACGCACACACCATCAGTGCCTCATAGTCCGGCGGTGTCGGAAGATGTTAGGTGATGCCCAGGATTTTGGTTGCCTTTTGAGCTTTCCTGTTCATGCTGTGTGTCTGTCCCCAGTGGTGATGGTGTGCTTGCTGCGCTACACTCAGATCATCGAGCACGGTCATCACTGCTGGACCAACACGAGCAGCCTGGTGTCTGGGTGCACCAACGCTGTGGGACTCGTCATGGTGGGGAACTTCCAGGTCTGTGTGTTCAGCTTGGGCTGATGATGACATTTATTATCATCAGTGATTTTATCGTGATGCAAACTCAGTTAGGACGATTCTTTCTCTTTTATTATTATTATTTTGCATATCCCAGCATTCTTTGCCACATTGAAATGGTATTCCGAATTTGCATGTGTACTTAAGCCAAAATTATAGTAGTAATAATGCACAAAACCACACATCAGTGTTTATGTACAGTGGTGCTTGAAAGTTTTTGAACCCTTTAGAATTTTCTATATTATCCAATATTACATTTACAATATTACTTTGCTTTCAGTATCTGGTGTGACCCCGCTGTGCAGCAATAACTGCAGCTAAACGTTTCCTGTAGCTGTTGATCAGTCCTGCACACCGGCTTGGAGGAATTTTAGCTCATTCCTCCGTACAGAACAGCTTCAGCTCTGGGATGTTGGTGGGTTTCCTCACATTAGCTGCTCGCTTCAGGTCCTTCCACAACATTTCCATTGGATTAAGGTCAGGACTTTGACTTGGCCATTCCAAAACATGAACTTTATTCTTCTGCTGTAACCATCTTTGGTAGAACGACTTGTGTGCTTAGGGGCGTTGTCTTGCTGGCATGACCCACCTTCTCTTGAGATTTTAGTTCATGGACAGATGTCCTTGACATTTTCCTTTTGAATTCCTCTGATATCATTCATAAATTCATTGTTCCATCAATGATGGCAAGCCGTCCTGCCCAGATGCAGCAAAACAGGCCCAAACCATGATACTAACACCACCATGTTTCACAGATGGGATAAAGGTTCTTATCTGGAATGCAGTGTTTTCCTTTCTCCAAACATAACGCTTTTCTTTCAAACCAAAAAGTTCTATTTTGGTCTCATCCGTCCACAAAACATTCTTCCAACAGCCTTCTGGCTTGTCCACGTGATCTTGCAGATCTAGCAAACTGCAGACGAGCAGCAATGTTCTTTTTGGAGAGCAGTGGCTTTCTCCTTGCAACCCTGCCATGCACTCCATTGTTGTTCAGTGTTTCTTCTGATGGTGGACTCATGAACATTAACATTAGCCAATGTGAGAGAGGCCTTCAAGTTGCTTAGAAGAAGTTACCCTGGGGTCCTTTGTGACCTCACCAACTATTACACGCCTAGCTCTTGGAGTGATCTTTCGTGGGCGACCACTCCTGGGGAGGGTAACAATGGTCTGGAATTTCCTCCATTTATACACAATCTGTCTGACTGTGGATTGGTGGAGTCCAAACTCTTTAGAGATGGTTTTGTAACCTTTTCCAACTTGATGAGCATCAACAACTCTTTTTCTGAGCTCCTCAGAAATCTCCTTTGTTTGTACCATGATACACTTCCACAGACATGTTGTGAAGAGCAGACTTTGATAGATCCCTGTTCTTTAAATAAAACAGGGTGCCCACTCACACCTGATTGTCATCCCATTGATTGAAACACCTGACTCTAATTTCACCATCAAATTAACTGCTAATCCTAGAGGTTCACATACTTTGGCCACTCACTAATATGTAATAGTGGATCATTTTCCTCAATAGTTTCATTCTCATTTGTTTAACTGGGTTCTCTTTATCTACTTTTAGGACTTTTGTGGAAATGTGATATTTTAGGTCATATTTATGCAGAAATACAATACATTCAAAAGGGTTCACAAACTTTCAACCACCACACTAAGATGTTGCCAGCATGTCTGCTGTTTAACGCCTCCGATTCCCTCAGGTGGACCACGCGAGGACTCTGCACTACGTGGGCGCGGCGGTGGCGTTTCCTGCCGGCATGGTGTTCGTCTGCCTGCAGTGCGTGCTGACGTACCGAGTGGCCGTCACCGCCCTCGATTACCTGATGGCCCACGTCCGAGTGGCTCTGGCAACCGGCTCTCTGATCTCCCTCGTCCTCAATATCCTTTAATGCCGAAATCAGACGCGCCACTTTACATTTGAACCTACGTCTTACGTTTTGACGTAGCGGGAACGTCAGAAAAAGCCACGAGCGAAGATTAGTGCAGGAAGCTCTAGTTTGTGTAGTTATGAGCATGAACAGACTTGGATAAATAATCTAGTGAAAATAAGCTTTATCACCGTCATTCTCCAGATCTTTTCTGTAATCTCCATGTTTTTATGGATATTAGCTGTTCTGCCTGGCGACCGAGCTCTGATTGGTCGGCCTGATTTTAAGGTATGCCTAATGTAAAGCCCTTTAGACGTTAAGCCCTTAACCGCGTCCCTCACGCGGCGCCTTCTTCGTGCACGAGAGCTTCGTCCTGCAGCACGCCGCCGCCATCTGCGAGTGGGTCTTCACCGTCCTCGTCCTCGTCTTCTATGGCACGTTCACCTACGAGTTCGGATCCGTCACGGGCGAGACGCTGATGGCCGGTCTGCAGAGGAACCTCCCGCTCGAAGGCGGGGTCGCCAGGGGACTGAAGAGCCCCGGCCGGAGCAGCACGACGTCTACGCAGTTGAACTGCACGCCAGAGAACATAGCTATGCTTTAACCACACACACACACACACTATATATACACACAGAGCTGCCTTGAAGTTGGTTTGGCCGGTCCGTGAGCTGCACTGTTTAGTAGCGTTAGAGAACTGAACCAGACTAAGCAGTGCAGCTCGGCATGGAGAGATAAGCCAGGTCTAAATCATCCACTGACGGGTCTGTTTATCCACATGCGCCGGTTTCCGTTGTAGTTTTTCCACGCGGTCCTGATTTTCTCACTGTAAGCGCGTTGTAACCCGGCTCTGCTCGATGTCCGTCCGTCCGTCCGTCCGTCCGAAGCCGCTGTTTTTGTCGTCACGTTTGCACAAGGCGCCGGTCGGTCGGTCGGTCGCCTGGAGCTTGCTGCTGTACCCTGACTTGCAGATCCACGATTATTTGCACGTCGCGCATGAATGAGAAGCATTCCCGGGCGCTTCGTATAGCGAAACGTCCTGCATGTGCTTCACGGACCTGCTCATCAGAGTAGAAATGGTGCACTTCCCCTCCGTCCCTTCGTTATAGCCACTGCCTTATAAAGTGACCAATATTCATGCCTGCCTTTTATTTCACCTGTATTAAGCCGCTGTATTCGTCTGCAAAGCCACACAGCCAAGGTCTCGGAAACTTCATCCGGCGAGGAGTGAGAAAGCGAGGGGAAATATCCGAGTGCGTCATTTCGCTTCGACACTATAAACCACACCAGACGCTACGTATCTTTTCCTTCTGTGCTGCTCGCGGAAAATTACAAAGAGAGAGGAGCACCCAATGTAAGCTTTTACTAAAATATAAGTTATTCATTATTAATAGTATTGCTACCATGTTTGATAACATCGTCCTGAACCTGAACGCTTTGTAAGGGAGAAGAACGGCTCTGTGGTTCCGGTTAGGAGACGGAGAAACAGGGCTAAGGGATCAGCAAGACGAAATAAAACACTGTTTATATGAAAAGCCTCTGGGGAGAGGCAGACTGAAAATACAGGGGCAGCTGCGTGAGGTGCAGAAGCGAGTTTTCGTTGCTGTGGAAATGTCACGTGTCTACTGTCGAGACCATTTCCTCCAGTGCTAAAGTTCGTTGGTTTTGGGATTGACCCTAAACGATTCCATTACAAAGTACTGCAAATCCCTAGCAGTGGCCGAACTCGGAGTCTCTGGTGTGGCCGGTTAGCAAGGCGAGCTCCGTCCGCCTCCTCTCCAAGCAGCTCGTTGACCGTGGAGTCCGTGAGACCGTTTGTATGTTTATTTTTTTGTACGTTCAGACTTCATCGCCACGTTTACAGCGTGTTCCGAGCACCAAAGCGATTCCGAGTATTGTATGGACGAACGTCGCCGCATCCGCGCTGGAGAAGGCGGCCATTAGATCTCATCCGTCCAGCTTCTTAACGACTGCGTGAATGACTGAACTCCAGGATCATGTCGTGGCCTTAATCTTCCGTTACTGCCGGCTCAGAACCAAAGGACGCCGGTCCCTGTGCGTCCGAGGCGGGGTGCGTTCCGTTAGAGCCCTCTTGAGCGTCTCGTGGCGTTATGACAGAGGGAGGCTGTGCTGAAAGACCTGGACTCTCTTCCCCGGACATGGTGCTGGATGGCTTTCCATTGCAGTTACAAGAAGTCGCAACTCGAACCCTTCTGCGTCCCCGCCGATGATGTGTTTTGCGAACAGGAAGCCGCGTACGATTTAAAAATGACTAGATTATTCCAGATCATTCGTGTGAAGCTAGGGAAACCTGGTGCGGCCGAGCAAAATTTAAAAAATAAATAATTACTGACAG
Organism: Ancistrus triradiatus; assembly: GCA_025084515.1. Classification (NCBI taxonomy): domain Eukaryota; kingdom Metazoa; phylum Chordata; class Actinopteri; order Siluriformes; family Loricariidae; genus Ancistrus; species Ancistrus triradiatus. The sequence goes on from JAJAGP010001111.1 coordinate 134,774, forward strand.
GACTGATCTCGGATGGGACGATTTGTCACTATTCAGAGTTACGCAAAAAAGAGATGTAAGAATGACATTACGAAACTGAGATGTGATCACTACCAGAAAGTGAGAATGTTGTTAAAAGATGTCGTAAGAAATACAAAAACTTCGTCATTGCGATAATAATCTAGAAAATCGTTATTACGAAAGGTTTTATTGCTATGGCGAGATGTTATGCGAAAAAAAGGCGCTATTACGAGAAAACAAAACTGACGTTATGGCGAGACGTGATTATTAGCAGAGAGTACGTCGCTATTATGAGAGGTTCTGTCATTATTTACAGAAAAATGTCATAAAGACAAGCTCGTTATAAGAAATCCTGCCCTCAAAACATGTTACTATAAGATATAACGTTACAAAACTCCTTATTCCGAGATTTAATATTACATTCATCATTTGGCAGACGCCCTTAGCCACGGCGACTTACAATTGGTACAGCACCCAAAAGTGGCAGCTTGGCTGAGGTGGGATTTGAACCCTGGACCTTAACCACTAGGTTACAAGATGTTATGTCTGCTTGTTTCAACCCCTGGTTTCAAATCGGCCAAAATCTGCGTTATTTATACATCTCGTAATAACTACATGCCGAAGAAACTCGTTCTGTAACGATGTTTAGACCCCGATAGTCAGCCTGTTTCCTGTCAGTTCCCGACAGGCTAGAGCAGCTGGACAGGTCTTAGAGGGCACAAGGTGCACACGCCAGTCCCAGTAGCGGTCGGAGATGATCCCTTAATTGCCCCCCCTCCCTCAGTGACCTGTCGCCAGCGCTCAGACCCGGGTTTCTTCGCTTAAAAACCACAAACGTGACGCGAGTCTTCACTAAGGACCTTACAACGACATCAGGCGCGATCGCAGACCTCTGAAGCTGCGCCAGCGCCCCGTCCGTGGAAGAGGGGTCCGTGTCGGGATCGGGATCATGCTAAGACGTGTGAGCTGCTGCCGTTCACTAAAGGACATGTCCAATCGAACCAAAATGGATCCGCACTGAAAATCTCCACAGTATTCAGTCACGAGTCTACAGATTGCCAGCATTATTTATGCGAGCCTCGTCCAAACCGCACCCCGTCTCGTGCTTCAGGCTTCTTCGCAGCAATACAGGAGTCCGCGTGCCTGGAGTGAGCGCTCGCCTTCGGCCCGAGTCGGAGGTCTCTTTCAGGTCGATACGTTTCTTTTTCTGTGCCAGACAATCTCCACTCTGTGCAGCACGGCCTGCCGGCGGAGCTACCGGGGTCCGGCGGGTGTCCACGAATTCTTTTTTCTTTTGTAAGTGTTCTTTACGTTACTGCCTCTTCTGTCCTGCTCCCAATAGAGCAGCTCTTTTTCTTACGTCTTTTTAACTCTTTATAAGCAGCACAATCGAGTTTAGGATACAAGAAAATCAGGTTCAGATTCCAAAACTGAAATATCAGCTTTTGTTTTATAAATCGTTTATATAAAGAGATTCGTGACTTGTTTATGATTTGTCTTTGAGCAGATTTCTATTCAGTGACACTTAATGATAAATAAACAGTAATATGCAAGCACAAGTTCGTATTATCGACTCTTCTTTTGAGGAATGATGAGGTACAAGAACACTTTTAATATTTTAGTCTTCTGACCATGTGATCTGGACTCTGGCTGTGTGGAGTTGGTAGGTTCTCCCCATGTCTGCGTGGGCTCCCTCCCACATTCAAGCCGTCAGATCAATTGGAGACTCTAGAGACCCATTGCTACCCTTTATTTATATAAGCTGGTATAAAACTGTATGAATGAATGCGTTTGTGTTCTTTTCTTATTACCACAAACAAAAAATTACAATTTAGTACAGTTTCAGATAACCATTTCCTTTATATAAAAAAAAAAGAAAAAAAGATGATTAGTTAACTAAGGTTGAGAATATCTAAAAAATTCAACATATTCTTAGAAAAATGTATATTTTATGAGAAGTTTTGGACACACAAAACCAAAAGGTTCGTTTTTGCTCTTGGTTTTTTTTTTTTACATGACCCATAATAAATAAATATTTTTATTATTAATACCTCATATGGCCTGTCACTACAGACTCCTTAAATTCTCACATTTCTCAGTTTTAAATGAATAATGACAGAGAAAAAAATATTAAAAGGAAAAAGGGAAAAACAAATACTGAAATACTTTATTTATAATCAATTTCTAGAATGTTTTTTTATTTTGTTGTTACATTTTATTTTTCAGGAACGCAACGCTGTCCATGTTATTCAGGAATGAACCAAGTTCTTACATTTATTTATTTATTTATCAGATATTGTGCACGTGATCATTTATGAAGAAAAAGTTAAGACTGAAGGGGTTTGAGAAGCTGAGTTTCATTTTCACTCTCCAGAGATAAAAGGACATTAAAAAATAAATAAATGACCAGATTCATTCAATCACTGCACAGATTTTGTATAAAAGCTATAAAGCGTTTCTTTAGGATAGGTCACACAGGACATGAGGAATGATATCGTCGACATTTTAGACAAAACACTCAGTGCAAATAGAGTTTATATTTAAATTACACTTTAAGTAGGAAACTATGTTCAAGTAGGAGAAAAGTCAGATTGTTTATAACCTGGTCCAGTCGATAGGCATGGATGTGTCATTATGAAACCCTGCATTAATGATGAGTGTGTGTGTGTGTGTGTGTGTGTGTGTGTGTGTGTGTGGGGTCACGTGTACATGGCTCCATGGAGATTCTCCAGACGGTCGTCCCTCTGTCTTCTCCGGTCCTACACACACATTAACATGATTAATTTATATATACACACACACACACACACACATGTTGCAGTGTTCAGATCTGCTCTAAGGGTTGTTTAGCTTTGTAGGAATGTGTTTTATGTTACAGTGGGTCATGTTCTGGGGCCGGGCATTTAGGCATTTATATATGTACAGTGTTTTTTATACATTTTTATATATATATATATATATATATATATATAAAACACATTGTGTATGTATAATAATAATAATAAATATATAATATACACATGCACACAAAGTCATCCCCCATTATCAGAAAGTACCTCGTTATCCAAAATATTTATCCATCTTTATCCATTTATCCAAAGTTATCCACCTCGTTGTTGTATATTCCAAACCCCACCTACTTTCAGTGATGTCAGCATAATTGGGCGGGGCAGTTGGGCTTAGCCTCTCTATAAGGACATGACCGGTTATGACTGTGGCTTCAGCTCACCTTGTCTTTCTTGAACTCTTCGTATTCGGGGTTATCAGTGGGCAGCTCTAGTCGGCACAGCGGGCACGAATTGGTCTGGGACACAAACACTCATTACTGAACAGCTAAGGCTTAGCTTTTACATCCTGTCACTGGAGCTGACTTTTAACCACTTCCTCTAACGTTTACCTTGCCTAGCCAGGGCAGGATGCAGCTGGAGTGGAACAGATGTTTACAGGGCATCTCACGCACCGTCTCCTGCTCCTCAAACTCCAGCAGACACACAGGACACTTCAGCCCCTTATCTGGACACCAGTCATGAGAAGCTCAGGTCACCTCAAATCACCACAAGGTCATCACAGAGCTCTATCGCGTTAGACCACATCTCACCTGCTTGCTGCGGCGATATAACGACCAGAGGAAGGTTCTGCACGATGCCCTTGGCTGCGGGAGGAGGGAGGCGCTGATCCCACTCAGAAATGTCCGCGAAACCAGAAAAATCCACGTCCGCACCCTGCATCAGAGACCTGGACACAAGGTCCACAACTTCAGCGCTGTTCTGCCAACAGTGCAGATCAGGACTCTGACTTTTTAACAGTTGTTATATGGCTACATTATGGAGAACTAGATGTACTTTGAGTGTAGTTATGACCATTTTAATAGCCATGTTTATTTATAAATGTGGTTAGCAAGTAAATAAGGTAGTAAGGAAGTACCTCCAAGTGCCTCTAGGGGATCTAGTACTGCATTTCTTGGACGATTCCCAAATAAAAAAAGGTGCCAAATGTCTAAAGTTAAAGAATATCTTTATTTTGCTAAGGAAAAAACGGTACCACAGGACCCCAACTCTAATAGTAATGTCCAAATAGGATATGTCAATTAGTATGTGACATCATCTGGTGACTTCTAGGGACTTTTTGAGAATGCTTTAGTCAAATTTATTTATATAGCGCTTTTTACAACACAGCATTGTCTCACATATAGTGGCTCAAAGCCCTAGCTCAGCAAGCCTGAGGGGACAGTGGCAAGGAAAAACTCCCCAAACGTTTGGAAGGATCAAGACTCATGTAGGAACCCGACCTCCTTGGGCAGCCTGGATGTTAAATGTAAGAATTAAAGAATGTAGTAAAGAATATATATAGCGACATAAGCCACTTTTCCCTGAGAATAGTTGGCGACACCACAAGACTGTTTGGACTGTGCCTAATAAATTTATTATAGTTATTTTGTGTATGTAGATATATATACACATTTACATAATTTAGACTTACAATTGACAGTCTTACAATCCAAGCAATTGTGGGTTAAGGGCCTTGCTCAAGGACCCAACAGTGGCAGCTTGGCAGAGGTGGGGTTTGAAGCCTGGACCTTCTGGTCCATAGCCCAGTACCTTAACCGCTAGGCTACCACAGTCCCATACACATATATCCATACCTGGCCAGTTCCAGCAGTGCGTTTTGTCTGTACTGCTCCTCTGGATCTGTTGGTTCACAGTCATGTTCATCAAAGTAGGAACTCATCCTGAACCGAACCTAACAGAGAAATCAAAAGAGAACTCGTCCAAGTGAGTGAGACTGCACACATGATGGGTTTTCTTTACGCTTTTATACGAACTAAAACAAACAGAAGTCTTATAATGAACGACAGACCCTTTGCGGGAACGCCGTATGGAACGCCGGGACTTTCCTCTATTTCTTACATTATTTAATCACATTATTAACCTGTCCAGTTCCATAACACACCTGAAAGACATCTCCGACTAAAACAGCGAGCCAGCAAATAAATATGTGACTGAAACTGTTTAATTATTAGCAACTTAATGATTTCTAACGATACGCTACACTAGTTACAGCTAGCATGAGTGACTATTCAAACTAGCATAGCTAGGCTCGGTTTAAAGCGACATGAAATGAGATAAAAACAAGCTCAAAGTTAAACAACAACCGATTTAACAGGACCAATTCATATTCCTCATTCATTTTACATAAACAATACAAATAAAACAAGCCCCGCTGTCTTACCTTCTGTCAAAACTGTTAAAAGCAGCGCTAACACTGCACTGTCACCTCAGAGCGGCCGAACTCCAAATAGCGCCAGTCTGACTACAAAGGTGCACTACCCGAAGTATTCAATAATGCATTACAGGGCAGCTGGAGTGCACTACGTTTATACGTAACAGGCCGTTGAGGATACATCCATGTCTGAATGGAAACTACAGACGCCAGAGGATTTCGTCAGCACAGGTGTTGCTATTGACAGCAGCTCTTTTTTATTTTTCATTTTATTTCTCAAATTTAATGTAAAAATAATATCCATTTTCACACCGTATGAGTAGACAATGTTGTCTATTTAAATAACAAACGAACGAATTCATAAATTGTTATAAAATATACATTTTTAGCTTATTTGTTTCGTTGTCATTGAGTTTTAGTTTGTTTTAATTTGTTGGTTTATGATGTGTTTTATTATTTAATTTAGTCATTAAATTGTTGATTTACTTTTGACTAGTTTGTTTGGTTTGTTTGTAATGTTTCTTACTTTAATTACCTTTTATATTAGTTTTATTGGTTTGTATTTGTCTTTGTTTTTATTATTATTTAATGTTTTTTTTTTTATTATTATTATTTAAGGCATAAGTGCACCCTGGATAGGTCGCCTGTCCATAGCAAGGCTGGGTAGGGTGGGTATTGCGACACTTTGTGAGCGAGGGGGTATTGATTTAAAATATTTACATACAGTATTTATTTATTGTGTTTTTATTGCAGTTTATCAGTCAGTTAATTAATTTTAATGTAGTTTTGCTGATGTTTTGTTGCTTATTTAACAAGTACGTTTTATATTTTAGTAATTGTTTGTTTTCTATATTTTAGTTAGTTAATTTTGCCATTTAAATATTTTTTTCTTTTGTCTTTGTTTTATCATTACTAATTTACTTTCTATTTATCTTTACTAATTAAATATTGAATCTCTTTTGAAGTAATTCATTTTAAGGTTGGTTAATCTTGCTGGGTTCTGATGTTTTTTATTTTTATTCGGTTTTAAGTCTTAGTTTCAGTTCCATTTTAATTTTAGTGTGTGCTGAATGTTACATGGAAATGAAAGTGAAAGTATAAACCCTTTTTATTTATCAAGTCACTGAACTAATCACATAAAACTGGTTTTAGTGTTTTAGGTTTTAGTATGGAGATTGTGGAGATTACACTGACAGGGGTACTCAAAGGGGTGGGTGAACCAATTGATATTTATAGCCAGAGGGCTGGAGGAAGCACTGCAGAATAAAACTTCCTCTTACCCAAATGTTCTCCACAAATATTCATCCAGTTCAGTTCAAACAGGTAATACGAGTAATGTGTAAAACGTTCGGAAGGACATTCCAATGAGAAACATGAACAGTATAAAAAGTACTTTTATTAAAAAATATTATATATAAACAAGTACCATACACATCTGGACACACAGGTAATCTCAGGACTTAAACACTAAATTCCATGAAGCCATCAGATCGGTCAGTTCTTCCGTTCATCACCTGAATTCTCATCCTTTGGAGCAAGCTTTAACCAAAGAACTGTGATAAAGGTCACAATGACGATTCCAGCTATGATCCCCGCTACCAACTTCCACTTCATGTTCTCACATTGCTTTTTTCGTTTCAGTCTGCCTGCCGTCTTGGCAAACGTCTTGCTCTAAAGTGAGAGATACACATCAAGGAGAGTCAATCACCTTAGCCATACAGTCCATAGCTGCAGGAAGTGGGGTTATTAAAAATAATAATGGAAGTAAAACATAAGATTAAACAGTTGGATAAAACCTCTCTCAGTATAGTTTGTACAATTTCCCTGAGGGGATACATAAAGTCTTATCTTAAAGTAATAATAGTAATAATAGTCCAGTCATTGGCTGTCACTAATGCCTCTATACCGGAGATGGCAGCCACAAATTTGGGAAGCAGCATGCACAGATCTGGGCAGAGTGGACATGTAATCTTTGCCACATTTGGTGTCTTGTAATTCCAGGTAATACATGGGTTTATTGGTAACGCTGCCACAACGCAGTGTTGCAATGGATCTGTTGGTAAGACTGCCGCTGCACAGTTAGTGTTAAAGCCAACTGATTCGGCATCGAGCTATTAGACTTTCACATTCAGTCCTGTTGTCCCGATAGAAATCTAAGGCAAAACTTTGGATTGTTACATGTTTAGTTGTAACACAACCTCTACAGGTACAACAACCCTTGAATACAATTCATTTTTGAGACATTACAAAAAATACTAATTTGTGATAGAGTGATTAGTCAGGCTTATTAATGCCATTTTAAAATAACCAGCACCGGCCCCTTTTTGTCCCAAAAAGAAAGTGATACTGTTATGTGGTAATAAATGTTGTCGTTAAGAGCAATAAAACTTAACGTGTTTATTTGTTTTATAATAAGAAAGAGTGCAAATAGAGACAAACTCAAAATTGGACAAACTGGATCAAAACAAGACATCATTTATTCGAATAGACAGGCAACAATGGGGGTCAAAACAGTCCAAGGCTGAAAAACAGAGGAAGCGAAATACAACAGAGGCGAAAATTTAGAGACGAGAGTCGAAGTCGGAGACGGAACGGGATCAAAACCAGGTAAGCAATCTGAATATATCAGTGTTCAGAAACTAGAAAAGGACCAAGTGCCTTAGCAACGAGAAATAGAATATAAATAGGGGAGGAGAAAGGACTGGATTTATAGCTTAAATAAAAGTTCATTGAAGTTCAACAACTTGGTGTCTAATATTGTTATTAGTTGTAGCAGTTGCAAAAAAGAGTGATATCGGCATTATAGATTGGCCATCGGTCACCCTGCTTTACACATAATGGCATCGGCTATTAAAAAACTCATATCGGTCGAGCACTAACACTAACAGACCACTTGACTGCACGGTCTTTGGCTCCAACTATGGGTTCTGCTCTAGAACTTCAAAGACGGTCTGTCTCGCCGGAGTATTGACCGCTGCAGTGGATTTTTGTTTCATTAAAGGCTGTGTTTAAGCTCGTCTATCTGAGTCAGTGTTTGACATTCACTGTTATTCGGTTTAACTTGTTTTGGTGTTTTTTGGTGTGCTAATGCTTCATGTTTTGATGTGTTGATTGGAGTGGGGTTTCTCGTTAAGCCTTTCTGAACCTTAATTCTGTCTTTTTGGCTCTCACGGGTGAGCTTGTGGTTCTTTGCGGTTAGAGTTTTATCTTCCTTCCTAGAGTTTCTTCCTTCGAACTGCTGTTTGACATTCCACGAGCTCTTGCGTTGGGTTCAGTTTTCTCCTGGTGCTAGACTTTTGCACGTGCCATGCAACGTGCTCTTGAATATATGCACTTGAGTGCTTATTGCTTTTTATTTCAAAGTCTGAATATATCTGGTAAAGAGCAAAAGATGGCACGCTCACCATTTTCTCAAGCTCCTCGGCCCTCTTGTCCAGGTCTTCCAGCTTTCCCTCACGTTCATGTGCCTTAATCAGGTTATCCTGCATGATGACCCGAACCTCCTCCACTTCCTGCTGAGCCTCCTCCAGTCGGCTTTGTTTTTTCAGCTAAACACAAACAGTATATGCACTATATAGCAGTTTGTGGACAACCAGAATTTACAGCCAAAAACATAGACAGCTATTTCCGGACTTTCTCCCTTTGCTGCTACAACAGACTTCAGTTTACTAAGAAGCTGAGAGTGAGAATAAAAACAAAAAGATGCAGCTACTATGTGCACTACTCTAACATTGTTTAGATTTAATAGTTAGAGTTAGTATTTTTTTTTTCCAGAAACAAGGAGACGCCCTTGTCTGATTGCTGTTAAGTGCAATAAAACTTTGAATTATTTATTTATTTATACATATAAAAATAGGTATCTAAATATGTTCATTTAAGTTCAGCCATGTTGTCTCTCATTTATTATTATCAGCCATCGGTCACCCTGCTGTCTAAATATCTGCATTGGCATTGGGCATTAAAAGAACCCATATCCATCGACCACTGACTGTGTTCTTGCCTTACACCCTGTGTTTGTGGGATGGGCTCCAGGTCCACGGCTACACTGATCCAGCTGAAGCATACCCACAAAAACGTACAGCGAAGTATATCAGAACATCGTACCCAATGGACCAAACTATCTTTGGAGCATTGGAGCATTTCAGAAGCATCCTGTTAAGTTAGATATAATTATAACACCCTACGTTAATCCTTTAGCTCCTTTCCATTTTTAGATCTGTGGTCCAGTTGGTTGGTTGGTTGGTTGGTCGGTCCTCTCACTAGGTTCTGGTTGATGTGTTTTCTTGTTAAAAAGCCTCTTAACCACAATCCACTACCCAGAAAGCAGAAGTTTGCTCCAACATGCTTTCTCCAGAAAATGAAACCAAAGAAAGAATTTGCATTTTATTTGTGTTTTGTATTAAGAAATGTGAAAGATGGATTAACAAATAAAAAGTAAAATCATTGCAACAGTTATGAAAAAAAATTAAAAAGCATCCAGTCTCTCACCATGTTCTCACACCTTCTCTCAACCTGTTGTTTCTTTTTTCCATTTTAACCACATGCACAGGAAATGAAAGAAGAGAGGGGAAAAAATACAAATCTTACCATGTTTGAACTCGTCTGAATTAATCACCATCTGATTTAAAAATGCATCTGAATATCAGCTGCCGCTCCGATCCTGGGGTCCTTCTGATTTTTGCTTGAGATGTTCTGTGTTAAGGCTTGTCTCTGTTCTCTCATCCACTCAGCTAAAGCTCGTGGCTTTGTTTTGTTTCCGACACCTTTTTATTTTTTTTACGTCTGTGATGCTCAGCAGGGTTGCCAGATTGCCAGTGTAGACCATCCCTTTTTTTCCTTTGCTATTTGTTGGACTTTCTCCTTTTTTCTCAATCCAGAAATGGTAAAGAAAAGATTCATTAAAAGAACACGGCTTTGTTATTTTTAATTCATGTTAAAAATGCAGCATGTGGATTTCTGTTTCTTGCAGAGCTTGTGTTAATTTTTAATAAATCAGTGTAATTTTTTAGATGTAATTTGTGCATTTGGAGAGCTCAGCAATCCCAGCAGGATAAAACAGTGGAATATATATATATACACAAAATGTACAAAATGTACTTCTACAGCACTGTGGTTCTGGATGATGCTCTAGATATCTGGACATATTAACCATATCCGTTTCACTTTAGAAATAATGAACTATTTATTTTAAAAAGCATCAACTGGTTAATCACATTACTTCAAAATTAACAATGAACATCAATTATAAGAATTAATATAAATATTATACTACTTGATTATTCATTCTTATATAGAATAAATATATAATAACACAATAATATAGCATACTCAATTATTATTAAAGTATACTTCAGTACAGTAATTTGTACAAGGTGCAAGGATTTACTTCTTACGCAAGCCAGCGATAGTTGTGAAAGCTTGCAGTCTGGCAACCCTGCACCCATCGTTTCCATTTCCATTGTGACGAGGAGCTTGGTCAACTTACTGCAGAAAGAGAGCTCATTAAGAGTTTGCTCTTAGTACATTACAGACCGAACCACGGACATTTATTACCACAAAAGACTAAAACAGACTCAAAACCATTTTGTTGGAGCTTTTATATTCTTTTATAAACACACTTTCACATTTCATTCCTGCTAAATCATGTGGGGTGAAAGAAACCCTTAGGGCTATTGTACTACAGTGGAAAATTCCATTTGCATATTAAAGCTGGGAGTTGCCCAATACTGGAATTTCCTCCTTTAAAAAAACGTAGGTGCGGCTGGATTGGCAAGTGCCATAACAGTTTCAAAACGGAACAGTTCTCAATCCAGACCATGGGCGATTGCATTAAGTCGAACGAAAATGAGAAGTCTTGCTTCCTCCATAAATTCTTTAAAATGCAGAAATGAATTGTTTGAGTCCGTATTATTTCATAAACTTCGTAGATTTCACTATCTTAGCAAATCAAATAAAGAACAGTGCAACCTGGGAGCAAAATCTCCTCCTTTGAAATAATACATAATAGACACATGCTAAAGCACGTGTGTCTCTGGGTGTCTATGGCACCATGGTATACTTGCTGAAAAGTACAGGATGAAAAATAAATGCTCATTTTGAGCTACATCCAGATGCACGCGTACCGTATCCACGGAAAAAGGAACTGGGCTGACTCTCAAAGTTTAATAAATAGGCATAAGTCCTACAATTTATTTACAATATGTACATTTCACAGCATGTTATTGTGTAAAATGGCTTTGTTAGGCAACGTAACCAACTGCAGCTTCACTGGAGCCATATAGGAAGCAAATCCACTCACACATTTCAAACTCGGGGGGTAAAAATCCAGCAAACACCAGCATGTCTTGATGCATGCTCAATAATCCAGGTAAGAAAATCCCAGAAGTTGAATCTGTTCATCTGGACATAGGTTTTTGTGAGAGATTTTGAACAGATTTGAACAGATCTGGACATCTCCCACAAAAATCTTATGTCCAGATGAACAGATGCAAACACCAGCATGTTTCTGTTTTGGTCATGGTTTGCTGGTCTCTAGCATGCCATGCTGGTCCGTGCTGGTACACTGGCAAACTGGCAGGTGATTTCCCAGCATGACGGCATACCAGCATCTTATGCTAGTGACCAGAACACGACATATGCTGGACTTACAGGCAGTATTGAACCTTTCGCTGTAATTTTACCTTAAAGGAGGCAAGGAGGCACGGCAAGATGCTTTCTAAATGCAGAAAACAATAGAATCAATAGAGAAGAAAGTAATAAGAATAAAGGTGCAAAAAGAACAGATTAAAAATACATAAAGGTTTATACATTTGAGAAATCAAACCTTTTTAGAAAGAAAAAATAATATAAAATATGAAAATGCATTTGAGATTTAAAAAGAGTAAAAATAAAAGCAATGGATTTAAAAGAGAAGATATCATTTTAAGATGAAATTACAATACTGTACTGTCTGTGTCAGTTATACTACAAAAACAAACCCTCGTTGGTGAATAACAGTTCCCGTAAAAAAAAAAAAAAAATTGTTTCAATGGTGTGCATGGCAGGGTTGCAAGGAGAAAGCCACTGCTCTCCAAAAAGAACATTGCTGCTCGTCTGCAGTTTGCTAAAGATCACGTGGACGAGCCAGAAGGCTATTGGAAGAATGTTTTGTGGACCTAAATAAAACCTTTTGGTTTAGAAGAAAACCATTATGTTTAGAGAAAGGAAAACACTGCATTCCAGCATAAGAACCTTATCCCATCTGTGAAACATGGTGGTGGTAGTATCATGGTTTGGGCCTGTTTTGCTGCATCTGGGCCAGGACGGCTTGCCATCATTGATGGAACAATGAATTCTGAATGATATCAAAGAATTCTAAAGGAAAATGTCAGGACATCTGTCCATGAACTGAATCTCAAGAGAAGGTGGGTCCTAAGCACACAAGCCGTTCTACCAAAGAATGGTTAAAGAAGAATAAAGTTCATGTTTTGGAATGGCCAAGTCAAAGTCCTGACCTTAATCCAATGGAAATGTTGTGGAAGGACCTGAAGTGAGCAGCTAATGTGAGGAAACCCACCAACATCCCAGAGCTGAAGCTGTTCTGTACGGAGGAATGGGCTAAAATTCCTCTCTAATTAACAGTTGAGTTACAGTTATTGTTGCACAAGTGGGCACAACAACTATTGAAAGCAAATGTTCACTTTCATAACAAGAATGAGTCAGGGAGTAATTTAAAACATTACCAAAAAAAGGAAGCAAAGTAATAAAAGCCATCTCTATTTTGTGTGTGTGTGCTTGTTAGAGAACAAGGTTTCTTTGCTCTCAGCTCTTCGTGTAATTGTGGAAGGACCTGAAGTGAGCAGCTAATGTGAGGAAACCCACCAACATCCCAGAGCTGAAGCTGTTCTGTACGGAGGAATGGGCTAAAATTCCTCCAAGCCGGTGTGCAGGACTGATCAACAGCTACAGGAAACGTTTAGCTGCAGTTATTGCTGCACAGGGGGTCACACCAGATACTGAAAGCAGAGGTTCACATACTTTTGCCACTATATATTGGATCATGTTCCTCAATAAATAAATGACCAAGTATAATATTTTTGTCTCATTTGTTTAACTGGGTTCTCTTTATCTACTTTTAGGACTTGTGTGAAAATCTGAGAAAATTCAAAAGGGTCCAAGCACCACCATACCTATAGGCTATACACACATACATATATACACTCAATTCCCTGAACCCATCAATTTTCACATTTTCAAACAAGGATCAAACAAATGACAAATACCACAATGGTCACAACTCCAGCTAAAATCCATATTGCAAACTTAGACTTCCTGTTGCCATGTTGCTCCTTTTGTTTCAGTCCACCTGCTGACTTGGCAAACATCTTGCTCTAAAATAAGAGATACACATCAAGGAGACTCGATCAGTTTTAACCATACAGTAACACATAGGTGCAAGAATGATTCATACTTTGACCTGTTGATTGGAGAGACATTTGTCATAAGCCTTTGTGACTTTTCCTTCTGTGTCTCTGGCTCTTATGGGTGAGCCTGTGTGCAGTTCTTTGTGTTTTGAAGTTGATCTTGTACCATTTGGCCTTCCACAAGGTCTTGCTTTGCATTCAGCTTTCTCCTCACACTAGAGCCCTTAGTTTGAATAGTGATATTATCTCACTTGGAAAGGTACTCAGACTTTTGCATATACCATGCAAAATGTGGTAGCCTAGCGGTTAAAGTACTGGACTATATACCAAAAGATCCAGGATTCAAATCCTACCTCTGCTAAGCTGCCACTGTTGGGTCCTTGAGCACAATTAACCCACAATTGCTTGGATTGTAAGACTGTATCAATTGTAAGTCACTCTGGTTAAGGGTGTCTGCTAAATGCTGTAAATGTAAATACTCTTTAATATATGCATTTACATTCTTCTCCACCTGCAGAGGCTGTGCTCATTTCTTCTCTTTTCAAGGTCTGACTATCTGTGGTAAAGAGTGAAACTTGGTACACTCACCATTTTCTCCAGCTCCTCAGCGATCAGCTTGCCCTCATGTTCTTGTCTCGTGCATGATGACCTGAACCTCCTCCATCTGCTCGACCTTCTCCAATTGCCTAGGTTTTTTTCATCTAAACACAAATATATGGACTGTATAGCACAGTTTTTGGACATACAAGATGTACAATTAAATCTGTTTTAGAGTGAAGATTACAATTAAAAGCATGGATATTTCAGGGCTTTTTCTTCTTCTTCTTTCGGCTTCTCCCTTTATCAGGGGTCACCACAGCGAGTTAAACGTTTCCACCTCACCCTGTCCTCCACATCCTCTACTCTCACCCCAACTCCCTGCATATCTTCACTTACCACAACCAAATAACTCCTCTTTGGTCTCCCTCTCCGTCTCTTGCCTGGCAGCTCCATCTCCAACATCCTCCTACCAATATATCCACTATCCCTCCTCTGCACATGTTCAGGGCTTGTTGCTGCTAAAACAGACTTCACTCTGAAACAGACTTTAAAAATCAAACTTATAAAAACAATCTTCACTCTAAATCAGACTTCTAAAATCAGACTTCACCCTAAAACAGACTTCTCTCTAAAACAAACTTCACTCTGAAACAGACTTCTAAAATCAAACTTCACTCTAATCCGACTTTTAAAACAGACTTCTAACCCAGACTTCACTCTAAAACAGACTTCTAACCCAGACTTCACTCTAAATCAGACTTCTAAACCAGACTTCTAAAATCAAACTTCACTCTAATCAGACTTTTAAAACAGACTTCCAAAACCAGACTTCATTCTAAATCAGACTTCTAAACCAGACTTCTCAATCAGACTTCACTCTAAAACAGACTTCTCTCTAAAACAAACTTCACTCTAAAACAGACTTCTCTCTAAAACAAACTTCACTCTGAAACAGACTTCTAAAATCAAACTTCACTCTAATCAGACTTTTAAAACAGACTTCTAAAACCAGACTTCATTCTAAAACAGACTTTTAAATCAGACTTCTAAACCAGACTTCACTCTAATCAGACTTTTAAAACAGACTCCCAAAACCAGACTTCACTCTAAAACAGACTTCATTCTTCTGAGATTTTGGATCATGTCTGCTTTGCTAGACAATATGCTCTGGATCACAACTGCTTAGCAGATCACCATAGATGTGCAAAGCATTTTTTGGGCTTTTTTGTAGTTTATGGACCTTATAAAGTGGGAGACTGGTTGAGACCAGAAAATCAGGTGCTATGTGGTGACACAAGACAAGGCCTTGTAGCAGATTAAAATTACACTAAAGAAAGCAGCAGTGTTTTTTTTTTTTTTCTAACAAAATGAAAAAAGAGTAAACTAATGAATGTAACAATTAAGAAACAAATAAGGAAACTAGTTTGAGGCATCAAGTCTCCCAACATGTTCTTGCACCTTCTATGAACCTGCTGTTTTATTACCTTTAAAAAGATTCCATTCTAGCCACTTAGTGCAAAAGAAGAGAATTAAAAGAGAGAAAAATCATACCATGTGTAAACTCGTCTGAATTTATCATCTGCTTTAAAAATGCATCTGAATATCAGCTGGCGCTCCAATCCTGAGGTCTTTCTGATTTTTGCTTGAGATGTTCCATGATAAGGCTTGTCTCTGATCTGTCCTCCACTCAGCTAAGCTCATGGCTTTGTTTTTTCTTTTTTATACCCATGGTTGCGCATCTATCTGATTCTCTGTTTGGTTGTCAGATTGAGTAGCAGACACTTCCTTTTTTCTTTTTTGGGACCTTCCCCTTCCCTTCCCTCCCTCCAAGTCTGGTAAAGAAAAAGATGAATTAAAAGAAACACTCCTTTGTGATTTTGTTTGAAGTCACAGACTTACTAATTATACCGTTCTCATATTCGCATATGTTCCTTGCAGAGGTGAACCTTCACTAGAATACAGATGGATAAAACTGGACCAAGGCCAATCGTAGGAATTAAGTCAATGCCCAGGTCTTCTGCCCATCATATCTTCCCCTGTATGAGGGTAGCCAAACCGTCTCTGGCCTTTGGACTATGGGTACAGCCTCACCTGAAAGACCTGGACTCCCTCCACTGTAGACAACATACCGGGAGAATTGATGGGACCGGGTTACATATGCCATATTCTACACAGGACATATTAGAATGACCCACTCTTACTTTATAAGGGGGGTACCCCAAACGGAGAGATCTGCCAGACCCCTCTTACCAAAAAGCCTCTACTTACAGAATGTCTGAACTATAACAATGAAAGGCAAAATCTCCACATAACACCATCAATAACAGACATTTTCATTAACACCAAGCTGACACACCGCCCAAATTGCTAGCAACTTTGGGACTTAAAACACATATCTGCCCCATGAGAGCCCCAGTGAATTCCAGTGTGGATTCTGGACCCCATCCCTTCCCACAATCCCAGCAGAAAAATGTAGGTGGATTAGTACATCCAAGTCTGAGCCCATGGTTATCTCCCGGAAAAAAGATGGCATGATCCCTTCAGGTAGGGAGTGAGAGCCTACCTCAAGTGGAGTATTTCAAGTATCTCAGGGTCTTGTTCACGAGTAATATGAAGAGGAATCGTGCGATCAATCCTAGGTTGGGTGCAGCGTCAGCAGTAATGCGGTCGCTCTACCAGGACCATATGGTAAAGGGGAGCTGAGCCGTAAAGCAAAGCTCTCAGTCTACCGGTCGATCTATGTCCCCATCCTCACCTATGGTCATGAGCTCTGGGTAATGACTGAAAGAAAGAGATTAAATACAAATGGCCAGGATGAGCTTTCTCTGGCAGGTTGCTGGGCATAATCTCTGGATCGAGTGAGGAGCTCGGCAATCTGGGAGGAGCTTGGAGTACCACTGCTCCTTTGCGTTGAGAGGAGCTAGCTGAGGTGATTCAGGCATCTGATAAGAATCTGACCTGAATGCCTTCTACTAGAGGCGTACCAGGCACAGTCAAGTGGGAAAGACCCAGGACACGCTGGAGGGATTATATCTCCCAACTGGCCTAGGTGTGGCTGGGGATCCCCCAGGAGGAGTTGGTTGAAGTTGCTGGGAAAAGAGATGCCTGGGCTTCTTTGCTTGCCCTGCTGCCACCCTGACATTTATATGGATAAAGAAGATGAGATGAGATGTAATTCTACAGCAGTGTGGTTCTGAATGATACCAGTGTGGTTCTCTACTTGTACGTATTGTATTATACTTAATTATTAATAATGAAAAGTTATTTGGCATGAGTATTTACTTCTTACACAAGCCAAAGATGCAATGTGAAATCTGGCAATATGTCAACCCTTCACTGGCATTTCCATTTCCATTGTGTAGCAGAAGGAACTCTGTCATCTTACTGCTGCCATCACAAACATTTATCACTACAAATTATCTCCATTTATTACCATTTTGGGGGAGCTTTTAGACGCTTTTATGAACACTGTGATGAAGTAAGCCACTCTTACCCATCATATACTGGGATATACTTACCTCATGGTTGGTCTTGAGAGTATGAAGGCCTAAGGGGGTAGAGGCTGCAATGGCCAGGAATTACTTACCTGGAACAACTTACTTTACTCTGTGAAGGAGAGGGAGAGAAGAACACTGGTGAATTGAATGGAATGTACACTGTCAGTAATGGGAACGATTGTTGGTACTGTGAAAACCATGATTACAAGTGTAGTGAGATATGTGAATCACATACTAAGAATACACATTTGTGTTTATTAAGAATGTAGCCCGCACTCTCGACTCACCTGTGAGATTATTGGTTTAGGCGGTAGGAGGGGCTACAGGTACAAAAGCAGCACTCGGGTAATGCTGAGGGGAGAACTAGACAGGATATGGTTTGTGAATAGAGGAGAAAACAGCCTATATGACTTTGCAGTCATCGGCTGAAGCTGCCTTTGTATATAACGTTGCATGTTTGTATGATTCTCATTTGTTTCATGTCAGTGCGTGCCTCTGTAGATTTGTAAATAGACATAACTGTTGGTGTGTAAATAAAGGTGGAGGGAGAAAAAGACGGCACTGGTGCCTTGATCATCTTTCCAATACCCTTGACCAGTCGTCCGATGCTACCCATGTGGATCACCCCATTACAAACATACTTTCACTTTCCATTTCTCCTAAATCATGTGGGGTAAAAGAAACCAGTTTAGTTTGACATTTGCATGTTTAAGCTAGGAGTTGCCCATACTGGAATTTCCACCTTTAAAAAAAACGTATAGTTCTAGTTTTAGGTGCCATAACAGTTTCATAATGGAACAGTTCTCAATCCAGACCATGGGCGATTGCATTAAGACGAACGAAAAGAAAAGCCTTGATTTCTCCATAAATTCTTTAAAATGCGGACATGAATTGTTTGAGTCTGTATTATTCAAAAATCTTCGCAGATTTCATTATCTTAGCAAATCAAATAAAGAACAGTGCAAACTGGGTGCAAAATATCCTCCTTTGAAATAATAGATAATAGATACCCGCTAAAGCATGTGTGTCTCTGGGTGTCTATGGCACAATGGTTTACTTACTGAACAGGACAGGATGAAAAATAAACGCTCATTTTGAGCTACATCCAGAAGCACGAGCCTCAGTGGCAGCGAGGCTCCACTCAGTGGTAAAAATCCAGCAAACACCAGCATGTTTCTGTTTTGGTCATGGTTTGCTGGTCTCTAGCATGCCATGCTGCTCCGTGCTGGTACGCTGGCAAACTGGCAGGTCCAAGCATGATGGCATACCAGCGTCTCATGCTAGTGACCAAAACATGACATATGCTGGACTTATAGGCAGTATTGTACCATTCATTGCAATTTTATCTTAAAAAAGATATAGAGGCACGGCAAGGCTTTCAAATGCAGAAAACAATAGAATTAATAGAGAAGAAATTAATCTGAATAAAGGTGCAAAAATAACAGATTAAAAGTACAATAAAAGTTTATACATTTGAGAAATCAAACCTTTTCAGAAAGAAAAAAGAATCTAAAATATAAAAATGCATTTAAGATTTCAAAAAAGTAAAAGAATGCAAAATAAAAGCAATGGATTTAAAAAGAAGAAATTGATTTAAAATGAAATTAAAATACTGTACTATCTGTACTGTCTGTGTTAGGTATACTGCAAAAACAAACTCTGGGACTTCAAACCCAACAGGGATTCCCAAAAGGACCTACAATTTACAGAGGTATTTATTTATTTGACAATGATCATGCCAATATATAGGGGATAAATGATAGTCATGTTTAGCCCTTTTTAGGGGTGCACTCTTATATTGAGTCCCATATTGAGCACCCCTTAAAAAAGTTCTAAGTCTTTTTTTTTTTTTTTGTCAGGGTAAATGGTCTCTGATAAGAAAGGTTTGTCAGGTGTTCTTCCGTCACAAGTGTGGGAATCATAGTTCATAATTACGTTAAAAGTGTAGGTTTTTGTTTTAAAAATTTTTTTTAAATAAAAACAGGGTGGTGGGGGTGTTGATCTCACTGGGTGCTCAGAATCCCTAAAGCTTCGATCCTAGAATCGCCCCTGATCTAGGGAGCCTGTGTTTTCTGTTTTAATGCATTGTGTGAAGTTCAAATCAATAAAGGAAGTGATAAAGGATAAGCATAAACTATGATGTTTTGAACACTGTAAACAAAGAAAACTCTGTTGGCATGTTATAACACGAAGAGCTGAGAGCAAAGAAACCACCTCCTTGTTCTCTAACAAGCACACACACACAAAATAGAGATGGCTTTTATTACTTTGCTTCCTTTTTTTTTGGTAATGTTTGAAATTACTCCCTGACTCATTCTTGAGCTATGGATGTGAACTTTTGCTTTCAGTATCTGGTGTGCTCCCTTGTGCAACAATAACTGTAACTCAACTGTTAATCAGAGAAGAATTTTAGCCCATTCCTCCGTACAGAACAGCTTCAGCTCTGGGATGTTGGTGGGTTTCCTCACATTAGCTGCTCACTTCAGGTCCTTCCACAATATTTCCATTGGATTAAGGTCAGGACTTTGACTTGGCCATTCCAAAACATGAACTTTATTCTTCTGTAACCATTCTTTGGTAGAACGGCTTGTGTGCTTAGGGTCGCTGTCTTGCTGCATGACCCACCTTCTCTTGAGATTCAGTTCATGGACAGATGTCCTGACATTTTCCTTTAGAATTCTCTGATATAATTCAGAATTCATTGTTCCATCAAGATGCAAGCCGCCCTGGCCGATGCAGCAAAACATGCAGCCCAAACCATGATACCGACCACACCATTTTACAGATGGGCTAAGGTTCTTATGTGTGGAATGCAGTGTTTTTCCTTTCTTTCTCCAAACATAACGCTTTTCTTTACCCAAAAAGTTCTATTTTGGTCTCATCATCCACAAAATCATTCTTTTCCAAAGCCTTCTGGCTCGTCCAACGTGATCTTTAGCAAACTCAGACCGAGCAGCAATGTTCTTTTTGGAGAGGCATTGGCTTTTCTCCTTGCAACCCTGCCATGCACAGGATGCCCTCCATTTTTTTTCTTGTTTTCGAAGGAGAAGGTAGAGATAAGAGCAACTAAAGGGCAAAAACATAGGAAAATCGAAGGGAGGGGAAGAACTCATAGAAACATAAAGGACGATTGGGGTAAGTAACAGTTCTATGGTGGACTCATGAACATTACATTAAGCCAATGTGAGAGAGGCCTTCGTTGCTTAGAAGTTTCCCCTGGGGTCCTTTTGTGACCTCGCCAACTATTACCACCCTGCTCTTGGAGTGATCTTTGTTGGGCGACCACTCCTGGGGAGGGTAACAATGGTCTTCAATTTCCTCCATTTGTACACAATCTGTCTGACTGTGGATTGGTGGAGACCAAACTCTTTAGAGATGGTTTTGTAACCTTTTCCAGCCTGATGAGCATCAACAACTTTTTTTCTGAGCTCCTCAGAAATCTCCTTTGTTCGTACCATGATACACTTCCACAAACATGTGTTGTGAAGAGCAGACTTTGATAGATCCCTGTTCTTTAAATAAAACAGGGTGCCCACTCACACCTGATTGGCATCCCACTGATTGAAAACACCTGACTCTAATTTCACCTTCAAATTAATAATTAAATGCTAATCCTAGAGGTTCACATACTTTGCCACTCACTGATATGTAATATTGGATCATTTTCCTCAATAAATAAATGACCAAGTATAATATTTTTGTCTCATTTGTTTAACTGGGTTCTCTTTATCTCCTTTTAGGACTTGTGTGAAAATCTGATGATGTTTTAGCTCATATTTATGCAGAAATAGAGAAAATTCTAAAGGGTTCACAAACTTTCAAGCACCATTGTATGTAATATTGGATCATTTTCATCAATAAATAAATAAATGACCAAGTATAATAATTTACTCATTTGTTTAACTGGTTTCTCTTTATCTACATGTAGGACTTGTGTGAAAATCTGATGGTTTTATATCATATTATGCAGAAATAAAGTAAATTCAAAAGGGTTCACATATTTTCATATTTTCACCACCGTAGCACAAAAAAAGTTATAGAAAATAGGAGATATTATTTATTTATAGATCCAGATTTACATAAAACGTCCTGAGTATTTAATATAATATTGTTACACACCAGATATAAACACAAACCCCCAGATTAAAAAAAGAACAAACTTAAGGGGTTGAGTAAACATAGAAACATAATAATACCAGATATTAATAAAATACATTTTAGCAGTAAAGTAAACAATAGAATGTTATTCTTTCTTTAATTTGTAAACTCTTCTTGTCTTATTTTCAAGCTTTTAGCCAAGTAAGTACGTACAATAAATTATTTTTATTTATCTATATTTAAATTGTTTTAATTTTGAAAAAAAGATTAAATAGGCAGGACACCAGTTCAGTGCAGGACTTGCAGATTCAGGCAATGACCAGGATCATGGTGTTGGGTTAGCGTGTTACACTGCTACCAAAAATGTAAGATATCAACATAAACAATGTATCGTCTCTTTGTATTACAGCACCTTTGGGGTGTGGTAGAATGTAAAACTCACAGAATAATTCACAGAACAGGCAGAATTCATAACACGGAGCAAAGAAAGTTCCAACTACAGGTAGTACCATGATTTTTGATGAGATACGTTCTGACAAAAAGTTTATCATTACCCGAGGAGTTTAATATCATGTATGTATATATATATATACATGTGTGTGTGTGTATATATATATATATATATATATATCTCTCTCCCTCTCTCTCTCATCTCTGGCTCTCTCTCTCTCTCTCTCTCTCCCTCTCTCTCTCTCATCTTCTCTCTCTCCGTCTCTCTCTCTCTCTCTCTCTATATATATATATATATATATATATATATGATATCCAAGTTGTTGCCAACCTTAAACATCTTTAAAGTATGACTACAACCATCGCTTTTCTTCACTACATTTCCCAGCGCTCATCACTCCCACCCCATGACTCCTTACATCACGCAGGGCCGAGTGCTTGAGAGTATCGTAGTGCATATGAAACTTAAGCCTGCTTAAAACACTTAAATTAAACTACAGTCTGGCAAAATCATCAAGGTTACTTTATAATAAAGTACTTTAATATCTCATTGAAATGTATTGAAAGTGACTCCCTACGTCACACACTGCCGACTTCCTCATCCGAGGGAGCGAACCATTTATACTACGTATCGCTTGCCAGAAAAAATTCAAATCTCAGAGTAAAATTCAGATTCTGCTAAATGTGTGTTTATGTTTATTATCGGATTCCCATCGTAAAGCCGAAATACCATAAGTTGAGCCATCATAAAATGGGGAGTACCTGTATAAGAATGGTCCCTAATAAAGTGTAAAGTGCGTCTGTAACAAAACCACCTGATATTTAAAGCTTGTAACATAAAATGTCTGTGTTATCACCATGGTCAGCGATGGAGCACATAAATTAACAAAGCAATCAGAACGATGAGGACAAGTCCAGCAACACCAGCCCCAATCAACTTCATCTTCATGTTCTTGCTCATCTTGTATTCACTCTCCACCTGTTTTTTCACTTTCTTTGACATCCTGTGAAGCTCCTTGCCCTGAAAGAGTAAAAATAATCATTAGGCCCGTAACAGTTCTTAACCCTACCTGCATTTGCCATTTTATAAGGTTCATCTATAAATACCATTTCACTATTCCTGAAACGAATCCTTTGTTAACCAGAGAAAACAGTTGTGGGACTGTGGTAGCCTACTGGTTAAGTTACTGGACTATAAACCAGAAGGTCCAGAGTTCAAATCTTGCCACTGTTGGGTCCTTGGTCAAGGCCCTTAATCCTCAGTTGCAATTGTGGATTAAGGTTTGAAACTTTGATTGTAAGACTTTGAAACATGTAAGTCAATCTGGGAAAGAGCATCTGCTAATAATGCTCAGCAGTGTTGAGTACTAACTGACTGTGGTCATGCAAGTGTCAGAATTGGACCTCAGAGCAACAGAAGAAGGACGGTCGAGTACGTGGGGAACTGATGGCACCAGGATGTCCTGTGGGATGAAGGCAAGCCGATGAAGAGAGTGTGATGTTCTGCCGGGAAACGCTGAGTCTGGCTCTTCATGTGGACGTTAGTCTGATGCGTAGCTACCTAAACATGGTTACTGAGCAAGTGCATGTAATGTTTTGGCTCATCGTGTATAAGAACGTTCATATTTCATACACTTTGGAGTAGCTCCTCTGCTCTCTCCTCAAGATCTTCCAGTTTTTCCCCACGCTCATCAACCTTGTTCTTGTTCTCCAGCATGATGTCCTTAACCTCCTCCGCCTCCTGCTGAAGCTTCTCCAGTCGATTTTCCTCATTCATCTGAACGCAAACAGAGCACATATGCTATATATGGCCAAAGGTAGCCATGCATAAACAGTGGCAACAAACCAATTCAAACATGTCAGTTCATTAACTTGTGTTCATAATGAAATGTTTTGGCAACCGGAGCCACTTTAATTAGCCTGTTATAAATTAAGGTCTAAAATTGCATTTTTTTAACACTAGAGGGCGCAATCAAACGTCATGCTCCCATAGTTATAGCTTCCATTAGTAATTGGAAACTCCAACACAATTACAAGGTGAAGGTGAATTTGAGATTGAGGATATTTAAAGATTGGGTAACCTTTGTTTACTGTTAAGGTTATTTAAATTTGGTGAAATTTTTACAATAGCACTTTTTGCTGTAGCATTATTTCAAACTCCATCTAATTTATTTCAGTTGCTGCGGGCTAAAGATTATTTATTAGAAATTAAAAATAAATATTTTCGCTTGGTTATTTAAGATATGGTGAAGCTACAATAGAGCATTTTATTTAGATTTTCAAACCTCTGTTACTAGTATTTTTAATATCATTGGACTACAAGTTATTTTAAGTTTAAAGACGTCTCCAAGAAAATGTCCACTGTTTTGCAGTGTTTACACTTGATAAATAAAAATCGTAAGAAAATCAAACTGAATCGTGAGCAGAGTGTATCGTTACTCATTATAGCCAGTGCGAGTACAGCAGGACTGCTGTAGCTGTAGATATCTCCTGCACGGGATTTAATTCCGCCATGGTATTGTAGCATTTGGTAAAAAGAAGGCTTCACAAACTATTATCAAACATTATCTTGTGGAGCAAAATTATAACTATTGGAAATTTAGTTCTATTACTGTAAATATTAAAAACGAACACATATGCGATCACACTATGCTTTCTCAATAACTAAAAGAAAGGATCTGGCAACCCCAGTGCAATGACTCGAACCTCAGGTAACTTCCATCAAACAAATGCACCAGGAAAAAAAACCCCTACATGTCAGTATATAGCAAGCCTGAATACAATCTACAGAGCTTTTAAACTTAATTTTTAGTTAAGTCAAAACCCAATTAAGATTCTGGAAGGTTGTGAGTACAGATCCTGGTGCCTCTAATGTTGGGCCCTTGAACAAGAACCTACAATAAGTTCTGGGCCGGTCTGGATAAAACATGGATTAAATAAGCCGGAATAAATTAAAACTAGGGTTCATAATCCCAAGCAGCCTATATGGACACACATTACCATGAGAGAGTGAGTTACCTAAATGAACACACAGCTCACTGCTGGTCTTGCCAATGTGTAACTTATAAATTGACTTTTTACACAATGTGAGCGCGGTCCAAGACCACCACAGAGCCACGGCTGGAATGTAAGTGGTCCAACACCAGTGGTTTTGGTGTAATAAAGGACAGATTTCCTGAAGGGCTGAAGTCTCACTGAGTTTGTTAAAGGCTTGAACTGACATTACACGACAGAGTGAAAGTGAAAGAAGAGAGAAAAGAGGAAAAAAAAACTCTTACCATCTTCGGTTCTATATTTGTGATCCTGTTTGTGAAAACACCAGAAAGATCTCCAGAAGCTGATATCAGTCCTTTTAAAGCTTAAACCTGATGGGCTCAGTTCTGTTTGACTGCTGTAGAAATCGTTTTGCCTCGGTGATTGTTTATCTACCCAGTACCTCAATCCAGGTTGCCAGATTGGAGGTTATTGGTCGTCACATAGACGAAGTTCCCTTCAATCAGACTTCGACCTCATATACTGTGCCCACTACTATACAGTATTGGCACGTTTTGCAGGCATGTTGTACGATCATGATGATCTTCTCTCTGGGGTCACCTATGCAACGATCCCCATTTTTCGGGCTTCTGACTGCACTCTCAAGGACTTGGTTTTTCCGTAAATGAACCACTCCACCATCACTTTTCAAGCCCAGCCCTGGTCCTCTGACACTGCAGTCTCCAGCCGCTGGTCTGTCCACCGAGCCTGCAGATACAGCACGTTGTATACACAGGTATGCGCCATTTTAACGTTTAACGTTAAGTCTTTTTAGGATATAGTAAGGTAATCATAAAGATTATTTTCACAAGACATCTTACAGCTGAGGAAACAAGTCTTAATTTTTAAAACCTCGGCTGTTAAAACAAACGAACTATTGGTTAATCGTATGGATGTTAAACCGCACATACCTGGATGAAAACAAATTCATAACAAGCATCTCAGGTGATAAAGGGACTCGAGGCACAAGCAGATTTATATACATTTATTTATTTGACACAATTTAATCCACAAAAATTCCAGTACTCAGATTAGCCCTCTAATCCGGGGGTTCACAAATTTTGTCATTCAAAGCCTTGCAGGCCAATTGATTTGTGTTGGTGTACAGTATATGCTATGAAATTCGACATTAGGCAAAGTGAAACACAGGATGCGTATTTACATCAGATACATTTATATCAGTATTATTTTATGAAGAATACTTGCCGGCGAAAACAATTATCTGATATTTTCTGTACAAAAATCACTAAAAGATCAAGATCAAAGTGTTACATTTTATGTTTATAATTGATTTACATTTTTCCACAAACCCCCTGCAATGCCAACACCAACCACAAGAGGCGTGTGACCACCTGCTTGGGAAACCTGATCAAAGCAGCAGCCTGGAATCTTAATCTTGACCACACTCGTTCAGAGCTACACGTCATTACAGAATATTATACTGTTATTATATTTACAAATAAGGACAAACAGGCACTCGGATGGCACAGCGGTTTAAGACGTCAGCCCACCACCGCAGGGACCCGAGTTCGAGTTCCAGCAGTGCATTCTGGCCATGTCAGAAGTGCAGGTCTGGGTGCCCCCTGACCAGGTAAAAGTGCGGAAGAAAAAGAAATGAAAAACAACACAACACTTACAAGTACAATTTTCGAAAATGACACTGGCCAACATTTACACCGATCTTTCAGTTTTACTACAAGGCTTTAACACTCAGAACATCACACTGTAACAGAACAGTTTACTGCCCGGTCGCTAGCTAGCTTAAGTGAGCGGCGGATCCCTCGTACAGACCTTCCGTTTGTCTTCTCTCAAATTTCACCTCACAAATTTCCCCTAAACCCAGATATGATGAGGTAGACTAGCAGTTAAGGTACTGAACTATGGACCAGAAGGTCCAGAGTTCAAATCCCACCTGTGCCAAGCTGCCACTGTTGGGTCCGTGAGCAAGACCATTAACCCACAATTGCTTGGATTGTATCGATTGTATAAATTGTAAGTCGCTGGGCTTTGACTGGCAATTTCCCTGAAAGCCTTGAGCATGGTTGGTCTGCAGGGGGCAGTAATGAACTGGTTTGGACTCTCATAAAACCTAAGGTAAAGTTACTACGTTGTCAGGATTGAGGTATCCAATAAAGGTCTGCCTTTGGACTTCTGTTCACGCTACAGCTTGTACTGGGTGATGTTTTTAAATTCGTTCAGCCCCTGTTCTGGAGGACCGCAGGACAGGATCTGACTCAAATCAGCTTTCCTGACCGAGTTCTCCAGTATGATAGCTTCTTGTTGGGTTGAGAAGCCTAACGTTAGTCCACCAACTAAAAATCAACAAACAGATGACATTTGATATCTTTTTTGGAGAGCTGTGACTTTCTCTTGTAACCCATTCACACCATCCTTTATGGTTCAACATTTTACCACTCACAGATTGGATCAGTTTCCTCAATAAATACCTAAATGACCAAGTATAATAATTTATTCATTTGTTTAACTGGTTTCTCTTTATCTACATGTAGGACTTCTGATGGTTTTATGTCATGTTTACGCAAAAATAAAGTAAATTCAAAAGGGTTCACACATTTTCATTTTCATATTTTCACCACCGTAGCACAAAAAATATATGTTATAAAAAAATAGCAGATTTTATTTCTTCATAGATCCAGATTTACATAAAAAGTCCTGAGTATTTAATATAATGTTGTTACACACCAGATATAAACTCAAATCTCCAGATAAAAAAAGAACAAACTTAAGGGATTGAGTAAACATAGAAACATAATAATACCAGATATTACATATTAAAAATGACTATTTCATGATTTAATAAAAGACACCTTAGCAGTAAAGTAAACAACAGAAGTTCCTTCATTATTTTGTAAACTCTTCTTGTCTTACTTTCAAGCTTTTAGCCAAGTAAGTACGTACAATAAATTATTTTTATTTATCTATATTTAAATTGCTTTCATTTTAAAAAAAATATTAAATAGGCAGGATACCAGTTCAGTGCAGGACTTGCAGATTCAGGCAATGACCTGGATCATGGTGTTGGGTTAGCGTGTTACACTGCTACCAAAAATGTAAGATATCAACATAAACAATGTATCGTCTCTTTGTATTACAGCACCTTTGGAGTGTGGTAGAATGTAAAACTCTCAGAATAATTCACAGAACAGGCAGAATTCATAACACGGAGCAAAGAAAGTTCCAACTACAGGTACTCCCCAAAATCTCTTTTAAGCAGAGTTCATCATTACCCGAGGAGTGTAATATATAGTATACATATCATAGCGTGGGCGACCTTAGACATGTTTAAAGCACGACCGTGACCATGGCTTTTCTTCACTACATTTCCCAGCGCTCATCACCCCCGCCCTGTGACTCCTTACTCGGCAGGGCCGAGTGCTGGAGAGCATCGTAGTGCGTATGAAACTTAAGCCTGCTTAAAACACATGCATTAAACTACAGTCGGCCAAAATCATCAACATAAAGGTTACTTCATAATAAAGTATTGAATATCTCATGTAATTTATTGAATAACATATCAAAAGTGGAAAAACAACAAGCGATTATTGTTGCGAGCTACGTCACGCACTGCAGACTTCCTCATCCGAGGGAGCGAACCATTTATACTACGTATCGCTTGACCAGGAAATTCAAAACTCAGAGTAAAATTCAGGTTCTGCTAAATGTGTGTTTATGTTTATTATCGGATTCCCATCGTAAAGCCGAAATATCATAAGTTTAGCCGTCATAAAATGGGGAGTACCTGTATAAGAATGGTCCCTAATAAAGTGTAAAGTGCGTCTGTAACAAAACAGACCTGATATTTAAAGCTTATAACATAAAATGTCTGTGTTATCACCATGGACAGCGATGGAACGCATAAATTAACAAAGCAATCAAAACAATGAAGACAAGTCCAACAACACCAGCCCCAATCCACTTCATCTTCATGTTCTTGCTCTTCTGGCATTCACTCTCCATCTGTTGCTTCACTTGCTTTGACGTCTTTTGAAACTTATTGTTCTGAAAGAGTAAAAATAATCATTAGGCCCATAATACTGTAGTTCTTAACCCTACCTTCATTGGCCATTTTATAAGGTTCATCTATAAATACCATATCACTATTCCTGAAACAAATCCTGTCTGAAACCAGGGAAAACAGTTCAGTGGGTACACATCCTACAATGGGCGCCTTCGCACCGGAGGAACTCTTTCATAGTTCTGAGAACCGTTAGGGAAAGTGCCTCCTTTGTCATGTGTTTGCACCGCAGGAACTGGGGGTGACTGTAGTTCTCAGAACACCGTGTATATGGACTTCAGGGATAGGAGCATTGAGTGACATAAATATGCAGTGATTGGTCCAGACATGAGTGTTGCAAGTATATAGTGACAGTTCTAGGGACTAACTTGGGGAAAAAATACCCCCACTGAGCCACCCTGAGAACTACATTGTTTCCAGGGCCTTTTTTGGTTTGCATTCACACTGCTAGTTGGAATATATAAACTCAGTAAAGCCTGAACTTCACTGTCGGTCTGTTTGTCTGTGTTTTTTTCTTTTTGGAAAATGATGATCTGTTGTTTATATGGCTACCATTAGATACAAGTAGATTTATACATAACACTTGAGCTCAGGGTCACTAAGGGTTCCTATGCGCTGAAAAGAGACCCTAACTTTTAATAATTGCAAACACCTACATATACTGTACGGTGGTGCTTGAAAGTGCTTGAACCTTTTAGAATTTCTATATTTCTGGATAAATATAACCAAAAACATCATCAGATAAAAGTAGATAAAGAGAACCCAGTTAAACAAATGAGACAAAAATATTGTACTTGGTCATTTATTTATTCAGGAAAATGATCCAATATTACATATTAGTGAGTGGCAAAAGTATGTGACCCTCTAGGATTAGCAGTTAATTTGAAGGTGCAGTTAGAGTCAGGCGTTTTCAGTCAATGGGATGACAATCAGGTGTGAGTGGGCACCCTATTTTATTTAAAGAACAGGGATCTATCAAAGTCTGCTCTTCACAACACATGTTTGTGGAAGTGTATCATGGCACGAACAAAGGAGATTTCTGAGGAGCTCAGAAAAAGAGATGTTGATGCTCATCAGGCTGGAAAAGGTTACAAAACCATCTCTAAAGAGTTTGGACTCCACCAATCCACAGTCAGACAGATTGTGTACAAATGGAGGAAATTCCAGACCATTGTTACCCATCCCAGGAGAGGTCGACCAACAAAGATCACTCCACGGGCAAGGTCTGTTGTAATAGTTGGTGAGGTCACCAAAGGACACCAGGGTAACTTCTAAGCACTGAAGGCCTCTTCACATTGGCTAATATTAAGGTTCATGGTCCACTTAGGAAGAACACTGAACAACAAGGTGTGCAGGCAGGGTTGCAAGGAGAAAGCCAACTGCTTCTCCAAAAGAAACATGGCTGCTCGTGCCAGTTTGCTAAAGATCACGGTGGGACGGCACGAGGTTATTGGAAAGAATGGTTTGTGGATGGATGAGACCAAAATAGAAACTTTTGGTTTAAAAGAAAAGCTTTATGTTAGGAGAAAGGAAAAACACTGCATTCCATCATAAGAACCTTATCCCATCTGTGAAAACATGGTGGTGGTGAGTATCATGGTTTGGCCTAGTTTTGCTGCATCTGGGCCAGGATGGCTTTGCATCACTGATGGACTAATGAATTCTGAATTATATCAGAGAATTCTAAAGGAATATGTCAGGACATCTGTCCATGAACTGAATCTCAAGAGAAGATGGGTCATGCAGCAAGACAATGACCCTAAGCACACAAGCCGTTCAACCAAAGAATGGTTAAAGAAGAATAAAGTTCATGTTTTGGAATGGCAAAGGCAAAGTCCTGACCTTAATCCAGTCGAAATGTTGTGGAAAGACCTGAAGCGAGGAGTTAATGTGAGGAAACCCACCAACGTCCCAGAGCTGAAGCTGTTCTGTACGGAGGAATGGGCTAAATTTCCTCCAAGCCGGTGTGCAGGACTGATCAACAGTTACAGGAATTATTTAGTTGCAGTTATTGCTGCACAGGGGGGTCACACCAGATACTGAAAGCAAAGGCTCACATACTTTTGCCACTCACTAATATGTAATATTGGATCATTTTCCTCAATGAATAAATGACCAAGTATAATATTGTTGTCTCATTTGTGTAACTGGGTTCTCTTTATCTACTTTTAGGACTTGTGTGGAAATCTGATGTTTTAGGTCACATTTATGCAGCAATATAGAAAATTCTAAATTGTTCACAAACCTTCAAGCACCATTCTATATGTCAAGTCAAGTCAAATATATATATATATAGCCCTTTGTACAATGGAGCCTTATCTCAAAGCATCTTTACAGGTTTAAATGATATTTTATTATCTACAGCCAATCCCAAAACCTTGGGAGGACCAAGATTCAAAAAGGAACCAAACCTGCTTGGATGATAAATGTAAGAATTAACTAAGTTACCTAAGTTATAAGTTCATAGCAATAGTTTACATAAACAGAAGCTAAACAAATATTATCAGAAAGAACATATTTAAAAATACAATCATTACAATCATTCATATTTCATACACTTTGGTGTAGATCCTCTGCTCTCTCTTCAAGATCTTCCAGTTTTTCCCCACGCTCATCAACCTTGCTTTTGTTCCTCTCCAAGATATCCAAAATCTCCTCCACCTCCTGCAGATGCTGCGCCAGTCCTTTTCCCTTTTTCGCCTGAACGCAAACAGAGCACATATGCTATATATGGCCAAAAGTAGTCATGTATAAACAGTGACAACAAACCAATTAAAACATGTCAGTTCGTGAACTTTTGCTCTTCCCTCCTAATACATAGTACAACTGAAATGACATGCTGTCTAGGGCATTGTGTCCCCTGAGGACAGAGCCCCTGTGACCATGCTAATTACTTTAATAAACCTGTATGTTATAAATTATGGTCTAAAAATGCTTTTTTTTTAACACTACAGGGCGCAATCAAACATCATGCTCTCATACGCCTATCTTCGGTTAGCAATTGGAAACGCCAACACAACTACAAGGTAAAGGTGAATTTGAGACTGAGGATATTTAAAGGATTTTCAGTTTAAGGTCAGACTTTGTTTAAATTTGGTGAAACTTTTACCATAGCACTTTCTGCTGTAGGAAATTTATTTCAATAGCAGGAGACTAAAGATTTATTGTTTACATTTCTATACAAGAAAAGTACACTATTTTTAACTGATATTCTTTAGGAATTAAAATAAATGTTTTTGTTATTTAAGATATGGTGAAGCTACAATAGAGCAATTTATTTATATTTTCAAACCTCTGTTACTAGTATTGTTAATAGCATTGGACTACAAGTTATTTTAAGTTTAAAGACGTATTCAAGAAAATGTCCACTGTTTTGCAATGTTTACACTTGATAAATAAAAATCGTTAGAAAATCAAATTGAATCGTGAGCAGAGTGTATCGTTACTCATTATAGCCAGTGCGAGTACAGCAGGACTGCTGTAGCTGTAGATATCTCCTGCACGGGATTTAATTCTGCCATGGTATTGTAGCATTTGGTAAAAAGAAGGCTTCACAGCCCAGTTAAGATTCTGGAAGGTTGTGAGTTCAGATCCTGGGGCTGGATTCACGAAAGCTTTCTTAAGAAAAAACTTGCGAAGGTTCTTAAGACAAACACTAAGACGGTCATAAGAATGTTCTTAAATGCAATTCTCGAAAAGAACTTAAGAAGTTCTCAAATGTTATCTTAAGAAAATCATAATTATTTTCGTAAGATTTTTTAAAAAATCTCTTCATTGTTTTCTTCTGTAGACTGCGTTGCATTTTACAGCTTACAATATACCGCACAAGACACATTTTGAATTTGTATTGACCATGATTTCCGTTATTAGTTTAACCCTCTCTGAGGATGTGGTAACTTAGCGGTTAAGATAGTGGCCTATGAACCAGAAGGTCCAGGGTTCAAATTTGCCAAGCTGTCACTGTTGGGGCCTTAAGCAAGACCTTTAGCCCACCACTGCTTGGATTGTAAGACTGTACCCATTGTAAGTCGCTCTGGATAAGGGAGTCTGCTAAATGCTATAAATGTAAATGCTAAAATGGAGGAAACTTAAATCAAGCATCAAATAACTTTAGCAAACAAGAAATAGAGGTGATGGTGGAAGAAATAGCCAGTTTTGCCATAAACTGTCCTTGTATAGCCTTTGGTATTTTAAGGATGATCTTCACTCCAAAGGCTTTTAAGCATTAAAACTGAAATGTAAAGCCTTATTTCCAGTAACTGAATAGTTTAGAGTTTTAAATTTTGATGCTTATCTTGAACTCTCAACAAGTGTGATGCTATCGTAAGGTTAAGAAAACATTTAAGAACAGAATGTGTCCAAGAATACCACTCATTCTTAGAATTGTTCTTAAGATGAGATTTTAAAAAAAGATAATTCTTAAGACGTCATTTGAAGAATAACAAACTTTTGTACTGAAGAATAACAAACTTTTTTCCTAAGAATGAAGTTGAGAAAAAACACATTTAAAAAGATTTTCTTTCTTCAGAAACTTTTGTGAATCTGGCCCCTGGTGCCTCTAATGTTGGGCCCATGAGCGAGAACCTACAATGACTTCTGAGCCGGTCTTGATAAAAGATGGATTAAATAAAATGGAATATATTAAAACTAGGGTTAATAATCCCAAGCAGCCACACATTACCATGAGAGAGTGAGTTACCTAAATGAACACACAGCTCACTGCTGGACTTGCCAATGTGTAACCTATAACTGACCTTTCACACAATGTGACCGCGGTCCCAGACCATCACAGAGCCACGGCTGGAATGTAAGTGGTCCAACACCAGTGGTTTTGGTGTAACAAAGGACACAGTTCCTGAAGGGCTGAAGTCTCACTGAGTTTGCTAAAAGCTTGAACTGACATTACAGGACAGAGTGAAAGTGAAAGAAGAGAGAAAATAATTAAAAACCGCTTACCATCTTCGGTTCTATATTTGTGATCCTGTTTGGGAAAGCACCAGAAAGATCTCCAGAAGCTTCGGTCCTGATATCAGTCCTTTTAAAGCTTAAACCTGAGGGGCTCAGTTCTGTTTGACTGCTGTAGCAAACGTCTTGCCCTGGTGATTGTTTATCTACCGATCGCCTCAATCCAGGTTGCCAGATTTATATTTATTGCTTCTTACGTAGTACAAGTCCCCTACAATCAGACTTCGACCTCATTTACTGTACCTACTACTATATCGGCACGTTTGCAGACATGCCGTTAAAGTGAACGGATCGGATGGATCTTTAAACCGCACATAGCTGCAAAAACAAATTCATAACAAGCATCTCAGGTGATAAAAGGGACTCGAGGCACAGGCAGGTTTATATACATTTATTTATTTGACACAATTTAATCCACAAACCTTCCAGCAGTCAGATTAGCCCTCTAACCCGGGGGTTCACAAAATTTGTCAGTCAAAGCCTTGCAGGCCAAAAGATTTGTGTTGGTGTACAGTATATCCTATGAAATTCGACATTAGGCAAAGTGAAGCACAGGATGGGTATTTACATCAGATACATTTATATCAGTATTATTTTATGAAGAATACTTGCCGGCGAACACTTTTTTTCAGAATTATCTGATATTTTCAGTACAAAAATCACTAAAAGATCAAGGTCAAAGTGCTACATTTTATGTTTATAATTGATTTACATTTTTAAAATTTAATTTAGAAACTGACCTTTCCACAAACCCCCTGCAATGCCAACACCAACCACAAGAGGCGTGTGACCACCTGCTTGGGAAACCTGATCTAAACAACAGCCTGGAATCTTAATCTTGACCACACTCGTTCAGAGCTACACGTCATTACAGAATATTATACTGTTATTATATTTACAAATAAGGCTAAACAGGCACTCTGGTGGCACAGCGACCTAAGAAGTCAGCCCACCACCGCAGGGACCTGGGTTCGAGTCCCAGCAGTGCATTCCGGCCATGTCAGATGTGCAGGTCTAGGTGCCCTGTGACCCTGACCAGGTAAAAGTGCGGAAGAAAAAGAAGTGAAAAACAAAACAACACAAAAACAAGTACAATTTTCAAAAATGACACTGGCCAACATTTACACCGATCTTTCAGTCTTATGACAAGGCTTTAACACTCAGAACATCACACTGTAACAGAACGGTCTTATTTATAAATATTTATAATACTGCCCGGTCGCTAGCTAGCATAAGTGAGGGGCGGATCCCTCGTACAGAGCTTCTTTTTGTCTTCTTTCAAATTTCACCTCGCAAATTTCTCCTGAACCCAGATAGGATGAGGTCTGGGAATAGACCGGCAATTTCCCTGAAAGCCTTGAGCATGGTTGGTCTGTAGGGGGCAGTAATAAACTGGTTTGGACTCTCAATCAAACTGGATTATTTTGGAAGGGCAGAAACCCTGACGCACTGGATGACTGAAATCCTGACCTGACAGGACTGCTGCTATTGAGGCGATGGAAGTCATATCCATTGTAGGGGGGAACGAAGTACAAAGTAAAAAGGTACATCTTGTAACGTTTAAAGTGACAGATTTACAACAAATCTCTACTTCTACCTAGTTTTGCCAAGTTATTTCTGAAGCTTTGACTCATTTCAAGCAATAGATTAAAAAAAAAAAAAAAAAGAGTCAACCTTTCAAAACGTCGCCCTTTGGCGACATCTGCTGGACAGATTGTGCGACTGCCTCAGGAAAACCCACTGATTTGAATGGACTCTTTTATTAAATAAAGCATTTAAAGGCTTATCCTTGTACTTTCTAGTACTGGTTTTAGGCAGTAATTTATCAGTAATCACTAGGACTATGGTGGCCTAGTGGGTCCAGAGGTCCAGGGTTCAAATCCCATCTATGCCAAGCTGCCACTGTTGGGTCCTTGAGCAAGACCCTTAACCCACAATTGCTTGGATTGTATGACTGTATCAATTGTAAGTCACTCTGGATGAGGGCGTCTGCTAAATGTACATGTAAATGTACATTTTCAGTGGCAAAAAATGTAAACCCCATTACATTTAGTAATGGATTGCTTTTTGGGAGATTTACCCCAACACTATATACAACCAAGCATTACGATCAAAATAAAAAACCAAAACTGTTTTTTTGATCTTAGTTTAATCCTAATCAGCCAATTAAATAAAGGAACTGAGAGAACTTTTACATTTAGACAGAACAGATCAGCTCGGCTTAAACCACCTCCAAGAACTGTAAATGCTAAACCAGAAAGGAAGCGTCGCAGATTTAAGGCACTAAACACTCATGAGGAACGGATTACAACGGACACTGACTCTAATACCAGTGTTTTTATTATCGACCTTACTTACAACACATCCAATCCCTCCAACTTCTTCCTCAACTCGATTCATCCAGTTCACCTCACCCCTGATGTGCTACGTACTAAACTGATGTCGATTAAAGGCGTTGGGGAGAGAAGAACGGATGTTAAAACAGCAGCAAAGGCAAGGCTCACTGGTACCATTTCGCTGGTGCAGCCAAACACACCACCGATAGCTCAGCACAGGACAAAAGCATCTGAAACCAGTCTGTTTCTTTTCCTTTCAACCAGAGCTGCTGTCGGATCCGCCAGGCCCAAATATGACAGCTAAGGCGATGATGATGGCCAGAATGACGACCACAACGATGACCAGCCCGATCACCTTCCACTTCAGGTTCTCCCATCGCTTCTTCTGCTTCACTTGGTTTGCGGTCTTGGAAAACACCTTGCTCTGAAAGACGAGCGGAATAAAAACACGTCACGGTTCAGTTTTTGACGCAGACTGTGCAAAAGTCTTAGGCCACCATTAGATTTGTTCTTTTACCAATGGTATAATGACCATATATAACATATGGTTGATGACTGGAACTTGGATTCGTCACTCTATAATCCTCTTTTCCACTGATACTTATTCCAATCTTTGAGAGCTTTAGCATACCTTAGCCTTTCACCCTGTTCCCCTTCTGAAAGAAATTATTTCTTGGCTGCTCCCCTTCCAAGAAGATCATTCCTGATCAAGCTTATTAAGACCGTAGAAGGGTCAACTTGCTGCCAGATGCTGCTATTGCTCAAGGTTAAGGGGAGGTCATACTAATAAGTTTTATTCTAATAAAGAGACTGAGGAAATAATTATATATGGTCGTTACACCATTGGTAAAACAATCATTCTAATGGTATCTAACATAATGGCTGCCTAAGACTTTTGCACAGTCCTGTACATATCGATGTAGGTGAGAAGTCAGAGACAGTAGCTTGTCTGTTGTTGCAGAGTTTGTGTTAGTCATCCTCTAATCCATAATCAGTGCTCACAGGATGATGGTGGCTGGATATTTTAGGTTAGGTCAGTCCAGCAGCGACACTGAGAACTTTAAAAACTCCAGCAATAATGCTAATAATCTGTGGGGAGTGCTGACCATTATATAACAGAGGAAAGGGCACTAAAAGTATCGGACTAGGGTTCCAGATAGCTATCTGACTGGTAATAGAAACAGATACAGCTCTGGTTTGTAACTTGTATATGACTGGCATTATGACTGCATGGACCGATCTAGGACAAGGACTGGAGCTGGGACTAGGGACATGACCAGGACCTGATCTAGAGCTAACAGGGCACAAAGTAGTTTAAAATGTATAAACAAAATCTTCTGAGCCCGAGGAGAGTGGGAGGAATTAAACGAGCCCATCAGGAGGCTCTGCGACAGTTTTGTGTTTATTTGTCCTCTTTAGCAAAGAGGCTTGTGGGAATTCAACCCAAGTTTGTTATAGTTGTGGGAAACTAACGGACTCCAGTGCCCAGCAAAAGATCAGAAAGGGAAATGCCTTTCTAAAATTAACTGTCAGCTAAAATCAGGATGTAAATGCTGATGATACATTCTCTCCCCACCTAGAATATATTTATCCATTCCAACGTGACGACTCGACAAGATTATCGACTGTAATGTACATCCTCTGAGACCAGCAGTTTAGTGGCCTTCCTGATCTCTGGGTCCGAATTCCTTAAAAAACACTTCTGACGGATATGAGAGATACCCGAGCCAGAGGGTACGACCTGACTGACGTAAAGGAAGGCCAGCAATAAAACATGACTAAATCATTTTGTGAAAACACAGAATCCGCAGAAACGTAGCTTTAACTGGGACTAAATGGCAAAGTGGAAATAATAATCATTCAGTACGAATAAAGATAAAACTACATTTTGTACTAGATATAGATCTTGGACTGGAAAAGGTCTACAACTACAACTGGGGCTACAAACACATCAAGGAATGGGACTTGGACTAAGAAAAGACCTAGGACTGGAACGACAAGTGGGAATAGGGAAAGCTCTAGAAGTGAACTATGGCTGGGACTAGGAGTAGATCTGTGTGACAAATTGATCTGGCAATGACTGGAACTAGGGACAGATCCAGGATTGAGCCTGGGACTAGGGCTAGATCTGGGACTAAGACTGGGTAAAGGTCTAGAACTGGAACTAGGGACAGCTCTAGTAGTGGGACTATGACTGGGACGAAGAACAGATCTGGGACTTGGGTCAGGGGGGAGCTACAAATAGATGTGGGACCGGGAATAAAACTGGGACTAGAACTATAACTGGGGCTACAAACACATCAAGGAATGGACCTTGGACTAAGAAAGGACCTAGGACTGGGACGACAACTGGGACTAGGGATAGCTCTAGAAGTGAACTATGGCGGGGACTAGGAGTAGATCTGTGTGACAAATTGATCTGGCAATGACTGGAACTAGGGACAGTGGGACTAGGGCTAGATCTGGGACTAAGACTGGGTAAAGGTCTAGAACTGGAACTAGAGACAGCTCTAGGACTGAGCCTAAAATTGGAACCAGGAGTAGACCTCAGACTGGACTAGGAATAGGACTGAGACCAGGAACAGGTCTAGAACTGGGACTAGGTATATCTCTAGGAAAACTGGAGCTACAATTAGATTTAGGACTGGGACTAGGACAGGGATTAAGAACAGATCTAGGATTGGCATTAAGGGACTGGGACTTGGAGTAAATTAAGGGATTGGACTAGGAATAAAACTGGGACTAATAAAATACCTAGGACTGGGACTACAACTGGGACCAGGGATAGCTCTAGAACTAGGAATAGGACTGTGTCTACAAATTGATCCAAGACTGGGAATAGGACTAGAACTAGGGGTAGATCTAGGATTGAGACTGGGACTAGGGCTAGATCTGGAACTAGGAACAACTCTACGACTGGGACCAGGAGTAGATCTAGGACTGAAATACGAATAGGACTGAGACTAAGAATAGTACTAGGACTGGAGCTACAAACAGATGTGGGACTTGGACTAAGACTGGGCCTAGGAACAGATCTAGAACTGAGACTCGGAATATGACTGTTACTAAGTACAGATCTAAGACTGTGACCATGACTGAGACTTGGTATTGATCAAGGACTGAGACTATGAATTGGACTAAGAAATGACCTAGGACTGGAACTACAACTGAGACTGCTAGCTCTAGGACTGAACTTCGCTGGGACTAGGATTAGATCTAGGACTGTGTATACAAATCGATCTGGGACTAGGGATAGATCCAGGTATGAGACTCAGATTAGAAGTAGGACTAAGACTATGAAGAGATCTAGGACTGGAGATAGAACTGGGACTAGGAATACAGTAGATCTAGGATTAGGATTACAACTTTATCTAGGAACATATCTAGCACTGGGATCAAGGACTGGGACCAGGAATAATACTGGGACTAGGGGAGATCTATGACTGGACTATGATTGGGACTAGGACTAAGAGTGGAACTAGGAATAGAACTGGAACTTGTAGTAGGTCTAGGACTGGGACTAGGATCTAAGCAAATGTAAATACCCACATCTCTAAGGCATAAACTATGATTCAGATATGGACTGGTTTAGGACTAAGAGGACTAGGACTAGCCAATCAAAAGGCTGCTCTTTTGCTCTGTGTAGTTACTGTGAAGTTATCAGGACTCCTTATGCTCCTGATTAGTGAACAGGTCCGAGCGTTTTTAGCGTACCTGCTCCAGCAGCTGATCGGCTCTGTTCTCCAGGTCACCCAGTTTACCTTCACGCTCGCTGGCTTTGTTCATGTTCTGCAGCATTATGTCTTTAACCTCGTCCACATCCTGCTGAGCCTGCTCCAACCGGCTTCGTCCGTTCTCCTACATATGAAGCAATCGGACAGCAGATGGTCAGTGTTACACATACAGGCATGGATTGGTCCATACTGTCGTGTGAAAGGCCATGACACAGGGAATTTGTTTGTGTATTTTGCCCCCACGATCAGTCGGGGGGAGGGGAAAAGAGCCAGAAGTTTCTCCAAGGATCACAGTTGGAGGTTTGCATTTTGGGAAATCAGCCCCATGCCAAACTATTAAGAAAGGGTACCAGATGCCCTCGGGACCTTGATACAGCTGCTTCTCTCAAGAAGCTCACATATTCTTCAGTGCTGTGGTAAAAAGACCATAACACAAGAATGAACTGAAGCAAATTATTGCGAGTTTCGGTTCAGTTCAGGTCACTTTTTGTTTATTTCTGGACACGCATCACTTCTACAAACACCACCTAACATTGCCTTAATTGATTCCGTGTGTCTGAGTCACTGTTCCACTGATCAGCGTTTGCATTTTATACATTCAAATGACTGAACAGGCTTTTCTGCTGCATTCAAATATCGAGTTTTTTCCTCACTGCACAGAGTACAGGCACAAAAGAAGACTGGAACTGGGCCTTCCCACTGGTCTCAGACCCAGTACCAAACATACCAGATATATTCCCAGTGATATCAGGTCCAGTCCCACAAATCCCAGATCTAGTCTCAGAAATACCAGATCTAACGGTAAAGGTGCCAGAAACAGTCTCAGCACCAAAGGTAAGTAAGACAGAAATACAGAGGTACCAGATCCAGTCCGAACTGTACCAGAGTCACAAAGGTACCAGATAAAGCAACCGAAGTACCAGATACAGTCCCAAAGATACCAAACAGAGTCACAGCTGTACATATCAGCCAAACCTAATGACAGCCTTACAATCAACAAAATCGAGGACTGTGTAAAGGAAATAAAAGATTGGATGTTATTTAATTTTCTCTTACTTAACTCAGATAAAACTGAGGTGCTATTAGTGGGACCCAAGGCTGTGAGAGACAGGTTTAGCTACATCTATCCTAAACTCTAGATGGCTGTCCAGTATTGCCCAGTCCGTCTGTAAAAACTTAGGGGTCACACTTGATTCAGATCTCTCCTTTGATGCGCACATTAGCAGGCATCACTCGAATTGCTTCTTTTCAATTACGTAATATCGCTAAACTTAGAAAATATCCTCTCTTTTAATGATGCAGAAAAAAAACTTGTTCATGCATTTATAACCTCAAGGTTGGATTACTGACGTCTTACTTACTGGATGCTCTAGTAAAAATCTATAAATAAACTTCAGTTAGTTCAGAATGTGCAGCTGCCCGAGTGCTAACTCGAACTAGAAAATTTGATCATATCACACTTCCTGTTCTATCATCACTGCACTGGTTTACCAGTCAAATTCCGCCATTGATTACAAAATACTTCTTATAACTTATAAAGCTCTACATGGCCTGGCCCCACATTATCTGAGTGAACTCTTAGAGTTTACTTACAATCCAATCTCGTCTACTTCGTTCGCAGGGTGCAGGACTTCTTTTAGTTCCTAGAGAATTAAAAAAGTCAAAGCAGGGGGCAAAAGGCTTTCTCATTACATGGCCCCCCAACTATGGAATAAACTTCCCACTTTCGTTCGAGAATCAGACACCCTCCAAAGTTTTAAGTCTAGGCTAAAGACACATACTTATTTACGCAGGCTTTTGACTAGATTTAGACCAGGTTGCATGGCTTGGGTTGCTGAGGCCGGAGTCTGAAGTCATGTCTGGCCTGCCGCCTTGTCCGCTTGCCGGGAGTGTCGGGTGGGCGGTCTGGGCCTGGCTGAACCTAGGCTTGGGTCCCATCGTGATTCTTGACTCAGGCAACCTTGCCTTAGAATAAGGGCCAGAGCTGGGGGTTCATAGTCATAAAAGAGTCTTATGGTGATCAGAGACGTTGGGTTTGCTGCTCTTGGTTCTCTGGCCGCTCGTGGGGTATGTGGCCAATGTATCATGTGATCCCTCTTGGGCTGTGTTTCCTTCCAGTTCTCCTCTTTCTAGCTTTCTAGCTATGGCTGCTATAGCTTAATGCTGCCGGGGGTCTCATTGCTACCACTTGGCATCAGTGATTTGACAATGGCATCAGTGATTGTAATAGACACTGTGCTCTTAACACAATAACTAATTACATTTTCTGTTTTCTCTCCGAGCTGTGTTCCGTCGGTTCCGGCCCCACACATGATGTTCATCTGATGGAAGCTCCACTGTGCATAATTCACATTTTATTCGACCATGACTCCATGACTTTAGTTTCGCTCTTAATTTATCATCATACCCGGGCCACTTAATGTCGATGCGCATACTTCACATTCTATTCGAACTTTGACTCCATGACTTTAGTTCGCTCTTAGATTTATCAACTACGCCGCCCAAGGAGGTTGGGTCCCTGTTTGAGTCTTGGTCCTCCCAAGGTTTCTTCCTAGAACTAGGGAGTTTTTCCTTGCCACTGTCGCCCTAGGCTCGCTCAATTTGGGATTGGACGTAGTTATTAGGAGATAATCTAAACTTGTAAAGTTGCTTTGAGACAATGCTCCATTGTAAAAAGCGCTATATAAATAAATCTGACTTGACTTGACTTGACAAAAGCTACCGGATCCCAGCTCCCAATTTTTACGCAGATCCAGTCTCCAATTGTACCAGATCCAGTCCCACAAAGATAAGACAGAGTCACAAAGGTACCAAGATCCGAGTTCCAACTAGCATCAGATCCCGTCCCAAAAGTACCAGATCCAGTCCCAATGTGTACCAGAGTCACAAAGGTACCAGATAAAGCAACCACAGTACCAGATTATCAGTCCCAAAGAAATACCAAACAGAGTCACAAAAGTTACCGGCTTCCCTCTGTCCCAATTTTACCAGTATCCAGTCTCAATTGTACCAGGATCCAGTCCCAAAGATAAGAAGGTCACAAAGGTACCAGATAAAAGCAACCGAAAGTACGGATCCAGTCCCCATTTACAGATCCAGTCTCAATTGTTATCAGATCCAGTCCCAAAAGTACCATTTGATCCAGTCCCAAATTGTACCAGAGTGCACCAAGGTACCGATTAAAAGCAACCCGGAAGTAACCAGATACCAGTCTCAAATATACCAAACAGAGAGGACCAGATACAGTCTCAAAAATACCAAACAGAGTCACAAAAGGACCGATCCACGTCCCAATTTTACCAGATACAGTCTCAATTGTTACAGATCCGTCCCAAAGATAAGACAGGAGTCACAAAGGTACCAGATCGAGTTCCAACTGCATCAGATCTAGTCCCAAAAGTACCAGATCCAGTCCCAATTGTACCAGAGTCACAAAGGTACCAGATAAAGCAACCACAGTACCAGATACAGTCCCAAAGATACCAAACAGAGTCACAAAAGGTACCGGATCCAGTCCCAATTTTACCAGATCCAGTCTCAATTGTACCAGATCCAGTCCCAATTTTACCAGATCCAGTCTCAATTGTATCAGATCCAGTCCCAAAAGTACCAGATCCAGTCCCAATTGTACCAGAGTCACAAAGGTACCAGATAAAGCAACCGAAGTACCAGATACAGTCTCAAATATACCAAACAGAGTCACAAAAGGTACCGGATCCAGTCCCAGTTTTACCAGATCCACTTTCAATTGTACCAGATACAATCCCAAACATAAGACAGAGTCACAAAGGTACCAGATCCAGCACCAAAAGTACCAGATACAGTCCCAAAGATACCAAACAGAGTCACAAAATGTACCGGATGCAGTCCCAATTTTACCGGATCCAGTCTCAAAGATAAAAGGTACAAGATACAGCACCAAATGTACCAGATTCAGTCCCAAAGATTAGTATCAAAAGGTACAGCATCAGAGGTACCAGCTCCAGTTCCAAACATACCAGAGCCAGTCCGAACTGTACCAGATCCAGTGCTGAAGATACCAGGTCAGGCAACAGCAAGTTTCTCAAAGAAGTACCAGAAGCCCCATGCAGCTGAATTCACCCACCCATATGCAGTCTTATGCAAATGCAATGTTCTTCTGAACAAAACATAAATATACGTTTTACCGCCCTCTGCAGGAACCAAACTTAAACACGTCACCACTGTTTAGCAATGCACACATTTTAACCTATTTTAATTCGGTGTGCACAAGTTTAGTCAGGTTTCAGAACCGAACAGCCTACAGAAATATGGCATTCATGTGTGTATGTCCTTACATCCTGTGAGTCATATTTCTACCCTCTGTGACACTCACATCCCCTTCCTGCAGCACATAACCCCGATGGGGACAAGAGGGGTGGGAGGTCCGCTGGATGTGGTCCACACTGGCGTTCCTGAGAGCTCTGGATGTAATAAAATTTGGAAATGC
The DNA here is from genome assembly GCA_025084515.1 of Ancistrus triradiatus. NCBI lineage: Eukaryota > Metazoa > Chordata > Actinopteri > Siluriformes > Loricariidae > Ancistrus > Ancistrus triradiatus. Next base: position 179,553 of record JAJAGP010001111.1, read on the forward strand.
AGAGCTCGAAGCTGGTGCCTGCTTTCCCTTTTCCCTCCGTCTGCATCTTAATAGCGCTGAGCAGAGCCACGCTGTGTCACCGAACCCTCACAACGAGGTCATTGTGAGAGGGAACCGGTTATCCATGCTGATCTGATCTGCCCTGATCTCAATTCAAGTCAGCTTTGCTCCCGTAGAGGAAGCCAGAAAGCCGCCAGTCAGAAGATGAATGGCGTTCTACTCGAACCGGACACATTTTTCATAATTAAGTGATGTTTCCTGCTATTAAAACATAAGCATATAAGCAGGAAACAGCTGGGTGTGCGCATTACGATAATGAAAAGCTCGTTCTAGCAACAGGCTCCCATAAAAGGTTTAACTCAGGCTGTGTCCCAAATATTTTCTTCCTATTCTCTAAAATATTCCACAACACCGTTTGAAAAGGGTGGTCCAGTGTGGGCACATCCTAAACCACTCACCCTGTCCACTGTATGGTCCACATAAACATCATCAAAAAGTCCAGTGAGGACATGTCCACAAAAAACATTATCAGTAACATCTGTCCATCATCAGCCCAGTGTGGACACGTCCTAAATCACACACCCTGTGCACTACATAGTCAAAAAATTAATAAATAAGAAATCAGTAATATCTGAACCCCATTGTTCCAGTGTGGACATGTCCTAAACCACACTATATAACCACTCAAAAGTCTGACTGTCATCAGTCCTAAACCACACAGCCTGTCTACTATACAGTCCACTTAAACACCATCATCAGTACAGTGTGGGCCCATCCTAAACCACACAGCCTGTCCACTATTTAGTCCACAGAAACATAAAACTCCAGTGAGAACATGTCCTAAACCTCCCTCCTTAACCACCAAAAGGCCACAAAAACACAATCAGTAACATCTGACCATCATCAGTCCAGTGTGGACATGTCTTAAACCACAATCCCTGCCCACTATATAGTCTACATAAACACCATCAAAAGGTATAATGCAGTCATGCCCTAAGAACACCATCTGTAACATCTGACTGTCATCAGTCTTGTGTGGACATGTCATAAACCACACTACATAGTCCATATAAACACCATAAAGAGTATAGAGGGGTCACGTCCTAAACCACTCAAAAGTCTACAAAACCACTTTCAGTAACATCTGACCCTTATCAGTGGAGTGTGGACACGTGCTAAACCACAAACCCTGTCCAATGGATAGGTCACATAAATGGATGAATTCAAGTCAAATTTTATGTTGTAATTTGATTAGACTCCACTGGTGCACCATCTCTTAGATTTAGAGAACCCAATCCACTGATGATACAAGTGCAACCGTCTGTATATATTGATGACTACACACAGGAATCCAACTAATCTAATCCTGCCAACCCTCGGTCACGTCATCAAACTGGAAGACCACCTCAGGTCCTTTCCTTAGATAATGGACTGGGAGTTCTCAAACGATGGTTGACGTAGAACATTCCAACTGACTGCCTCATGACTACAACGAGCCCAGTGAATGTGGCCATGAATACAATGAACAGAGGCCGCGTTGTATATGGGGGCAACTGCAGGATGTGCCCATCTCGGAGCTTCCTTCTGCTGCTTCCTTCCTTCCTTCCTTTCCCCTCTCTCATTCTGGAATTTCCTTCATATATCCATAGGATCTCCCTTAAAGTTCTTTATGCAAACCATCTAAAGCATCTCATTCATGATGGAGGTGGTTCAGGAAGAACTTCAATCGTCTCTTAATCAGAGAGAAATCCAAAGCAGTTCTCGGACATGGACCTCCATAAACAAGGTGAATGCCCATGTCCAACATCAGTGCCCTCTGGATGTGTCCCAAACCACATAATGTTCAAAAAACATTCAAATAGCAAGACATGGACCTCCATATAGTGAGTAGAAAGTGGATTGTGTCACATCACCATTAATCCACTGTGGACGTGTCTCAAACCAAACATAGTCCAGCCACAGTTCATGTAAAACAATTCATGGACATGGACCTCCATACAGTGAATGCACCAACGTCAGTCTACTAGGGGCAGGTCCTTAATCAAACATGGACGTCAGTATAGTGGACACGTCACATCACCATCAGCCCATTGTAGATATGTCCTAAACCAAACACAGCCCAAAAAGTCACACACCTCATAAAAGGAAATCCATGGACATGGACCTCCATTTTAGAAGGTGGAGCATCATATCTACCACTGTGGGTGTGTCCCAAATTGAAAATTGTTCAACTACAGTTGATCCACAGCGATCCATGGACCTTCATATCAAAGGCGGCTCATCATATCTGCCACCACTGTTGGTGTGTTCCAAACTTAACCTGGACCTCCATAAAGTGGACACATCACATCGGACCTCCATATAGTGGTCAAATCACATCACACCAACCCCACGGTGTTGAACCACTATTTAGACACCAAATATCAGACCTGGATCTCCATATACAAGGTGAATCATCACATCTAACCACCATCAGCCCGTTGTCCCAAGCCAAACAGCGTTCAACCACTGTTCATATAACGGATATGGACCTCTATATAGTGGACAGAAGGTGAATCATCGCATCTAACCCCCCATCAATCCACTGAAGGCGTGCCCCCAACCAAACATGGACATCTATATAGTGGACAAATCTCATCACACCATCATCATCCCATTTTCCCAAGCCAAAGAGCATTCAAACACTGTTCATAAACCAAATATCAGAACTGTACCTCCATATAGAAGGTGGATCTTCATGTCTAACCACAATCAGTCCATAGTGAATGTGCCCCAAACCAAATCTGGACCTCCGTATAGTGGAAACCACCTCAAACCATCATCTGTCCATTTTGGACATGTTCAAACCCAAACATAGTCCTATATTTAGTGGACACTTCACCTTACACCATTGTCACTGCATTGTGGACATGTCCCAAATCAAAAATAGACTGACATATACTAAACATGGATCTCAATCTATCTAAAGAAGGTGGATCATCGTATCACACAAATATCACTCAGCTTTGGTTGTGTCCCAACCAAACACTGTTTGACCACAGTTCATAAACCAAATATCAGAACTGGACCTCCATATAGAAGGTGGATCTTCATGTCTAACTACAATCAGTCCACTGTGGGTGTGTCCCAAACCAAATCTGGACCACCATACAGCAGAAACCACCTCAAACCATCATCTCTCCACTGTGGACAAAACCAAACAAAACAAAGGCCTCAATATAGTCTACACTTCACCTGATACCATCATCAGCCCACTGTCCCAAACCAAACTACCACCAGTTCCCCGTGGGCGTGTCCCAAACAAAAAAATGGTCCTTCACAAATAACATAATTAGAGCCAGCTGTCTTCCTTGACACAGCTGCACCCCAGTAAGCAAACTCTGTGTGTGCGCCACTGTCACTCAAAACATACCAAAGGGGAAAGTCCCCGAATTTGAACGAAGGTGCGGTTTGACATTTGAATAAAAAGAAGTGAAGAGAAGAAAGGAAGGAAAGAAGATTAAATGAACATCTCACCATGTTTTCTTCCTGCTTCTCTCACCGCCTTCTTCTAAAAGTCATCTGAAATCCGACAGCAAACCTTCAGCAGAACTGACCCTGATATCTGAGAGTGTGTGACCGGCCGTGCGTGACCGCCGTGTGTGTGTGTGTTATCTACAGGTCCCAGCTCCCTCCTAGTTAACGGCTCTCACTGCACTCAGTCCGTTGTGTCGGAGGTTGTGAGGAGCAACAGTCCGGGTTGCCAGATTGGGGGATTTTGAAATGGTTTGAATGTAAATAAAACGCTATCGAACAATCACCATGTTTATTAAAAAATTCTAACCATACTACCAGGGCCGTATCCCTTAACTGAACAGGGGGGGGGGCAACCAAATGCACTAGGGAGACTTATTTTTATTTATTTATTTCACCATAACTGGCATTATTAGATGATAATAATGTCAGATATAAGGGATTTATAAATGCCCGTGACGTTTGCTAATTGCTGTGGCTAATTCACTTTGCAGATAACTTAGCTTTGATAGCTAACGCCAATGATGGTTCATAGTTTAACCAAAAATGAGGGGTTTCTACATTATACAAGTACTGACACCTTTTAGCAAAATCTTGTTTATTTCCACAATTACAGTTCAAGCACAAAATGACATATAGACGTTAGCTTTGCATGTAAGTCGGAGTTAAAGACGTTAGTACCATCATGGATCCCAACATTACGCAAAGCTAATGAGTGAAATATATTTGATTCTATTTTTTCACCAGTATACGTTGGGGGACATTTTGAGCCCATGTCCCCCAATATATACTGTGATTATGGCCTTGCATACTGCTGCTGTGTACTTAAGCTAATGTAACTTAAGCTAATTTAAGACTAAGCTAATGTTGAAGCTACTACAAAAATAACTCTTAATTATACTAATGTATAATTATAATAGCATATGTTTTATATCGTAGCTTGCAACAAAGACGAGGAACACCAGAAAAAAGGTCATATGAAGCTCTTTATTTAATTGACCCAAAAGCATGAAATAAAACACTTGTAAGAACTGTAAGCGATGCCTAAACTGTTTGATATGGCTGTCTATGAGGGAGATTACCAAAAGGAGTTCACCTTTATGTAAGGTCGCAGTCATAAACATAAAAGTTACCCAACGTGAGAGAAAGTAATTAATAAAAACTGCTGTAACTAAAACTGCAATAAAACCACAAGAACATTAAATTAGACATTCTAATTTAATATAAAAAAGAGCAAAAGTAACAGGCATGCCAGACCTGCAACGAATGAGTCTGCGAGAACATCATGCCTCGGATTAGGCTGAGAGGCTGCCAATACCACAATGTATTTTAATATGTATTATTATTATTATTATTATTATTATTATACCCAACTTTGTTCTAGTTAGGATGGCAAGGGCTAGCTCTGGCATCTATTCCTAGAGAGTACAGAGTGCAGTTATAAGCGTGCCCTGGAAAGGATGCTAGGCCATCGTATTGCTGGGTAGGGGTTGCTTTTTCAGCACTGGGGATGATTCTCATACTGGAGACAAGAGACAGACATCTATCTACAAATGCCACCTGATCCGGCTGGAAGGGTTTGCATATTAGAAAACAACAACACAAACAACAACCATAATAATAATACAGAATAGAGAATGAGCAACATAAAAATACAATACACTTTGTACATACTAGGATATTCATAGAATACATTAAATATTGAGGATTAAATATTTTATAACAGTATTGAACATTGCGTCACCATTAAAACATTACAATTTCATGTAACACTTTACGATGGTTGACCCCGTTTAATATTTATTTGCACTTTAAAAGTTCTGAATAAAAACCGTACTCTACATAATCATCTACAGATAATCCACTAGAGCGAAATCAGCTAATGGTGTGATTTTGTGCCCAATCTGGCAACCCTTCTCACAACGCCTCCTTTTGCAGTCTCCCCTTTTGCAACGTGGGTAGTAATGACTGTGGGTAAGAACAAAACAGCTTTCCTTACTGTAAAAGCAGCTTTCTTTACGTTACACAACTCACCACAAACATTTATGAAGATTAAATCTGTAAGAAACACGATTCATTACAAATGAGCTGCATTTATTTTTAACACCGAGATCACTTATGGCTGTGTTTCTTAGTGTGTCAAGCAATTGCAATTATAGCTCTGAGGGCAGAGCTATTTCTTTCTTATATCATTTGCAGAATTTTCCCTTGCCACTGTCGCCTCAGGCTCTGTTGTAAAAAGCACTATTAGAAATACATTTGACAGTAAGAGCCTTTACAAAAAATGGCATGTGACAGATTTGAAAAACGATGCTCCTCAGGACGACCCATTCTGCTAGAGACTAGATGCTTGACCCCATGACCTTTTTAAGCGCTGCTTCTTATTTTAATGTCCTACATGGCTGAAATTCATGAGTGGACACAAGTTCACGGGATTTTGTTCACAAGTCATGTTCTGCTGAGTAAAGTGGAAATCAGACGAACGTGGGAACTAGAGTTAACGCTCAAGACTGCTTGTCAAAACGTGCACCCAAAGACAAAGTAAACATCAACACACAGACACACACAAAAGTCTGTTTTTCCATCATCATACTGTAGCTACTTAACGCCACACCTCCACCTAACCCTAACCCTCAGTAAGCTAAATGAAAACTTTTTTTTTTGTTTGTGTTTCAACTAAAGAAATCAGTGAATTAGTTGATGACTTGTCAGGACTAGCAAAATGTTTTCATAATGTCAAACTTATCCGATGTGTCTACCCTTTAGGGCACGCAGGGTTCCCGCAAGTATAACAAATACCTAGCCCCACACACATACGCCTGTGGATTTAAATCAACAAAGGGTCAGATTGCCAGAAACAGAACAGGATTCCCAGAAACGTCATTGTCTTAGTAATTAGATTACAGTAAATACTTACACTAAATCACATCAACTATGAATCACTGCGCAGAACAAAATCTTTTATTCATCCCACTGTATTAAACATTGAGTGCAGCCAGACATAGCAGATCTATTCACTGCATGTATTCTTTCAAAACAACACTTTTATTATGTCACCAAATGTGCATCGTCTATGTGCAGACCACAAACACACACTCGCACGCACAAAAGACGGTTTTTCCAGACCACCAAGCCATCCACAGTGAACATTGCCTAGTCGGTTTTATTTTGAATGAATATTTCTATGGTATGTCACATTAAGGATGTCAGTGATCTTTCCTCACTAGTGGAAAAAGTATTAAAAGAGTATTGGACTATAATGGGATAGGATTGGCTGTATCTGAGGGAGTGGAGCCCAGATCCCACCAAGAACATGCTTACCTCCGTGTCCTGTGTTCTCCGGGACAGGCGCCAGAGTTCCCAGCAGGGTTGTAATGTGAACAAAACAAAGCATTAAAAACAGGTATAATGAGAAGTGAGTTTTATTTCTGAATCTAGTCACGCTTTAGTGTTACAATTTGATATGTAATGTTTTATAATTGGGCATACTGACCTACTACTGTATATATACACAATACATACCAGCGTATTGGGTACACTGCACCTAAATTCAGTCAACCCAACTGTGCGGAGGTCCAAATGCAACCACACAATTGAACATGAGCCAAAGCAAAAAACATGTGACATGAGCTAGTGCCCAAAGCGAGGTATAAAGCGACTCAAAACGAGCATCAAAGTGAGTTTCAAACAAACATGAAGCAGCACCGCTGTCACGTGCAGGGTCAAAACTCAAAAGGGCGCAGACGACTTCCAACACGTTCACGTGATGTGCCAACTTAGGAACAAAAACACAATAATTTAACTACTGACAGCGGTCCAAACAGGCCAAACCGCCAACCGGCGACAGGGTGTTGGCACCCAAGACTCTCAGTGTGTGAGACCAACGACTCTTTTCCGCTCTGTTCCGAAGGGTCAGAAAAGGTACTGTGGTTGTTGGAAGAAGTGCCTACAATGGGTACACCACAATGGACCTGGGAGCAATGGAAGGATTTCGTCTGATAGAGGGTGTAAGCAAAGCAAAGCAAAGCAAAGCAAAGCAAAGCATCCTGTTTTTTTTTTTACCCTGATTTTTCTGATTATTCAGGAAGCAGAACTCTTCATTACTCAATGGGAAATGAGAACAAACAAAAACACACCCAAACACTCAAACTTATGCAAACACACTTTGGGCACTCCGGGTTAAATGATTCTTGTTGGAATGTCCTGGGTGGCCAGTCCATCTTGTTGACAGGTCTTCTCTTCCTTAGACACAGCCCATCAAGTCTGCACATGGTGCCAAGGCTTGGACTCAAACCTGAGTCCCTGCAGTGGTGGACTGGCATATTAGACCCGGTGCCACCTGGGCACAGACTATTATTATTAGGCGCTCTTCCATCTGCAACCAATGACTTCTGGGATAATAATACTTGTCAAGTCAGATCTGTTTATATAGCGGTTTTTACAATGGAGCATTGTCTCAAAGCAACTTTACAAGTTTAGATTATCTCCTAATAACTACGTTCAATCCCAAACTGAGCAAGCCTAGGGCAACAGTGGCAAGGAAAAACTCCCTGAGTGTTATAGGAAGAAACCTTGGGAGGACCAAGACTCAAAAAGGGACCCAACCTCCTTGGGTGGCGTAGATTATAAATCTAAGAGCGAAACTAAAGTCATGGAGTCAAAGTTCAAATAAAATGTGAAGTATGCACATCGGCATTAAGTGGCCCGGGTATGGTGGGGCTGGAGCTGATGACGGAAGCAGCTTGAGTGGAGCTACAGCGGATGAACATCATGTGTGGGGGTGGAACTGCCGGAACACAGCTCGGAGAGAAAACAGAAAATGTAATTAGTTATTTATTGATTAAGAGCAGGACTACTTTGACTACTTGTGCTCGGGTGGTGCCGAGGTCTAATACGCTAGTCCACAACCACGGTGACCCTGGTTCAAGATGCCTTTTGGACAGATCAGGCATCTCACAGGCACGATTGGGCTGAGGTCTGAAGGACTGCTATGGACCAGCATGCCTTTCAGGGTACATACCAGTGACAGATGCCCCTCTGAGACCCTGACCATGTTAAAGGGGTTTAAAACATGAAAACAAATGGAATGTAGATCATTTAAAATACCCGACATTATATTTTAGTCCCGTTACCCAACAAGTTGAAGGAAGGCTTTTAGGAAGTTATGGTAGTTAAACTGTATAGCTCTGGACGTTAGCATCAGAAGACATGTACTGAACAGAATACAGAGCACTTCTGTAGGTCATTATGGACACGGCTACCTGCATAAAACTGGAAGTAAAACTGTAAATCTTTTCCAAGAACTCTGTGTGAGCCACATACGGTGTTGCACACTCTCCCTGTGGTGAAACTCCTAAACCGCAGGTTAGCATAACCCATTAGCAAGGCTGCTCTTTTCGGATTTTAAATCGGTGGAGCCATTCTGTGCTCTTTATCATTAACACAGAGTGGGGCATTTTGTGGTACACAGTTTAAGGTACTGGACTACAGCCCAGAAGGTCCAGGGTTCAAATCGAAGCCCTGCCAAGCTTCCATTGTTAGATCGCTTAGCGGAAAGTCGTTTTGGATTAGAACCTTGTCTAAATATAAACGACTATACAAGAATGCCCTCTTGTGGTAAACACCTCTAAGTTCAGATGAATCTTCTATGCAACTCGACGAGATTGAAGATACAGAGCACGGCATGTTTTAAATAATCGTCCGCCAGAAGATCCAGGGATGACCCAGCGCAGACTGGTTTCATTTCAAACCTCTTGATATGTCCATGATGCCATGCATCTCAATAAGGTCGCCAGGGCCTTGGAAGAAACCACCACTGACCAGTAACCACTGTTCCTGTGAGCTATCAGTAACAACCCTAAAGCCAAAGTAAGATTTATTTCAATGGAGAGCATTGTCTAAAAGCAGCTGTAGAAATATCTAGATCCACAGGCCCACCTGAGCAAGCCTAGGGTGGCAGTGGAAAGGAAAAAACTCCATAAACGTGATGAGGGAAAAACTTTAAGAGGACCGAGACTCAAAAAAGGGACCAAACCTGCTTAGAAGATAAACAGTATAACAAAAAAGGGAATGTAGTACAAATGAAAATCTAATAAACATTTATTGTATGGTATTATGTGTCATAAAAAGACAAAACACTTTTGGCTTCAACCAAGAAACTTTATTGCAGTATTTCGCTGCTAATTATCACTTGAAACATTTGACTTGACTCATCTACTAATGTCTCATTTGCTTGGAGATAAATCTGACGATCAACTTTCAATACAGCTTTCATTTTCGTCCCAACTCTTAATTAGATACAGTTTGTAAATCAATCGATTTGCTTCAAAAATCCCGATAAAATAAAACGCACTCAAAGCTGCGATATCAAACGTTTATTTAAAAACAGCCCTCAGACGTTCTATGAGCTCTGCTGAGGATTCACTGTTTAGCTTTAGGACAAAAAGAAATGAAAGAATTTGTGGTAGATCACGTGGGCATGAACATTTAAACATGAAGCCCTTTAATATTTAAGTTTAAAGACAAAGCCTTAACACCGATTGCCATGATTAGCACGAGGACAGACACCGAACGGAGGGAACAGAAACAATAAATACTATGTAACAATAATGGAAGCTACAGCAAGATCTGGTTGACCAAGAACACTATATACAACCATGACTCTGTGACCTCACCAGTCCCCGCGCTGGCTAACTCGGGCAGTTTTTCGGTACCGCGACAATTAAGACGAAGTTACACACCAAAACGTCTCGCTGCCACCGGCTCTAGAAGGGATTAATGGCATATCTGTGAAGCTACAGGGGAGGAGAAAGTGATCGGGGAGTTCCTTCATGAGCATGGAATGGATTCCGACTTGAACAATCCTTAAAATAAGGTCCTGTTTGTACCGGGTTTACATCACGGAAGGTTTGGAGAGAGAAAAGGCTTACCGAGTTCCCTTCAGTTGAGGAGAATTAACTGCAGTACGACATAGAAATCTTTCTCTTAAGGTGCAGGACTGTTTGGCCCTTAAACCCACGACGGCTTGGACGGCACCCTGCTCTGGATTCTGCCCTTTTTAAAAGTATTTACCCTTTTCTAACTACATCAGCACACGTACACTAATTCTGGAGTACCTTTCGGATTCACACCTTATGCTAAACCCGAATTTGATCATACCATGGATCATACTGTAGCCTATATTAGAGCTGACGCCAAACGGACTGAGGCTACAAGACTCGTAAAAACCTGGATATGTCTGAATCAGAAATGTCGGAGTACTGAAGTATTCTGATCCTCTATACAAACAGTGCGGCGAAATCATTTTCACTCCACTTAAAATACATTCACTAAGTTTTTATGGCTATTAATGTTTTTATTTGCTCCTGTTCGGTTCTAAAGGATGTTTCTCCTGTTAAAGGGCACTAAACTCTGTAGCTTAAGAACCACTGTGTTGTTGTAGTGTGATGGCATTTCATTTTCTTCATTATTTTTTTTGTTTGCAGATACACGATATAGACAAAAGTTTCTGGACACATGGAAAAGTGACATCCAAAAGACAGGTACGGAGTTTGCCCGCCAACTTTGCAGCTCCAAAAGCCTTTGTTCATCTAAGAGGGCTTTCCATTTTCTTCTTTTGTTTTAAAGTACAGTTGCCTCAGTGCCACGCAGGCAGTGAGAAGATGATCTGCAGCTCTAATGGGTATGTAGACTGCATTTGGTAAATATCTTTTCTACTTATACATTTCACAATACTCTATATATTTATCTGTAGTTTGAGCAAAGCATGTCTATATATATATATATATATATGATTTTGTTCTCTGTAGGCTAATGTTCTTGTGTTCTAATGTATTTAGTAAATACAGTGTAATCCCTTTTATAGATACATCTCCCAAGATTTTTAATACTTATTTTTGTTTTATTTTCACTTTGAGCAAAGCATATAAGGGAGTGTCTGAGAGCTCTCACGGATTCTGTCCCTTATAGGCTGACGTTGCTCTATGCAGAATGTGGGCAATGCTGATTAGGGGACGTTTTGGACACCACCCATAAGTCCGACTGCCTCAGCGAAAACCCGATCAGGGTTAAAATGATGACTCTAATATATTTATACCTGCTGAACAGGAACACTGTGTAACCCTTTGTCCTTATTACTGACTCACTGATTTATTTTTGAAGTTCAAAGAGTCCATGCTTATTCAAAAATGAACCAGTTATTCAGATTTATCTCTTTGTTTTTGGAGGCGTCTCGCTTTTTATTTCACATGGACATTCGGTACGTAACTAGACAGACAGCTAGATAGGCTACAAAATAAAATCTTTGAACTATACACCCCCGCCCTAGATCTATTTGATATCCCGGTTTTTGCTTGTTACGGAGTTGAATCGTTAGGTTTAAAAGCCGCTCTGGTATTCGGCGGCACTCGGTCCTGCAGCGGCGCCTCAGTTGGGAGGTAACGTGGCTCGTCGCGGGTGTGTGTACAAAGCCGTGTGTCTTTACTTGGACGGTGGTTTCGGGGTGGGGCCGGGGATGGGCGCGGGAGTAGAGCCGCTGGTCGGGATGACCCCCGTGAGCAGCAGGATGATGATGAGCACGATGACAGCGACGATCACGACGATCACCATGACCAGCTTGACGTTCTTCCACCAGTAAGCCCGAGCCACCTTCTGAGACGTGTGCCGGAAGTTCTGCGCCTGTCACACGGCACGACACGGAGCGACAGTCAGGTGGAGAATATTATGGGACAGACGCTTAGTGCTAAAGGATACAGCGGTACCTCGGTTCTCGCCAAACTCGGTTCATTACTAGGAAGATGTGGCTCGGTTCTCGTCGTTTGAACTCGAGTCACGATTCATGATTCACGATTCAGTACACAGTGATTCAGATAGCTCTCGTATTCTTAGTGCAAATAAATCTTAGAGTCATAAAAAGCTTAAAGAGCCAACCGAAAGCAAAACAGGACCTGAATCCTCCAGAACACAGGCTGCAGTTAGCTTAGCCCAGAGTTCACCAATAGAGTAAGTGTTTTGCTTTTACTTTCACTTTCACTTTCAATCCATGACTCACTAAATGACATGAGATTTTTCAGCACTTTATTATAAAATGAGCTTTTTTATGTTGGGTAACTGACTATATTAAACTTCTCATTTCATAATACATAACTTATGATGGATTTGTTGAACATATCCCCATCATAAATCAGGCAGCACCTGTACAGTACAACTCCATTAATGCATATAACATTATACAGGGGGATTTTCTGGGGGTCTGGAACCGATTCATTAAATTTACATTATTCCTTATGGGAAAAATGCTCGGTACTCAAGATCTGAGGTCCCACTGTATCTTTATATTTAAAGGAAACATCTTAACGTGGTTTGTCCTAAAACAATGACCTAAAGAAACAGCTGCTGAGATGATGACCATGCGTTCCAAAAGGACAGGAATCATTTTTTAGCTTTTGACTCATAATAGGAAAGAGCTTTCAGGTTTCAGTCTCACCCCAGCTTCCAGATCCTCCGATTTGTCCATCAGATCGTCCAGGCGTTCTCCTCGAGCCAGGATCCTCTCCACGTTCTGCGTCATGATGTCCTTCACACCGTCCACCTGCGACTGCAGAGTCTTCACCCGGTCCACCTCCTCCGGTGCGGCAGCCGCCGCCGCGCCCCCCTGCTCCTACAGCGCCAGAACCAACACGAATCAGAGCGATGCCATTGGATTAGGTTTAAAAAAAAAAAAACAGACTTGCCAGTGGCACAAGTTTTCTAAATGAAGTTAGTCGGACGTTGTATGTAGACACAACTGGCTGTGTTTGTGGAGGATCATTCTCAGAGCTGCCTTCTGGCAATCGGTCAGTCTGGACCTCACGCGGTTCTTGTTTAAGCCATTTATGGCTGAAAGTAAAAGTTGCAACGTGGTGGAGGGCCTCTGATAATGCACCCTTAAGGGTGATGCTTACAGGCCAATCTCTAGTAAATCCGCATTTGGATCCAGGGCCGGACTTTGGACAGCCCTGCTCTAGGCTAATGACCCGTTCTACCCACTGAACTGACCCATTGAATCGAGTGACTCCTAAGGGTGTCTAAATACTTTTGAACAGGAAGCTCTGCTGGGTGTGAACAGCGTCTGAAGGGTTAGAAAAAAGTGTGACAGAGCTCAGAGTCACACCAACAAAGCTGTTAAAATGGCAGGCGACACTCGATGCCACGCGATATGCCTTCCCAGCACACCAAAACACACACACACACACACACACACACCTAACCGAGTACATGTACTGAGCCATAAACGTGAGCGACCAAGCCACAGGTGAAACACGAGACCATAAAATGCGTTGTATTTACCATGCAGTTAGTTGTGTAAGGGTTCTCCAGGTACACACTGCTAGAGAACATGACCGAGTTCCACACCCGCACCTTCAGATCGCTCATAAACAAAAGCTCAGGTCACCGGGAAACCGACAGCCCTGTGACGTCACTGTGTGTGTGTGTGTGTGTGTGTGTGTGTGGGGCAGGGCGGTGAAAGGGAGCTATCGCTTAACATCCGAGTCCTGAACTGAACAACGCAGGTGTGTGAACAGGCCTTGTGTTCATTAACAATTTAAATAGAAATATCCATCAAAATATCAAAACCTTTAATAATTACACTATTACTTCTATTTAAGACTGGCAGCACAGGGCACGAGGCACGAACCACCCCTAGACTGCACCAGCGCATCGCAGGGTACACACACTCACTCACTCCTTTAGAGACGTCAAGTGACCTAACAAGTGTTTGGAGTGTAGAAGGAAAGCCACACAGACAGGGGAGAACATGCAAACTTCACACAGGCAGTGGCCGGGACTCGAACCCGGGTCTGTGGATCTGTGATCAAGATTGAATTATTTATGAACATTTCCTCATTTACTGAATGTATTTAGTCTTTTATCAGCATTAATTATATAGTAATAATAATAATAATTACATAAAAAATAATAATTTAGAATACAGGTAGTCCTCGTGTTACAACGGTCTCGGGTTACGACACATCTCCCATTTACTGTACAGAGCCTTGTTTCGCACTTAAGTGGTTTTGTGTCGTAAACGTCATAACGCGAACTTCGTGTTTGGTGTGCGCGGCGGAAGAACACACGGTTACGCGGCTCATTTTTTGACAATTACTGTGTTAGGATAGGTGTTAGGATAGGATAAGTGCTTACAGTATGTTATTTACCTACAGTATGTACGTATGTTCCGACTTACACCGAAAATCGGTTTATGACGCCACCTAGGAACGGATCTGCATCGTAACCCGAGGACTTACTGTATAATAATTATGTTACTAATAATCAACCCAATGCAATTATGCACAAACATAAGGACTTAAATGTTTAAATATTAAAATATAATCATGTTCAAAAATGACACATTTATTCATACATTTACAAATATTCCCCAAATTATCAAGTACTGTTATTTTTATTATCATTATTAGAAGTATTATAATTTTTACATGCATTGTTATGATTATTATTATTATTGTTGTTTTTATTATTATTTTATTTATTATTATTGCTATTATTATTATTTTATAATTACTACGTTCCTGCAGTACAATACAGTTAAAAGCAGTTACTTAAAAATATATATAATAATATATTTATTTCATATGTAATTTTTTTTTGTTAAATAACACTTTCTAAAAATATTTTGACAAATGCATTACATAAAGTTGCTGTGTAAGAGGGAGGGGAGGCCAGTCGGAAGATTGCTGTGGATACATGTTTGTTTTTGTGTGTGTGTGTGTGTGTGTGTGTCTATCGCCTTTGCAATAAAGGGTGTACAATACATTAAATTAAGAAACACAACCAGCCCTGTTCCACACCCACGAATAAGTAGTTAATGAAACACTGGTTGTGTCACTGGTGCGCGCACACACACACACACACACACACACACACACACACACACACACACACACACACACACACACACACACACACACACTATTAGCTTTAGCTGCTGATTTACAAAGTAAACATTTAATCAGTAAAAAGAATCTGAATCATTGCAAGTTCACTGTAAAGTAAACTGTATACTATATGATGATTATTTATTATCATTTATTATTATATGTAATGAAATAACTATTTTTTTTATTTATTGTATTTTAAACAATGTATGTCATTATTCTACGCAGTACTTTCGAATACATACTTAAAAATGTAAAAAAATTATAAAATAATATATTATTATTATTAGCGCTGCTTTGCCAAACTGTTGCGAAACCCAAACACGTCATTATTATTATTTAAATTATTTATATTATTATTTAAATTAAACTACACATACTATATACATACTTCTTTGAGCATTTAAACAACAAAACAATAATAAATATAATAATAATGATCATAACACTTTAACAAACGCCAGTAGTGATTGTTTAGGCGCAGTTTACTGAACTTTAATGCTCCACACTAAAGTTTACATAAAGTAAGAACACAGAGAGCAGCAGGGATCAGGGTTATGTTATTAAATCTGATATTTACTCTTTATTTATGTAAATGCTGATGATTTGAACAAACGTCTCAGCTTTAGATGGAAACCTGAGCAGAACCTTGGAGATGCATGTTTGCTTACCTTACTGTTCGGATCGCCCAGTCCCATCTTCTGCGCTACAGAAACACGGCCACTTTAATCAACTAACACTCTGAACTTTTTGCTGTGGATTAATTAAACTCTTTAAGCTTTTTATCGATCGGACTAAAAGCTTCGTTTTCGGACCTGAAGTCACAAACTTCCTGATACTTGGCGTCTAGCCTTCTTCCTCATCCGCCTGAATTCCAGCGCTAAACAGGTGCGATTCACACTCTAGCCACTAGTGAGCAAGTCCCGCCCTCTTCACTGCGATTGGCTGAAACGATCAGTTCGAAGCGCGATGATTGGCCCATAGTTCGAACGACAGACGGAATACAGGTGGGGAAAACATCTAGCGTGACGCACGTTACCTGAGAAACAAGTCGAGCCGAAATGGAGGCGCTGATTGTTTAATAAGTTTGCTAGTCAGGATAAAACACGAAGTAGATCGTGTAGAAAGTATTATGTGCCATAAACTCAGATACATTAAAAACCAGAAACATATCATTGAATATTTAGTTAGTTTCAATCGAACAACAAAACTTTTAGTTCATTTAAAAAGATACTATTAAAAAATAGCAGAAAGGGTAAAAACGTAAACAATCTGCTATTGGTGATGCTAATTAACTTACAATATAGATATGGGCAAATTAGCTGAAAGAAAGTTTGTTTCAGATTCAGTCTCATTACTTACATAAATAAATAACACAAATAAAAATAAAAATAAACAAATCTACATAATATAGAACATTTACATAAATATAGTATATTAAATATATCGAGGGTGGAGGCAGCACAGTACATGCAAAAGATTAGCACTACAACTTCAGAGCCCCACAGACCTGGGTTCGAGTCCTGACCCAGCTGGTGCCTGGGTGTAGTTTACATGTTCTCTCTGTGACTGTATAGGTGGCCTGACATCATTCCATTAACATGCTTTGGGTAAACTAGTGTCTCTAAAGTGTCCAAGTGCAACTGTGTGCCCTGTGATGGACTGACGCATGATGCCCTGAATTGGATTACTCATTAATGCTGAATGTTATAAAGGGATAACAAGTAGCACTCATGCCGCACAACTCCTGGGATCCAGAATTCAATACTTAGGTATGGAACTTGGCATGTTCTCCCCACATCCACATAGATCCTCAAGTCTCAGAAACACCCCAGTGTTGACAAACTATCAAAGCAAGGTATCCCAATGTATCACCAGGTTCAGAAGTCGCTGGGTGCGAGCAGAGGTAGATACTGGGCGGGGTACAGGACCTTGTGATTGCCCCACACGGGATTCAAACCCAGATTCTCAAAAAGTGCCATTTCCAGCAGCCGACTCCTTCTACCGAGCCACAGAAGCTGTGATTTACATACAGCTATTTGAAATGAAATATTCTTATGAGCTATATAATGACTTAAGCATTTACCACACGTTCTCCATTCTACAAACCGTGCTCTATTTTTGCAGTGCAGTCACAAGCATACGTGTGTTGTTTACCATCTTATTCAGATCAGCCAGTATCTGACCCTCAATCTTACATGAGACATGCAGAAAGTTGGAAGACCTGTCTCACCGCATTGGACATGTACATGCAAAAGAAAAGCCGTCATTCTCTTTGTACAAGAAACCGACAGCTGCCACACCCGCGTGACCCATCGCACCATCGTGTCACGCTTTTACCTTCTTCTGCTTCACTGACTTCCCTGTCTTCTACAGGGCTTAAAAACCTGCTGCACTCCCACACACTCTGTCATGGCTATAATTAGTGACAGACGGAGCAGAGATCTATTAGCATGTTCACCATGGCAGAACTTTAACCCTTTCGGTCCTGCCCATGTCAAACGGTGCCAGGCTACAAAATCGGTTGGCACATGATTTCAGTATTGAACCATATTGAAAATTACACCTGAAAATGTGTTGTCCCCTGAGAAACAGAAGCACTGAAGGATTTTAATCCTCTAAACAAACTTATTGCACAGAAGTAGTTTGCTTCATTAAAATATGTTCAGGACGGAAAGGGTTCATGAAGACTAGTCTCAGCGTGGTAGTTGTATTTATAGTCGACCTGGATTGTATTTGATCCATTTATTTATTAGATAAGTGTTAAGTGTACTACACAAGATCAGTGCCATAGAAAACTGGGTTCAAGTCCCAGTGGTGCCTTCTGACCAGGTAAATAACATCTAGGCTGTCCAAGGAGGTTTGTTCCCTTTTAATCTTGGTCATCCCATCCTTATAACATTTAAGCAGTTTTTCCTTGAAACTGTTGCCCCAGGCTTGCTCACTTAGGGGTTTGGGCCTAGACAATCGTAAAAAAAAAGTGATAGAGAAATAAATATGACTGAATGTATGAAGGAGGGGGAATTAACCCTCATTGCTTTAATTTACATTTACAGCATTTAGCAGACGCCCTTATCCAGAGCGACTTACAACTGATACAGTCTTACAATCCAAGCAATTGTGGGTTAAGGGTCTTGCTCAAGGACCCAACAGTGGCAGCTTGGCAGAGGTGGGATTTGAACCCTGGACCTTCTGCTCCATAGTCCAGTACCTTACCCGCTAGGCCACCACAGTCACCTTTAATGGTGACTTAGATGGACTGCCTGCGTCTAGGGAATTCTGGGATAGCCTCCAGGATCGAGAGGCAATAAAACAGCTAGCTAAGTGATGATAAAAACAAAACTTTTTTTTTTTTTTACTGAGTAGTAAAACTGCATAAATCAACAGGTTCCTCATTCATTCACTTTAGATACTTGCTTAACCCAGTTTAGCATCACAATGACACAGGGTCTTGAGAGTTACACACAAACTGGGATTAAGGACATTTTTTTAATAATTCTTTAGACACAAACAAAAGGAAAACTGACAGTTTAGATGAACAAGACTCAAAAGATGGAAGAGACACGAGAACATACAGGTTTATGAAGGCAAATAAAACAAGTGGAAACCTCCTTAGCATTACAATTAAAGGTCAAGTCCGACTATGTTGGCTCATCATATTCAGACTGTTCACAGTCAGAGAAAAAACTAGAAACAGCTGTTCTCTCTTCACCCCGAGCCAATATTAACGTCAAGATGAGCGCATTACGTCAGGCTCGACAGTTCCACATGATGCTGAATCTCAAACATTGGAGTCAAACGTTTCAGTGATTTTGCATCATGTTCGGAAGCATAAAAGATTTGTGACAATCCAAACGCTTTATTAAAATATAAGGAGGACTGTAAAATTCATTCAAAAGTAACTGTACATTGTTTAAAATGAAGAGAAACTAACATAATCAGGTCTCGTACACGTCCTCAGTGGCCTTGTTTGATGATGATGTCAGTCATGTCGTCCACTTTGTGAAGCTCCAAATTCTGTTAGTGGAACAAAAACAGATCAGGAGGGGAGTTAAAAATAACACCACAGGTATAGGAACTCACACCAGACATTTATTTACTTACTTTATAAGTTATACAGTGACTCTGTGTATCGGGCCACTTAATGCCGATGTGCATACTTCACGTTTTATTTGAACTTTGACTCCATGACTTTAGTTTCGTTCTTAGATTTATCATCTACGCCCCCCAAGGAGTCTTGGTCCTCCCAAGGTTTCTTCCTCATAACACTCAGGGAGTTTTTCCTTGCCACTGTCGCCCTAGGCTTGCTCAATTTGGGATTGGACGTAGTTATTAGGAGATAATCTAAACTTGTAAAGTTGCTTTGAGACAATGCTCCATTGTAAAAAGCGCTATATAAATAGATCTGACTTGACTTGACATAAAATAGAAAAAAAATTAATGAGCCAGAAGTTGCACTCTACGCCTTTTCATGTCGGACAAAGAAAACACGCAAGCACGTCAAGTTTTGAAAAAGTACACATATACATTAACGCCGTCCTTCACACCGAATCCAAAACCAATGGACGGGAACGCTGCGTAAGTTTTTAAATCAGAACCTGTTCCAATTCCTACGTTGTTCTGATGCGTTACAATCAGGCTGACCAATCAGAGCTCTGTCGCCGGGCAGAACAGCTCATCAAGAACTTATAGGACGAGCAACAGGCTGACTCTAAAAACATGGATATTAAAGTAAATAAATAAATAAATAAAAAAGATCTGGTGGAATAGAACTGAAAGGCTGTAGAATGATGGTGATAAAGCTCACAGGGACTGGATGGAAGCGTTTGATTATTTATCTAAGTGCATTCTGATCTGTTCATGATCACAAACACACACTAGAACTTCCTGCCCTCATCTTTGCTCTTGTCACGGCAAAATCTGACACACTAAGAAGGGAAATTAAAGAAAGCAAAAGCTGACATGGAGTTTGATTGTTTATACAAAAAATATAACGCACTTGGTGTGAAGGTACCGCCATGTTAAACTGCGTCAGTTTTAGTAAGCCTTAAATCAGAAAGGGAGACGAGGATATGATAGAAAACACTGTGTGACTAAAGGGAGATTAAACTATTTTGTTCAATCATTTGCTCTTTGCTCTAAATGGACCCAAACCAGTGCTGCTTACCTCAAGTAAAGTGGGCATCACTGGCAAGTTAGCTACAAAATAGGAGCACTAAAAGCCCATAAACTGACGTCTAGTCCTCATATTTAAAACACAGCCAGCTGATGTGTATGCATGTAGTTTAATCTGAACCAAATATGACAGGAAACCTGTTTAAAAGAGGAGGATTTGTACTTTATTACAGTCGATGGACTGAGCAGCCACGCTGAAATGTGCAGAAATATAACATGCCGAACTCGGGGCAGAACAGTCCCTCCTTCCCAAAGAGGAAATATCAGGTGAATGAATCATTAGTGATGTGATGATGGACCTACAGTTAGTTACAGCTTAGGCCATTCCTTCACCACACTGCTTAGTGCTCACAACGACTCCTGCTTTGTTTTGGAACTGCTTCTGAGCCGCTGCGTGCGAAATAATGCCATTGAGCAACTTATAAAGCAACGTATAAAGCCGTTAAACCATTGGTTGCGCCACACTGGCAAATGTGGAGACTTCCTTTGTCTGGTGTTCTTTTGCCATAGCAGGGAGTTTAAGCAGATACAGTGACCAGAAAAAAAGTGTTACTGTGGAAACCAAAACCACCACCGATGGAACCGAGGGTTTGCATTGTAGGCCAAGAAAATATCATTTAAAAACAGCAAGAGACTTTTGCTCAAAGGGTTCTGTGAGCAGAATCTCTACAGAGAAAGAAACTATAGACAGAGAACTTCATCGATCCGCTCCATTGAGAAACTAAATAACATCAAAACATCAAAATCAGAGTACAGTTAGCGTCTCAGAAAGGAGTGAAGTCTAACTCAGATCATGGTTTAAATTTTGAGCGTTCAGTTTCCTTATAAAAGATCTGTAAATAATGATATAAAACTTGAAATGCTGTGTTTATGTATATATATAAAAAACACACACACACCTATATTTCACAACACATGTTTGTGGAAGTGTATCATGGCACGAACAAAGGAGATTTCTGAGGACCTCAGAAAAAGAGTTGTTGATGCTCATCAGGCTGGAAAAGGTTACAAAACCATCTCTAAAGAGTTTGGACTCCACCAATCCACAGTCAGACAGATTGCGTACAATTGGAGGAAATTCGGAGACCATTGTTACCCTCCCCAGGAGTGGTCGACCAACAAAGATCACTCCAAGAGCAAGCGTGTAATAGTTTTGAGGTCATAAGCAACTGAAGGCCCTCTCACATTGGCTAATGTTAATGTTCATGAGTCCGCCATCAGAAAGAACACTGAACAACAATGGTGTGCATGGCAGGGTTGCAAGGAGAAGCCATTGCTCTCCAAAAAGAACATGTGCTGCTCGTCTGCAGTTTGCTAAAGATCACGTGGACGAGCCAGAAGGCTACTGGAAGAATGTTTTGTGGACGGAGGAGACCAAAATAGAACTTTTTGGTTTAAACAAAAAGTGTTATGTTTGGAGAGTAGAGAAAAGGAAAACACTGCATTCCAAGCATAAGAACCCTTATCCCATCTGTGAACTTACTACCATCGGTGGTGTGGTAGTATCATGGTTTGGGCCTGTTTTGCTGCATCTGGGCAGGACGGCTTCCCATCATTGATGGAACAATGAATTCTGAATGATATCAGAGAATTCTAAAGGAAAATGTCAGGACATCTGTCCATGAACTGAATCTCAAGAGAAGGTGGGGTCATGCAGCAAGACAACGACCCTAAGCACACAAGCCGTTCTACCAAAGAATGGAATGGTTACAGAAGAATACAGTTCATGTTTTGGAATGGCCAAGTCAAAGTCCTGACCTTAATCCAATTGAAATGTTGTGGAAGGAGCTGAAGCGAGCAGCTAATGTGAGGAAAACCCACCAACATCCCCCAGAGCTGAAGCTGTTTCTGTACGGAGGAATGGGCTAAAATTCCTCCAAGCCGGGTGTGCAGGGACTGATCAACAGTTACAGGAAACGTTTAGTTGCAGTTATTGCTGCACAGGGGGGTCACACCAGATACTGAAAGCAAAGGTTCACATACTTTTGGCACTCACTAATATGTAATATTGGATCATTTTCCACAATAAATAAATGAACAAGTATAATAGTCTCATTTGTTTAACTGGGTTCTCTTTATCTACCTTTATAACTTTCAAGCACAACTCTGTGTACACACACACACACACACACACAGAACGGAAATGGTATTTTTACAAACTTAATTTGAGCGTACCTTCTCGTTTGCCAGATGCAGGAGAGCAACAAAGGCCAGAGGCACGGACAGGTTATTAGCCATGGTGGTGGGGAGCCTGGAACAGGAAGGGTGATAAATGATACATCAGCCATAGCAGTATTCATAATTTATCCTAGAGATTGAGATCATGCTGAGGCTGTTCTGTGGGTCAGGATGAGCAAGAGAGCTGTGGAAAAAGGTGAAAAACAGGAGGTACATCCACCTGCATTTTGTCACAGGGGATTAAAGCACAGACGTGGCCGATACGGAGGGAATAAAGTCAGAGGCACTTCTGTTAACCTGGAAATGAGCAGAGACGTAAAAAGATGGTATGACAAAGTGATGTGAAGGTGGCTCACTTTTGTATTAGTGTCCTGGTGGACTGGCTGAAGGACTTCTCTCCTGCCACCTCCGTAGTCGCCTCGCTCTCAGAAGCCTGTAAAGACAGCATTAATTAAGTCGTGGTCATTAATCACTGCACAGGCAGAGCTGCTGGCAGATCCAGTATCAGCTCTACAGTTGGTGTGTAGCAGATTACCACGGCTGGTTTCTCGGGGCTGTCGGTCAGGAGGCTCCACATGCTGTTCTTCAGCCGCTTCATGTCCATCTTTTTGGCTGTCTTGGCGTAGTTAATCTCGATGGTGTTAATCTGAAGGAGACACGAGAAGGCCATAATGCTCAGTGTTTGAACAGTAGGAGGTTAGTGGTCATGGTAAACCACTGGTCAACAGAGGAGCAAAGTATAACCATGTCCAAGAAAAACAAAGACACTATTTGTGACATGAAGGAAGAAAGCTAAAATGACCTAAATTGCAACGCACTGCATTGTGTCGGACCACAGACCGGTGCAACAGCAGCACCAGGATTGAGAAACACTGGTCTAGTTGAATTGAGACATGATCAAACCACCATCAAGTGCAATTTCATTTTTGAACACCAGAGGTCAGCAATACTCAGACATCCTGCTCTCTGTGGGAATCCTTTCAATTTCTTTTAACTGCAGTGGACTAAAAATTTTATTCATTACGTCCCTAACTTACACGCGATGTTACTTTAATGGCGAGTATTCCTGCTCTTACCTTATATGGCTCAGGCACCAGACAGTCTTCTCCGTAAGTGGAGACGTTTTCCATGTCCAGCCTTTCAGTCGCTGGCTGAGAATCGTCTGACCCTGCGAAGCCTTCTGCTTCATCATCGCTGTCTGCAAGCTGCAACCACAAGCAGATTCTATAAAAGTCCACACCTGTAAAGGTAGCCGTGGCTCTGCGGTTAAGGCTCTGGTCCAATTTCAACCCTCTGTGCTCTGTATCATGACTGATCATCAATGCCTGGTCTCGGCGGGCATGCGCGTACCTGCAGGCGTGGGCAGAAGTTGGCAGTGTCGTTGGCGTTGTTGTAGTCGTACTCTCCGATGGCCTCTCCCAGCTCACCCGATATCCTTTTCTTGGCACTGGCAACCATCTGCATCACAAACGATCGGGAGAGGCCTGTTAAACATCTGACTTATGGTTTTACCAAAGAGTATCGGCAGTGGGTTCAGAGCACTTAACTCTGGGGTTAAAACTGTTAGTTTCTCAGCCCTTCGACTGAACCTCAATTTAAAGATATATAGATATATATATATGTATGACTCACCATATTGGATGGTTTGTGGGCGAGCTGTGACAGGTTGCTGACTGGATACTGGAAGTCCGCCGGCAGCGTGGTTTTCTTGTTGCTGGCGTCCAGACCCGATTTGCTCATGGTGGTCGCCGCCTGGAAACGATACAGATGCGTCATGAGGGAAATTAAAACGAGACGACTAAATCGTTTAGTATTCAGTCAATACAGGCCAAGTCATGAATATTCAAAAACAATATGTACACGATCTGCCATAACATTAAACCCACGGACAGGTGAAGGGATAAGTGAGAGGGTGACGCTCTGAGAAGTGTCCTGCTGGGAAATCCTGAGTCCTGAAATTCATTCTTTTTGGTCACGTACCATCTGAGCACGGAGTGCGTTTACATGCACTAATCCGTTCACTGTCAGATTTCAGCAGTTATCTGATTATTCCAGTGGTCATGCATACAGCATACTCTGGTCTAGAAATCGGATTGTGCAAAAAGAGAGGTTGCCAGGTCTGCTTATTCCTAGCATTTTCACATTTTTTGGGCTTATTTACATAGACCAGGTGGGGGATTCCCTTGTGGGATCTGGCAACCCTGGAACTAAACAGCACACTTTGTGGAGACAGAATTGCGATATATACTCAAGGAAATGAGGAATTTGATTATTTAATATTAAAAATTGGAGTTTACATCACATTTCTGTGATATTATGGGTTGGTTGCGAAGTTTAACCCCGATTATCGCCTGGGTCACGTTACTCAGGTGCATGCAAACTCGTTGATGGGATTACTGCCCAAATCTGACTTCCGCACACCCAAAAAGAGCACAGTCTGCACATCTTTAGCACACTTGTAAAAACTTAAAACGTAACGTATAACAAACAGGTACACACATAGCTCGTGATTTTACACAGCAGGCTCCGAAACCTAAAATGTCACTGCTTAACTATTGATGGCAACCCCATGGATCATCAAAAATGATGAAAGGGAATCCTACAGATGCAGATTCTCTATGGGTGTCCTCTTTCAGGAGGATAAAGTAACCGGTCACACTGCAGAAATGTTCAGCAATGGTGGACATGAAAGACAAAAGGTGTTGCCCTGGCTTCCAAATCCTATCAAGCATACAGTGGGGCAAAAAAGTATTTAGTCAGCCACCGATTGTGCAAGTTCTCCTACTTAGTATAATGAGAGAGGTCTGATTTTCAGGTCTACAATTTTCTTCCTGGTGTCCTTCCACAGCTCTTTGGTCTTGGCCATGGTTGAGTTTGGAGTCTGACTGTTTGAGGCTGTGGACAGGTGTCTTTTATACAGGTAACGAGGTCAAACAGGTGCCATTAATACAGGTAATGAGTGGAGGACAGAAGAGCTTCTTAAAGAAGAAGTTACAGGTCTGTGAGAGCCAGAAATCTTGCTTGTTTGTGGGTGACCAAATACTTATTTTCCACCATGATTTACAATTAAATTCTTTAACAATCCTACAATGTGATATTCTGGATTTTTTTCCTCATTTTGTCTCTCATAGTTGAAGTGTAGCTATGATGAAAATTACAGACCTCTCTCATCTTTCTAAGGACGAGAACTTGCACAATCAGTGGCTGACCAAATACTTTTTTGCCCCACTGTGGGGCACGTGGGATGTGCTGAACAAAAGTCAGACAGGACTTAAAGGACCTGCTGCTAAAGTCTTGGTACCAGATGCCACAGGGCACCTTCAGTGGGTCAGAGCCGGGGTGGCGGAACACAAAATGAGGCAGGAGGTTTTACCGTCATGGCTGACCGAGTCATTCTTACAAACCGACGTGGGAGCTCTTACTCTGGTCGTGCGGAAGTAATTGTGGAAGTTGATATCCGCGCTGAAGTCGATGACCAGGGGATTCCGCGGCGCTCGCTTTTTAGTTTCTTTTCCCGGCTTGTGATCCTCTGAAAATCCATGGTACAAACGTTCAGACACCGGAGTGAAATGCTTTGTTTGAGCAGAGCCTCTTTTACCGGACGCGTGCCAACTCACGTTTGTGCGAGGGTTTGAAGAGCCAGTATCCCGGGCCGACCCACGTGGCCATGGTCCGGGGGCTGAAGTAGGAGTATTCTCTGGGTTTGTCAGAGAGCTGCAGGCACATGGTTCCGATGTCCCCTTGTCCGATGGGTATGACTCCACTGTGAAGATAAACAGTCACTAGCAATGGTTCCCAAAGAGAGGGGTGGGGTTAAAGGCACTGCTTTAAATTGGGATTAAAGGTATAGATTTCTGCAGAGGGGCAGTTTTGAGAAAAGACTACCTACAGGGAACAGGACGATCCCGGACACGTCCTAATCTGTTGGCTAATTACTGTGCAGGTTACTAAGGACTAATTTAAGTATACATCATTATTACATTTGATCAAATCTAAAATCAATTACTGTGGGAAAATTGTGAAGACCTTTCCAATAACCACCCCTATTATGTGCTTGCTTTGTGTTTTTAATGGACAAAACATTTCTATAATTTCAGTTAAAACCCTTACGTGATAAAACTAACTGCATGACAGCCCTATTTTACTTCCACATAACATCATGACAAATCGCTCTCTCACCGCCTTTTTTCTGGGCTCCTTTGAGAACACGCGTCTTTGCGCTCGTCCACGGCGTCCCCGCAGTCTCCCGGCACGTCGTCGTCTCCATCCGCGTCGAAGTGGTCTCCGAAATTGGGGGCCTCGCGGTCGTCCTCGATTTCGGCGTTGACGTCGAACGCGTGCTCGCCCTGCTTCATGTTTTCCAGCAGCTGGTTCAGGTTGGTGGTCTGCAGGGGGACACGTTGTAAAATTGTAAAATTAAAAGGGGTTTCCTCACAGGTCATAAATTGAATGCTATATAAAAAAGTTCTGGGTTCTGTTAAATTGAGCCATCTTCATAACATCTAACATCTAACCCTCCTGGATAGAATCTTGCATTGTATAATGTTTATGAAAACTAACACAACAGAGGTTTACCTGGTCAGGTGTCCACTGAGTAAAGGAGAAGTCCTCTAGGGAGGGGCAGATGGCCATACACCGTTCCTGCAGGGCTTTAAGGCTGGCTGTAAACAAAGCGGCACATTACACCCATCATTTGCCCTTCGAATTCATATTTTTGGTCCATTATCTCCCCAGGACAGGAGGTTCACATGTATGAACGCGTTACCTGCGAATGGCGAGGCGGGTATGTGCTGGGCCGGTGCGGGTGAGCAGGGAGGTCTGCTGCGGAGCAGGGTCATGTGGGAAGGGAACTGAAGCTCACAGCGACTGTCCTCGCTAAAGAGCACAGACAGGAACACTCCGGCCGTGCTGTTCTCATCGAAAGAAGCAGCCATGCGCTGGAACATGGGGTCCACCTACAAGAGAGCACAGGTTTGGCAGGGCTTCCCGTCAATGCCTGGGATGATTTTAAATTGGTGGCCTATTTAAAATGTTTAAACCATGAAGAAGGAACAGAGGAAGCTTAAAGTAAAGCTTAAAGTAAATGACCACACTCCGAAACATGACACACACAAACCCGTCCTGTACCCTTATCTCCTCAGAGAAGAGGCAGCTGGTGAACAAACTGACATTTTTCAGGCCTGTAAGTGTGAATACCCCAACGCCGAACAAATAGCATGCATTAAGTGAAATTAACTTGTGCTGCATGGAGACTCGTGTTCTTTACCTCACACTTCATCTCCGACTCGGAGAGGTTGATGTTGCTCAGGTTTTGCTCCACCGTCTTCTTCGGGGGTCTTTTTTTTGGGGCCTGCTTGGAGGCTGTGTGTTCACTCTCAGCACCCTCTTCACCCTCGACCTGCTCTCCAGCCTCCTGGTCTGGAGATTTCACAAAAAATGCAAGGTTTTAATATCCTTACACACCTACAGGTTCTGACGTACACAATAATATCCTACTAATGCGGATAAGCAAACACACAGCGACCTTCTTTAGGTTTGGTCTCAGCTCCCAAACCTCCCAGTACTCGGTAGGCGTCGGCGTGGACTGCGTCCACCCTCACGGCATAGATCTTCGTGCTGGCGTCCAGCGTCCCAGCAGCAACCTGAATTCACCACATTGTTTATTTAAGCATCTACATTTTTATATTACAGTATATACAGCTGGGCAAAAAAGTATTTAGTCAGCCACTGATTTTGCAAGTTCTCCTACTTAGAAAGATGAGAGAGGTCTGTAATTTTTATCATAGGTACACTTCAACTATGAGAGACAAAATGAGACAAAAAAAATCCAGGAAATCACATTGTAGGATTTTTAAAGAATTTAAGTGTAAATCATGGTGGAAAATAAGTATTTGGTCAATAACAAAAGTTCAACTCAATTCTCAATAAAACAATCTTTGTTGGCAATGACAGTGGTCATGAGTCTTCACCAGGTTGGCACACACTGTAGCTGGTATTTTGGCCCATTCCTCCATGCAGATCTCCTCTAGAGCAGTGATGTTTTGGGGCTGTCGCTGGGCAACACGGACTTTCAACTCCCTCCAGAAATTTTCTATGGGGCTGAGGCTAGGCCACTCCAGGACCTTGAAATGCTTTTTACGGAGCCACTCCTTCGTTGCCCGAGCGGTGTGTTTGGGATCATTGTCATGCTGGAAGACCCAGCCACGTTCCATCTTCAATGCTCTCACTGATGGAAGGAGGTTTTGGCTTAAAATCTCAGGATACATGGCCCCCGTTCATTCTTCCCTTTAACACGGATCAGTCGTCCTGTCCCCCTCTGCAGAAAAACAGCCCCAAAGCATGAGGTTTCCACCCCCATGCTTCACAGTAGGTATGGTGTTTCTTGGGATACAACTCAGCATTCTCCTTCCTCCAAACCGACAAGTTGAGTTTTTTTTACCATGAAGTTCTATTTTGGTTTCATCTGACCACATGATATTCTCCCAATCCTCTTTTGGATCATCCATATGCTCTCTGGCAAACTTCAGACGGGCCTGGGACATGTACTGGCTTAAGCAGGGGGCACGCCTGGCACTGCAGGATCTGAGTCCCTCTCGGCGTAGTGTGTTACTGATGGTAGCCTTTGTTACTTTGGTCCCAGCTCTCTGCAGGTCATTCATCAGGTTCCTCCCGTGTAGTTCTGGGGGTTTTTTGCTCACCGTTCTCATGATCATTTTGACCCCACGGGATGAGATCTTGTGTGGAGCCCCAGATGGAGGGAGATTATCAATGGTCTTGTATGTTCTTCCATTTTCTTACAATTGCTTCCACAGTTGATTTATTCACACCCAACCTGGTTACCTATTGTAGATTCACTCTTTCCCAGCCTGCTGCAGGTCTACAATTTTCTTTCCTGGTGTCCTTTGACAGCTTTTTGGTCTTGAGTTTGGAGTCTGACTGTTTGAGGCTGTGGACAGGTGTCTTTTATACAGATAACAAGGTCAAACAGGTGCCATTAATACAGGTAACGAGTGGAGGACAGAAGAGCTTCTTAAAGAAGAAGTTACAGGTCTGTGAGAACCAGAAATCTTGCTTGTTTGTGGGTGACCAAATACTTATTTTCCACCATAATTTACAATTAAATTCTTTAAAAATCCTACAGTGTGATTTCCCTGGATTTTTTTCTCATTTTTGTCTCTCATAGTTGAAGTGTAGCTATGATGAAAATTACAGACCTCTCTCATCTTTCTAAGTAGGAGAACTTGCACAATCAGTGGCTGACTAAATACTTTTTTGCCCCACTGTGTGTGTGTGTGTATATATCTATATATCTATTGTATAGGGTGTAGGTAGTCTCACCTTGAAGTTGAGCTCGGAATCCTTTTCCTTAAGTATATCCGCCATGTAATCGATGAGGTGCAGGCCGAACGCATTCTTTGTGGTGATTTTCTGTAAACGCATCATTAAACGTTCTGGTAAGTTCATGAAAATCGTCACGACCAACCGTACAATAGTTGCTGAACTTAGCTTTGTGTGTGTGTTCGTTCGTGTGTGGTGTGCACTCACGTTTTCTGTCGAGAGTTTGATGCAGGTAGAGTAATGCTCCGAGATCTGAGCCGATGAAAGCTTTGGAACGGCAGCCGGCGTCCCTGCGGCACTGTTACATCAAACACGGCAGTAAAGATAAATTAAGCTGCGGTCACATTTGCAGTTCATACTTGAGAAATAAGCTTGGGGAGCTCCGACAAGACATGACAACCAAGTACTACATGGATTACCCTTGTTAATAACCTTAATAATAAGAATAATAATCTTATTGCAGCACAAACTTATAGGCTATGCGATCGTACACCTGTATTAGGGCAGAAAGCACAGAAGAAACCCTGACTGTGATGCATGACGGACCTGAAGCATCCAGCCCCACTAACCTGTAAGGCTCAGTGATTGAGGAATCACCCGCGGCATGAAGGTCAATGACCCTGGACCTGCGCCTCTGCCTCCTTTCCTGTTCATCGTCGTTTCCTTGGATGGAGCCTAGAAGCGGCGTGCTGGTAGCAGACGCTGTCATTTTGTGCCCCAGAGCAGGAGAAGACCACTGCCGTGGCCGTGAGTTCGGGGTGTTCACTGCGCTCATGCTGCCTGTGAATGAATTTCATTTCAGATTGCGGCATCAACTGTCTGTCTCCAACACACATGGCACGGACCTTAACACACACGTCGGACAGCGACTGCAGTGTTTTTATTACTTCAGAATAAAACTGTTTGCAGTAAGCAAAGTTGGAAATCTGCGTTCAAGAACTGTGGAATGGCACAAGCCAGGAGAAGGATACAAACACAAACTCTCACAGTAGCTTTAAGACTCTACCAAAGGCACTACCAAAACCTTCCCTAAATTGATCAGGAAGCTACCAACTTCGAAGGACTTAAAACCTTTAAGTCTGAGACCAGTCAGTCTGTGCGTGAGACATCTCACAGGCTTTGCACACCAATTTCAGCTCATTAGGATTTAATTCAAGAGGTCTGATTCACCAACACTGTTCTACAGAGACTACAGTCACGGTGGTGCCTTCAAGCCAGGTCAGGCTTCACATGCAGGCTGCATCTGAGGAAGGGGAGTCCAGTTGAGAGGATAACTCCCCAGCCCTTCAAGATTCAAGAGTTTTATTGTCATACTGGCACAGTGTAAACTCACATTAGATTTACAGTATTTAGCAGACGCCCTTATCCAGAGTGACTTGCCATTGGTACAGTCTTACAATCCTTGCTCAAGGACCCAACAGTGGCAGCTTTGAGGTGGGATTTGAACCCTGGACCTTCTGATCCATAGTCTGCTAGGCTACCACAGACCACATTTACATCGTACAGTGAAATTCTTACTTTGCCAACCCCTAATCAATCCAGCAAAGTACTGGCATCCCATTCAGGGCACACTTACATCGGAGTCCTGTGTTTACTCTGTCCCAGTTAAGAATTTTGTAGAACAGATATATAATCATGTACACATAGACATTATTGTATGTTATGAACGAAGTTAGTCAGCTCCAAAAATGATAACGCAACCAATTTGTTCGGTAAGACTCGCTTTTTAAAGAGAGATTTGGTTTCGTTTCGTATTATATTAAACTTCTAATTTCAAACCCTTTATTTAAAAAAAACGAATCGTTCTTCGAGGTTAAACTTCAGACTTCTAAGCAACTAAAACCACTAAAAACAAACTTTAATGACGCTACTGAAAATGCTCTTTGCTGGAACTGCGCCATAGCACACGCATACTAACGAACTAAGTAGTATACAATAAAGGTACCGGCATCATTGTCACCATACTATTCTTACATACTAATGAGTAGGCTACTTAAAGCAGACACTGTTAGCTGGGTAGCCGGACTCGCTAACAAACAATCCCACAGCTGGGTTTTAACCGACGAACACAGAGTTTAGTCCTTACCTGATTTACTCAGACGACCCAGCTAGAATATCCGATAACCGATAAAAATAAAAACTAAAAAACACATAAAACAAACTAAAGTAGCTGCACACAGCCGAAAGGAGGCGAACGTCACTGGTCCTGCGTTTGAAAATTAGCGCCCAACGGTTAGCACGTCATACGTCCCCATGACGACATCACGCAGAGCAGCGCACAAGGCCATGTTAAAAGCCGATATCTGATCTGGGATCAGGTATTTAAATTCAACGAAAGTTTCAAAAAAGAAAACGTCTAATTTTTAAGCTGATTCCAGATCAGATTTAGAACGTAACATGAACGGATGAGAAAGTTTCAATGGTATTTTAAATCTGTTCACAGATCAGCTTGCAGAAACGTTTAAATTGGGTAAATCAAGCTAGCGTTTGTTTTTCTTCAGCTGTCGCCACACGTTATTTTTGTGTTACGCTGTGCATTTATTGTGGAAATGTTCTGGTTTAAAGTCATTTCCATACATTATTTGTCGAAATCTGAGGTAAGTGTTCAGATGAAAGTAATTAAAGACCCTCAGACCGGTTAGCCACAGGCTACTTATCGCATTATCATTGTGAAAAAGGGATAAAAATGTGAATGGAATTATACAGTAGGTGGCGGTAGAGTCGCATAAATATATCTATCCGTCTCTTATTCTAACAAGTTAACCATTTTCATACATGCGGTTTGTTCGAGAAGATTTCTGAATGGCAGAAACTGCATGAATTCCAGCTTTGTGAAGCCCACAGTACAGAGTATTGTTGCGATTGGGTGGAGATTCAGTTCTGTAGGTCTTTTTGGAGCCATTCTTTGGGGGAATTAGCAACAATCTGGTAAATTGTCCGTATGTCCCAGTCAGCCTTCAAAAAACGCTGCATTTCTGGCGATGTTTGACAAACACTCCCATGACTTTTGAGAGTTTTTTTTCTTTCAACTTTCAATCAAATGTGTGCTTCAGCTGCCCACATATTAAAGTATATTTATAGTATTTAGCACATGTTGGAAAATTGGGAGACAAAATTCGAGAGGGAAGACTGAGATGGTTTGGACATGTGCAGAGGAGGAATAGTGGATATATTGGTAGGAGGATGTTGAAGATGGAGCAGCCAGGCAAGAGATGGAGAGGAAGACCAAAGAGGAGTTATTTGGTTGTGGTAAATGAAGATATGCAGGGAGTTGGGGTGAGAGTAGAGGACGTGAAGGACAGGGTGAGGTGGAAACGTTTAACTCGCTGTGGTGACCCCTGATAAAGGGAGAAGCCGAAAGAAGAAGAAGAAGAAGAAGCCGGTGCCCTTAACCAGAATGACTTATAGCTGATACGACCTTACAGAGTACAATCCAAGCAACTGAGGGTTAAGGACCCAGCAGTGGTAGATTGGATGGGATTTGATTGCACTTTCTGGTTAGTAGTCAGCTCCTTAAATGCTTTACCACAACTGTTTTGATGCTTGTAATTGGCAAACAGACCAATACTCCCCTGTGGAGCTGGGTTTGTTTGTTATATTTGGCTCACTTTCTCAGTGGGATAGCTGTCTATACTGGATTGCATACCCTTGAAAGCTGATTGCTATCCTCCTTCACCATTGGTCTCTTTTCTTCCTGGAGCTCGTTTGCTGATGCTGAGCTTTTTATTGTAAGTTCAAATACCACCTCCATAACTAAGTAATAGGACCAGGATTGTGGCAGATCTCCAGGATGGCTGATCTCCAGGAAGAGGAACAATCTGACAATCAATGCTATAGACTAATGTTATTTACTAGATTTTCTCTTTTGCCCTAATTGCACACGCATACTTAAACAAATGCAGTAATATGGAGGAGTGCTTGTGCTATAGGCCAGTGGTTTCCAGAGATGATTCCGGCTCTGTGGTGATTATCGTGCTCCCCCTGCTTCATCCCACCCTCAGGGACCCATTCAATGTCTGTTAGACGGCTAATTAGCAGGTGTGATAAATGAAACCGTGCATCACGGTGTTCTAGGACCATAAGTGGACTCATCGCTGAAGGCCAAATGAAACATTTGCAAATTAATAAGGCAGTGTGAACCTTAGCCAGCTGTCCCTCCTGGACTTTGTCTGGGCGTCATCCCATTGCAGTAGATTCAACCTTCATCTACATCATCAATCACCTGTTCTTGAGCAGCCTTAGGACGCGATCTGTTAAACCTCTGTCAACTTCCTGTACACATTCTTTATATTGATGAAATCCTGCTGTCATAATAGTTTATAGGCCAAGCGAGGTGTGGAAGATTAGGTTCTTGGGGATTCAAGTCAACATAAATCGGGGAAAAAAATCGATTTAAGTGATTTATTCCCTTTGGATTCTGAATATACAGATATACGAAAACATTTTTTTCACTGGATGCAAAGACATAGAAATATAATCATGGAATATTTAGACGTTTGGCTGCACATTTCTGAGAATTTCTTCTCTTGAAATCAGTCTAAACTTGGTGCTTGGGTGGGGCAGCGGTCTGATACCACTATAACCCTGAGAGTCCCATAACCCTGATAACCCTGACCAGGAAAGAGTACTAACTTTAATAATACTTGTATTAATTATATGAAAGTTGTGTCCAAAGCTGTTCCCTGTTCACTATAGTGTACTTTTTTGGGGTACATTAAGTAAACTTCATATTATGTGGTTAATCCACACGGCTGCAGCGTGATAAGGAAACCTGTTTGTCTATGCAGGGTCACTAATATAGGACTATTCCACAGACAATTGCTCCTGCTAGAGAGTATCGGAATAAGAAACAAAGATAAAGAGAAAAAAAAGAACGTAGGAACAATAACCGAGGCATCAGCACTCTCAGACTCGATGTGCTTATCACAACTCTGAAGTTTTCTATCCAAACAAGGTCATTAGCTGCTCTCTTGTTCTTATTCTGTCTGGAACTTTCCATTCTCTCACATCCATATTAACTTTTTACCAGCATTGTGTGCCGTTGCAAATGTATCTCACTTCTCATTCTTCACACAAGCTGTCAGGCATAAAATCCAATCCAGCCAAAACCAAACATATCTGACTGGGCCACTCAATGCTTAATGAAATATGGTCTGAGTTCGTGTTTATTGAGTGTTTAACATTTATTGAAATTTGTATCAAACCAAACAGAACTGGGGGAGAGGGATTTTGGGAGGGTCACGTCACATGGAGTATTCAAAATAGTGTGGTTTGTGGTGATAAGAAATATCCATTTCCTCCATCTGTATGGTATTTGAATGGGCATCAGAGCTCTACTAAATCAGCCGTGCATTACTGACACATAGAAGCATGCCACACCTAAAAGTAGCATTTCCTCTAAAAAGTTGTAGAGAATTTAATTATTTATTTTGGAAAAATTAATATTTTTACCTTATTAGATGCAATTTCACATTGTGTTGTCAGAGAGGACTGCTCTAGTCATTCACAAAGCATATAAAGTAGCTACAATATAAAGGCTTCTTCAGTTCTAGAAGCTGATGGGGAGTTCCAGGTGTTTAAACTCTTAATGAGAGAGGTTAAACACCTGGCGGTCCCCATCAGCTTCTAGAACTGAAGTAGCCTTTCGGATGAGAGGTGAAACGTCTTCAAGAACCAAAAAAGAAGTCCATTTGCCTTCAGCTCAAGCACTCAAGCCTACCATGACCTGGATGATTGACCAGCTCTCCTCCTGTATTGGATTTGGACTCACCGGTGAGTTGCTCTGGATAAAGTGTCAAACAAAGGAATGTTGCTGCTTGTGCTTCAAAGGGAGTTCATCTTTAGCGTCTTCAGTATCCAGTTCTTTTGGTAAAATGCAAAGAAACCCCAGTACATCTGTGATTCATTAAATTACATTAATTACATTCTCAGAATTGAGAGGAGCCTCATGAAGATTTTATATCAAATTGCCAGTAACTGTGTGCATACTGGAAATGTTTGATGAAGCGTGTGCACAAAAGAATAACAGATCGATCGTGACAGGGTCCCTTTAATCACAGACCTAATTAGAGAGAGAAAATATCACCGGGAGTATTACCACATACGGCAATGATTTAATAAATGTTTAAACATGGGTGGTCTGGACTTTGTGTTCTCTGTTGTTGAGGAAATCAGTGGTAAAAGGACATCAGTTATATGAACGTTATACATAATGATAACAATTACAGATATCTTCAAACTTGCACTTGATGATTGCGGTATCCGAGCGCTCTCTATTCCCCTGATGGTGCTGCTGGAGTGACCTGTGAGAGGAAGACCAATTTCACGACCTTGGCTCAGAGGCTTATGTTGGATCGCCTCCACCTGTGATGAAAGCAGTATTAGATTAAAATATGCATGGGTTTTTAATTCAAGCATCAGATATTAATGGAAATATTAATATTTCACTTGCCTGTAGATACCTGGTAATGTTCACGTGCTCGGTTGAACACCTTTTTGGGTTGGCAACATAGGTGAATTCATTTCCACTCCTTGCCCAAGCTTTTTAACCCTGAGTGGTCAGGTTACCAAATCCAAATCAAATCCAACCATAATGATATGCTTTTTGACTCAGATAGCCATCAGGTTGCTCCTGTTGGGCTTGGACTTTCATATTGGCAAGTTCCAGAAACAATCTGTCCACAAAATCTGTCATTCACATCTAGGACTAAATTAAAATAACCGGTTCACCTGACGTGTTTTGGGAGGGGAAGGGCAGGGAAGAGGCAAACCCAAGTGGACAAAAAAGAGAAGATGGATGGATGGATGGATGGATGGATGGATGGATGGGAGGGGAAGGGGCAAACCCAAGTGGACAAGAAAGAGAGGATGGATGGATGGATGCTTTATTAATCCCAAAGGAAATTTGGTAGCCAGTAGCAGTTTACACAGTACAGCACAGTCAAGACAAAACAAAAAGGGTTGTACAGAATGAACCCAAATTATGTCAGTAAAAAATAAAGGTGAGAGGTGAGGAGGAGAAGATTGAGCCTGGCTGCTTAGAATTGTGTAGCTACAACACTATCTATTGTCGAATTTCAGGGATTGCTTTTTTTCTTTTTTCTTCCAAGTGTAATATTTAGGAGAATGTCTGGGGGAGAACACCAATATTCTGTACCCATCCTTCCACCCTAAAGGCCATGGCCATTGATGCTTTCTTGGACACCCAGAGGAGTTGGCACCTAATTGCATAAATATATAGAAAACCTTGGACTTGTGCCAAATGGAAACCCAAATTTTTGGACAAAGGATGCTCAGAAGTTTATAGAATGTTTTCCAATCGGTGCATTTCCTTAGATGATTAATAGACTGACATTCTCAGGCTTAAAACTCAAATCCAGTCACATTGACCTATCAACAGACATGTCCAAATTACCCAAACGATTGATAGGTCCTCTTCTTTTTCCTTTAAAGACTTTTGGCTCGTCTAAACTGCATGTTCCAAAGGTTAAAGATGCATTCAGAGGACAGATGGCTTTGGCTTCTCCATGACTTCTCCGGGAGGAGAAACAAAGCATATAACCAACTAACAGCATAACAACAGCAAGCTGATATCCTGTCTTTCTCTCCTTGGTATATGTGCTGACACAGGATGCTAAAGAGAAGATGGCTACCTGAAGAGAAGATTGGCTCAACACTCCCATCCTCATATTTGTGGTATTTAGCAGAGCGGAGCTTGAGCAGATGCTTTGATCATGCCAGCTAATCTTCTAAAACCTAATGGAAAAACAATCTTCTAATGTTAATGCAAAGCTGCTATCAGGAGCTGCCCCACACCATCACCCATTACAGCTCTGATAACCCGCTAACAATGTTGAAAAGGCAGAAAGATTTCAAACGGAAAGTGCAAAATTATGGAAAGTCTTAAATATTACCAACATGGAGATGGTAAATTGTAGGTGTGCACCTTCAGCTCAGTCCCTTGGAGCTATTAAAGCAGGCTGTTCACTTCTCCATGTAAGCGTGATCCTTCAATTAGGGGAACTTTTACATCCCCAGGTTATAAATTTATGTTGGAAATTTTTAATTACAAAATAAACAGCTTAGGTATGGAAAATATCATTTATTGGCTTGCCATAATCTTCTGAGTCAAAATCATTATGATTTTCACTTTGGCCTCAGCTCCAACCCTGACAGTGTGGTTTTATAACGACTTAAAAAGACACAATGTATTACTTTTGTTCATATCCATTCAACTTTAGTCTATTTATGAACAATATATTATAGTTTACAACTTTATCATCATTATTGCAACAGCCTATGATTTGTGTAGCACATTTTTTGAAGGTAAGACTTGTTTATGTTGTAACCATGGAAACAAAGACTGATGGGGTGCACAACTCAGCCAAGAGAGTAACAGTGACATTTTGATGTTTGGAAATGTGAGTATTCTTCATTTAATCATGTATTCTTTCTGAACATTTTATATTACATAAAAAACAAATGTTCTGACGCTGTTTTTTGGTGCTGTCACCATCCTTGTTGTTTAGTACCATGTACAAAAAGTACAGCTTTTCTTAGAACTTGTAGAGCAAAGAAACCACTGGTTTTGGAGATGCCTTTACCCAGTTGTCTCACTTGTTAAAGTGGCTCTGGTTTTTTCTCCGGAACATTTCTCCCACATCCAACACGTCCACTAGGACTTCTTTTAGTTCCTAGAATTAAAAAAGTCACAGCCGGGGGAAAGGCTTTCTCATACATGGCCCCCCAACTATGGAATAAACTTCCTACTTTTGTTTGAGACTCAGACACTCTCCACAGTTTTAAGTCTAGGCTAAAGACATACCTATTTTGACTAGATTTAGACCAGGATGCATTGCTTGGGTCACTGGGGCCGAAGTCTGGAGTCATGTCTGGCCTGCCTGCCTTGTCCGCTAGCCGGTAGTGTTGAGTGGGCGGTCTGGCTGAACTGGGCTTCGGTCCACTTGATCTTGACTCGTGCATCCTTGCCTTAGACTAAGGGCAGAGCTGGGGGTTCATAGTCAAAGAGTCTTATGGTGATCAGAGACGTTGGGTTGCTGTCTTCTGCCTCCCGTGGGGTTGCCAATGTCTCATGTGATCCCTCTTGGCTGTGTTACCTACCAGTCCTCCTCTTTCTAGCTATGCTGCTATAGCTAATGCTGCCGGGGTCTCATGCTACACATGGCATCAGTGATTGTTAATAAACTCTGTGCTCTTAATCAGTGACTAATTACATTTTCTGTTTTCTCTCCGGGCTGTGTTCCGGTACCAGTTCAAGTCCCACACATGATGTTCATCCGCTGCAGCTCCACTCAACCTGGGCCACTTAATGCCGATGTGCATACTTCATATTTTATTTGAACTTTGACTCCATGACTTTAGTTTCGTTCTTAGATTTATCATCTACGCCACCCAAGGAGGTTGGGTCCCTTTTTGAGTCTTGGTCCTCCCAAGGTTTCTTCCTAGAACTAGGGAGTTTTTCCTTGCCACTGTCGCCCTAGGCTTGCTCAATTTGGGATTGGACGTAGTTATTAGGAGATAATCTAAACTTGTAAAGTTGCTTTGAGACAATGCTCCATTGTAAAAAGCGCTATATAAATAGATCTGACTTGATTTGACTATGAGAACAGACTATTTACTTCCCTACTAATAAATCCCAGAGCTTAACATGCTGTTGTAAGAGACAATCAGAGTTATGTTATTCAGTCTGTGCTTGGTTTTAATGATTTGACTGATTGGCGAATGATGAATGGTTTCTTTTAGTGAAGTTCTGTCTTTATCTGTTGATTGTCCAGTTAATCTGAGCTGTCTAGGTCTGGCAGCTCCAGTGGATGGTTGGTGAGAGCCAGCTGCTGAAAACATCAGTTCCTGAGACCTGATGTTTAGGTACGCTCTAACCATGTGTGAAGAAGGGATCAAAGAAAGAGAGAAGGAATGATGGGTTCAAGGTAAATCAGAGGCTCTGGTGTGTCCTGTTGGGATGATGCAAGTGGCAATTGACATATTTGAAGTCCAGATCAAATAAAAGACTTTGAAGTCTAGCGATTAAGCCTTCCAAGCCTTGAAGTGGAGCAGAGTGGACACCTCACGCCCACACATCGCATTAGATGTGTTATTCAGGCACCTCGACATCTCAGGTCACAAATTCTGAGATTTAATTACAGTACAGTGGTTATATTCTCTTCCCCTGTCTGCCTCGGAACACATCACTGGGACACGATTAGATAAGCCTCCCCTGAAATCTCATAATAAATGATTATTAAATTATTATGATCATCAAAGTTCTCGAGTGCCACGCCGCTCAGGCGGAAAACATCCGGATTTGTTTGAGATTTGAAAACATTGATTGGCTGCCGGTGTTTCCATCGTGCACAGACTTAATTATTACTTCCAGGACAGACCAAGAAAGCATAATTAATACTTCCAGGAGACAAGATAAATGGCACTTTGAAATTAGCCATGTGCGGATATTAAAACTTCATAACATGAGGTTTGCAAAAAGTTTCGTTTACAATGTAACCACATGATCAAAATTAATTTCCGCCACTTTTATCAAGCCCTTGTGGAACGCACACGAGCTCCTAAGCAGACAGCTGATGTTCTATGAGGAGCACAAAGGTCTCCCATTTGGCCACAAATTTGGCCAAGCCAGTCAAGCTGGCTACCATCTTCATCAATCTGGTCATGCTGGAACCTACCTTGGTCAAACGGAGCATTATGGTTATTAACTGATCAGCTGTTCATGCTGATTGCTATTTGGCCAAGATATTACTAGAAAATTATGAATCAGATAACTTACTTTAATTCTTTCATATTTCATTTAAGTTGCCCAAGCCGGTTTGGTCCCTTTTTGAGTCTCGGTCCTTCCATGTTTTCTTCTTTAAGTCAAGTCAAGTCAAGTCAGATCTATTTATATAGCGCTTTTTTACAATGGAGCATTGTCTCAAAGCAACTTTACAAGTTTAGATTATCTCCTAATAACTACGTCCAATCCCAATTGAGCAAGCCTAGGGCGACAGTGGCAAAGGAAAAACTCCCTAGTTCTAGGAAGAAACCTTGGGAGGACCAAGACTCAAAAAGGGACCCAACCTCCTTGGGTGGCGTAGATGATAAATCTAAGAGCGAAACTAAAGTCATGGAGTCAAAGTTCGAATAAAATGTGAAGTATGCACATCGGCATTAAGTGGCCGGGGTATGATGGGGCTGGAGCTGATGACGGAAGCAGCTTGAGTGGAGCTCCAGCAGATGAACATCATGTGTGGGGCTGGAAATGCCGGACACAGCTCGGAGAGAAAACAGAAATGTAATTAGTTATTGATTAAGAGCACAGTGTCTATTAAACAATCACTGATGCCATTTGTAGCATGAGAACCCCGGCAGCATTAGCTATAGCAGCATAGCTAGAAAGAGGAGGACTGGTAGGTAACACAGCCAAGAGGGATCACATGAGACATTGGCAACCCCACGGGAGGCAGAAGACAGCAACCCAACGTCTCTGATCACCATAAGACTCTTTGACTATGAACTCCCAGCTTTATAACGTTTAGATAGATTTTTCTTGCCACTGTCACCCTAGGCTTTCTCAATTTGGGCTTCAGCTTAGATCATTTAAGATAGTAGAAATTTTTAAAGCTGCTTTGAGACAATGCTCCACAGACTTTGAATAAACCATTACATGCAACCCTGCCATGTGTTGGCCAAACATTTTAACCTACTGGCGTAACTGCATTGTATCTTTGGTGCATTCTTTATTAAACATATTCCAGTGTGGTCCTGCCGTGACTGCACACGGTTGGCTGCCGCTCTTTCAATAATATTATTGCTTCTCCCTGGAATATTTTTCTGACAGCAGTTTAGTTTCATATTTGTAAGCCATTCGGATGGAATCGTGCCGTGTGCTGCACAGACAGAGATCGATAACTGCAACAATCTATCTGCATTTTCCCATCTACTCCATTTCTGTCTACTTTTGTGCAGATGAAGTGTTTATTTCACATTTTCGATGCTTTCTGCACTTCAAGCTTAATTCAGCCTCTATAATGAGACACTCACTAGTTTCCTCACCAGTCTCAGTCGGGGGAATGTTTACTGTTTTGTTTTCCTGTCCTGGTTATAAATTTATAGCTAGAACGTATTCTATGCTGGGAGGTCCACCTGAGACAGAAGTCATTATTAGATACAGAAAAGTGTACGTAATACGTTACAGACACAGGACAAGAGATCGATTCCACACTAGTATAGAATATCAATTACAGCTTTATGTGCAAAGATTTATTCCTAATTAGGTTCATGTCTACCTAAACTTAATAAACTGAAACTTCTCCTCATTTATTATAAAGAGTTACAGCTGAAAGTGGGCTGAGATCGTTTGGTATCTCACTTTTAAATGGTCTACAGAATTTGAATGCGAGCTGATTAATCACCGAAAGAACATTTTCTCCTCAACTATTCTATCTGCACTCATTTCCAGCCCTCTTATTTCCTCATTTCTTTTGTTTCCTCACTCCCCTTCCTTCGTCATTTATCTTCTATTGTCTTATATTTTCCACCCTTCTTTCTCTTTCTTCTTGTCTCATATAGGGCATATCAATGAGACAAACAATAACAACGTTACTACGTGTCCATTCCTAAAGCATTTCCGGAGGGGCTACAGAATTTTTAAGCTTAAATCTGTCAAAACAAAATTACAACCCCCTACTTGTTGTGTCACTAGGTACCTTAAACTTTAACAAGATACACCATATTGTGTCATGTATTTTTGAACACGCTCTTGAATAAACATTTTCCAGGGAAATTGCCTGATGAAATCAAGAGTGTTTAAGACAAAATGTTGTTTGGAATTAGTTTTTATCCATTCGGTTGTTGTTAGTTAAGGCTGGCAGCGCAATACTTTGACACAGGTTGACTCATGCTGCAACAATGCTGCTATTTATGATTTACAATGTAGT
Organism: Ancistrus triradiatus; assembly: GCA_025084515.1. Classification (NCBI taxonomy): domain Eukaryota; kingdom Metazoa; phylum Chordata; class Actinopteri; order Siluriformes; family Loricariidae; genus Ancistrus; species Ancistrus triradiatus. The sequence continues at coordinate 222,637 of JAJAGP010001111.1, forward strand.
TATTTAGTTATTTAGCAGACTCCCTTATCCAGAGCCACTTACAACTGATACAGTCTTATCATCCTAGCAGTTATGGGTTAAGGGTCTAGCTCAAGGACCCAACAGTCGCAGCTTGGCAGATGTGGGATTTGAACCTTATAGGCGATTCTAAGACCCAGTTCTGTTGTTAAACAACAACTACAACAACAACGAAAACTGTACATTTTAACATCATTCCCACACTTGTAAAGGAAGAGCAAGGGGTTGTGGTAGCCTAGCGGTTAAGGTACTGGACTGTGAACTAGAAAGTCCAGCATTCAAATCCCACCTCTGCCAACCAAACCTCTGTTGGGTCCTTGAGCAAGACCCTAACCTTTTGGCCCCTCTCCAAGATATCTTTGACCTCCAGAAGGCTTTAAACTTACTTACTTACTCACAGTTTGTATTCATTACACTGAAAAGCCTAGATCACCCTAGGTCTATTTGCTTCTTAATTAAAATACAAATGATTTAATTCCATGTTGATTAGGCACTAATTACCTAAATTACACTAAATATGAAAATAACACAAACTCACAAGAATAATTTCATTATCCTAATGTTATTATATGAATCGTGTCATCGTAAATTAGTCTAAATACTGCTTTTGGCAGGTTCTAATTATACTTATGTCCTTCAGACAAGGTCTGTTTTTACAACTATGTATACTCATGAACAAAACAAGAAAATATCAAGGTTTAAGGATCATTATACGTTACTAAATAGTATTAAATAAAAAAATAATTTATACTCCAAAATCAATGCACTTTAAAGCAGAAGTGTACCTGGCATGAGGGAACCAATAACTAAGCAGCATGGTCTTGATTTAAATTTTTTCATACTGTTATTATGTAATTTCTGGTTCTTTGCTATTGTTTTGAACCATATATGTCCTAGGAACAGTGACGTTAATTCCAGTGCTCATGTTCGTTTGAAACAGTCTGTATTCACCTTCTCTTTTGTCCACGTCTGCATCTTCCCTGTCTATTCTTCATTCTTGAGCCACATCTATCTCAGTCGGCTCTGATCTCAGAATAACAGGTCAGGCGGTGCTGTTTCTCACGTTCAACATTTCCAAAAACTCTAAACATCCTTCTCTCAGCGGCCGCTTACTAAGCGTCGCGTAGTGGTTAGACTTTTGCAAATTGCCTACGTTTGTATTCACAGGGAGTGCAAAAGGACAAAAAAAGCTGCATGCTTGCTACAGCAGGAATCTGGATTACATATCAGCCCTGACCTCACACACAGACACAGAGCATCCTCATGGCACATGTTAAACCCAAACCTCGGCTTCCTTTCTGACACTTTTCCTGCGATTCCATTTCTGTGCTGGTCCGATCGTTCTCTCAGCAGGTGTAATTTTCTCCATAATGACACATGGAGGAGAGAAAATGGCACGGATGCATTAGTGGAGATATGAAACGCTGAGTCAGGGGTGCCAGGGTCACCCGCATCACCCGCCATGACTGACAACTTCCTTCAGCCCGATGGTTGTGCCAGCAGAGATGAATACGGATCTGATGCTTAGCGGCTTTTTGTAAACATATAAACCAAGCATTTCTCTGAAATCATTTCAGGTCATTGCGTGGCCTCGCTATCTATCCAAGCGGCTCTTCAAACGTACAGCTAATGCTACTATTAGACCGGCGGGCTGGTTTTCAGAGCTTATAATCAGAGTAACCATGTTTGCTTCACCCTTATGCAGTTACTTACAGCTGAGCTGAGCTGATCCTTTTCTTTAGTGGATTGATTAAGATTTTAACTCCCAACTAGTACCAGATGGAACTGCATCAAGAACTGTCATTCTTCAATATATGATAGAACCACATGGGCAAGGGATTACTTTATCAAACCTTTATCAAGAGTTCCATTCACAAATGCCACTTAAAATGTTACCTGTGCTAAAAATAAGCCTTGTGTTATAACCATGTCCAGAAGAGACGACTTCTCTGGGCTCGGAGGCATCTAAGATGGACCATCACACAGTGATGTATGAGATCCTACAAGTTTGACCTTGGCACAGACCTCCTGAGTGGACACAAACACAGCGAACAAAAGTCGTCTCATTGTCTCATGAGTACCAACCAGTAACGAGGAAATAATTGAGCAGAAGAAAGTACAAGAAGTCACCCAGGCAACCGTGGAGCAGCGATTTTATTGTTGGGAAGAAGATTAGACAGCTCTCATCATCCACTCTTCATCAAGTGCACCCAAAAATGCTCTAATTACCCGCCGGCGTAGGAGGAGTACTTAATTTTAGCCGCCTCGGCCATGCAGAATGACCCTTGCTTCCATTGCAAGAGATCTTTCGGCAATGATGGCTGAGAACCGGAGCTTAATGTGAAGGGAAAAGATAAGAGCGGTAATTAAAGCTGAGTGCAAGAAGAGAAAACAAGAGCAAGCGTTATGCTTCATGGTTGGACAGTAGCGTCGTAAATCAGCAGGTTTCAGACAATGATTTAGCATAAAGACTAATTTGCTAATCACCACCTCATAAAAGCTTTATTTTAAGGAATCACAATAGATTTATGTTCAATGAACGATGACGTCAACAACGGAAGCCAGTACCAGTTACTGATGGATTGAGGTCATTACAGTATTTAAGAGACACTCTGATCAAGAGTCGCCTACAGAAGAGAAATATAGAGTGAGCGATTGAACGTTAAGGGTCTGACTCGAGGGCCCAATCTGTGGCAGTCTGGTCAATAGTCCAATGAAGTGCTGTCTCTTCTATCTTGTAGCCCTATTTACTGCCGGTCCATTAAAATACTGGTGGGTCATTTGAAAGGTTTATACAGCTAATCTTATGTTTAATTTTCCCCAATATCTTTAACACTTATGCAGTAAAATACCCATAATGTGGCAAAAGACTGGTGAATCCACACTGTGGATCATTCTGGAACTGGTTTTGAACCTCGCTTTGGAGCTTGTTTTGATTCTCGCTTCATAACTCGTCTTTATTCTCTATTTGGAACTCGTTTTGATCCTCGCTTTGGAACTTGTTCTGATCCTCACCTTGGAACTCATTTTGATTCTCATTTTGGAACTGGTTTTTTTCCTCACTTTGGAATTTGTTGTGATTCTTGCTTTGGAACTGGTTTTGATCCTTGCTTTGGAAATCATTGTGATCCTCACTTTGGAACAGGTTTTTATCCTCACTTTGGAACTGGTTTTGATCCTCACTTTGGAACTGGTTTTGATCCTCACTTTGAAACTTGTTGTGATTCTTGCTTTGGAGCTGGTTTTGATCCTCGCTTAGTAACTTGTGATTCTCGCTTTGGAACTGGTTTTGATCCTCGCTTTGGAAGTCATTGTGATCCTCACTTTGGAACAGGTTTTTATCCTCGCTTTGGACCTGGTTTTGATCCTCACTTTGGAACTGGTTTTGATCCTCGCTTTGGAACTGGTTTTGATCCTTGCTTTGGACCTGGTTTTGATCCTCACTTTGGAACTGGTTTTGATCCTCGCTTTCAAAATCATTGTGATTCTCGCTTTGGAACTGGTTTTGATCCTTGCTTTGGAACTGGTTTTGATCCTTGCTTTCAAAATCATTGTGATTCTCGCTTTGGAACTGGTTTTGATCCTCGCTTTGGAACTGGTTTTGATCCTTGCTTTGGAACTTGCTCTGATCCTCACTTTGTAACTCGTTTTGATTCTCATTTTGGAACTGGTTTTGTTCCTTGCTTTGGAACTGGTTTTGATCCTCGCTTTGGAACTGGTTTTGTTCCTTGCTTTGGAACTTGTTTTGTTCCTTGCTGTGGAACTGGTTTTGATCCTTGCTTTGGAACTGGTTTTGATCCTCGCTTTGGAACTCATTTTGTTCCTTACTTTGTAACTCGTTTTGATTCTCATTTTGGAACTGGTTTTGGTCCTTGCTTTGGAACTCATTTTGATCCTCGCTTTGGAACTCATTTTGTTCCTTACTTTGGAACCCGTCTTGTTCTTTACTTTGGAAATAATTTTGATCCTTGCTTTGGAACTTGTTTTGTTTCTTGCTTTGGAACTGATTTTGATCCTTGCTTTGGAACTCGTTTTGTTCTTTACTTTGGAAATCATTTTGATCCTCGCTTTGGAACTTGTTTTGTTCCTTGCTTTGGAACTTGTTTTGTTCCTCGCTTTGGAACTCGTTTTCTTCCTTACTTTGGAACTTGTTTTGATCCTCGCTTTGGAACTTTGTTATCCTCGCTTCATAACTCGTCTTGATTTTCTCTTTGGAACTCGTTTTGATCCTCGCTAAATGGTGTAGACGTAAGTGACATCAGGTGTGGCTGTAATAGCTGAATCCGCTGGTTCAAAGAGAGTATCTGAATATATTTGGCCATGTTGATTACAGCATATTCACAGACACACAGCTGCTTGAGTTCTATGGGCAAAATGTAGCCATATATGAGAACTAATCTAAACTCATTTAGTCAGCAAATTAGCGCAGCAGATTGGAAGAAGAATCCGCTTGGCCCATGTGCTGACCTCTCGGTGTGTAATTCGTAACTATCCATCACCTCGGCGTCATCCTAAAATGAAACAGTAACCTGTCACACCTCCAACTCTGACAGAATAACAGAGCAGAGGGATTGGTTGCGCGTGACACTGCATGGCTTAGTCATTGATTATCCGCTGCCATCTGCTTCATTCTTTGCAAATTGAGGTGCACCTGGTTTCTCTGAGGTCAGAAGGGCCATAACTGGCTGGTGTCCACCTGAGTAGTGCGTGCTTGATTATATGCCCCGACCTTACAACTCCTCATTATAACTTAAAGGAGGAGGATGGAATTCAGTTTTGAATTCATATTTATGGAAGTGAGAAGTTCGTGGGGACACCGCTGGTCTACATGAGACACAGATCCAGCCCCGACACAGAGGAACGCTGGTGGAACGTAAACATCTGGACTTGGATTGACTCTTCCTGTTCATATCAGGTATCACGCCAGGTCTGTATCTTGTCTATGGTGAGGTGAGGTTTGGACCAGGTGGTTTTAATGTTTTGGATGATCGGTGCAGACACAGTTGTAGTCAAGACCGATAGAGCCAAGTACAAGTCGAGACCGAGACCAGATTGTTGTTTTCTTTATTTATTTAATGCTGTAGTGAATATTGCTGTGAATATAAAGTAAATAATGCTGTAGTGAACAGGAACAAGCTTATTGCAGCGCAAGTTACATCAAAACTAGCCATACACACTTACAGTGGTGTGAAAAAGTGTTTGCCCCTTTCCTGATTTTCTATGTTTTTGCAGGTTTGTCACACTTAAGTGTTTCGGAACATCAAACCAATTTAAATATCAGTCAAAGACAACGCAAGTAAACACAAAATGCAGTTTTTAAATGAAGGTGTTTATTATTAAGGGAGGAAAAAAAAATACAAACCTACATGGCCCTGTGTGAAAAAGTGATTGCCCCCTAACCCTAATAACTGGTTGGGCCGCCCTTAGCAGCAACAACTGCAACCAAGCGATAACTTTCAATGAGTCTTTTACAGCGTTGTGGAGGAATTTTGGCCACTCATCTTTGCAGAATTGTTGTAATTCAGCCACATTGGAGGGTTCTCCAGCAAGAACGGCCTTTTTAAGGTCATGCCACAGCATCTCAATAGGATTCAGGTCAGGACTTTGACTAGGCCACTCCAAAGTCTTCATTTTGTTTTTCTTCAGCCATTCAGAGCTGGACTTGCTGGTGTGTTTTGGATCATTGTCCTGCAGCAGAACCCAAGTTCGTTTCAGCCTGAGGTCACGAACAGATGGCCAGACATTCTCCCTCAGGATTTTTTGGTAGACAGCAGAATTCATAGTTCCATTTATCACAGCAAGTCTTCCAGGTCCTGAAGCAGCAAAACAGCCCCAGACCATCACACTACCACCACCAAATGTTAATGCTGCTATAATGTTCTTTTTCTGAAATGCTTTGTTACTTTTACACCAGATGTAATGGGACACACACCTTCCAAAGAGTTCAGCTTTTGTCTCGTCAGTCCACAGAATGTTTTCCCAAAAGTCTTGGGGATCATCAAGTTGAGCTCTGGAAAAATTGAGACGAGTTTCATGCTCTTTTTGCTCAGCAGTGGTTTTCGTCTTGGAACTCTGCCATGCAGGCCATTTTTGCCCAGCCTCTTTCTTAGGCATGAACACTGACCTTAACTGAGGCAAGTGAGGCCTGCAGTTCTTTGGATGTTGTTGTTGTGGGGTCTTCTGTGACCTCTTAGATGAGTCATTGCTGCGCTCTTGGGGTAATTTTGGTCGACCGGCCACTCCTGGGAAGGTTCACCACTGTTCCATGTCTTCGCCTTTTGTGGATAATGACTCTGGTTCGCTGGAGTCCCAAAGCTTGAGAAATGGCTTTATAACCCTTTCCAGACTAATAGATCTCAATGACTTTCTTTCTCAATTGTTCCTGAATTTCTTTGGATCTTGGCATGATGTGTAGCTTTTAAGGATCTTCTGGTGTGCATCACTTTGTCAGGCAGGTCCTATTTAAGTGATGTCCTGATTGAGAACAGGTGTGGCAATAACCAGGCCTGGATGTGGCTAGAGACAGTAAACTCAGGTGAGATAAACCATAGTTAAGTTATGTTTTAACAAGGGGGAGGGGGGCAATCACTTTTTCACACAGGGTCATGTAGGTTTGGATTTTTTTCTCCCTTAATACAGTGGTGCTTGAAAGTTTGTGAACAATTTAGAATTTTCTATATTTCTGCTTAAATATGACCTAAAACATCATCAGATTTTCACACAACTCCTAAAAGTAGATCAAGAGAATCCAGTTACACAAATGAGACAAAAATATTATACCTGGTCATATATTTATTGAGGGGGGGGGCCCTAAAATATATAGCCTAAAATTATGATTCATTATTATTATACTAAGGTAATGTACAGTAACTTTTGGAAGTAAATGATGGTGATGATTTTATTTCCCTCCTTCTCTCAAACTTAATCAGAATCACCACATAAAGTCACCTGAATATAAACAACAGCATCCATTATATCAATTTTTATAATTAAATATGAAAATATCATAATAATAATTCCAGATTTTGCGGACTACGTCAGACTATTCCAAATAAAATGTGTTCATTGACTGGATACTGAATGAGAAGAGAAAGAACTTGTTTTTCCCTGTTAGCAAATCAGAGTGCAGATTTTATTTAGTCCTGTAGAGAAAGGACTGATTTATTCTTTTTGAATGGATTGTTGATATTCAATAACGATGGAAAAACAGTTCAGTTTATAATTAACGTTACCTCAGACAGACACATTGGACTCGACTGATCACAATGACGGACTCGAGTACTACAACACTAGGTGTAGATGAAGCTCTGGAGTAATAGAGTATATCATATTTGAATTCCCTGTTGTTCTCTGCAGATGTTGTGCTAGCAATTCAAGAAAACATTTTTGTAGGGTATTTTATCTGGTGGTGCTCAAACTTTTGCATAAGACTATAAGACTATATCATTGCCCAAAGTCATGTCTGAGCTTTACTCAATCTTGGAGCTGAAGTGAAAAATCGAAAATTGGCGAGAATGATGAGTGGCAGTCATTCTGCAGAGATCCCATCGTGTCCAACACACACAGCGGATGATGATGGCAAAACAGAGAGAGACAGCGATGCGTTGGAATGGAGATGATGAACATTTTGCGTCGTCCTGCCAGTTCTAATCATTTTCCCGTCAGTTTGACGAGGCTGTGACAGGTTGTGTAACTGAGTATAACCACACAAATATAACGCATTGAGAGGAATTCACGGATAGAGACGAGACGTAAATAAACATGAGTGACAGAGAAAAACTTTCCGTCTGTATTCATTTATTTCTTCGAATGCCCCTCTTCATCCTCCAGTCCTCCTAAACCACACTGAGCAGTTTCTGTCAGGCCTACGCTGCGAGACCACATAACGTCCGAGCTGTTAATCAGCAACATCTGACCATCCACAGTCCCTCAAATTAAAACTCTTTACTTGTGAGTCTTCACAGGTTACGCATTGATTTCTCATTACCTTAATGCCAAGGACATTTAACAGAATGCTAAACGCCATTAGAGAACAATTCACAAAAGGAACCGAGTCACTGGCTGTGTTTCGAGAAACGTCTTGTCTACTGAGAGTAGCACTTTGTCAGTGTCTCCAGGAATGAGCTTAATCAATTTTACTGCGTAATTATTATGTTAATCTGCAGTGTTACAGATGAGATACTCAGAATTGGAATCGGCTATGAATAAATATGTCATGGAAATGAAATATGGCAGATTGAATGTTGAGTTTTGTAGCCAGTAATCTGTAAACCTTTCCATATTTATGAATGATAAACATTTCAAAGAATGACTAGTGAATACATTTCCAGTTTTGACCCCACCAATACCTGATATACCCAATTTAGACCCATAACCAAGAGTCTGACCCAGCTTCAGACTCTCCTCACCTTGAATGCTCAACTTTCAGCTTCACTGCTGAAATTGTCTATGTTTTGCACCAAGATTTGAAACTACAGTACCAGCCAAACGTTTGGACATCTTCTCACCTTCTCACAGTGTTTTTCCTTATTTTTTATGTTTTCTACATTGTACATTAATATTGAAGACATCAAGACTATGAGGGAACACATATGAAATCATGTAGTAAACCATAATAAATTTTATACTTTAGATTCTGTGTTTCAACCAGACCTCTGCACAACAAAGCAGATGGTTGCAAACACATTAAGAAGGCATGAAAGTCCTCAAATCAACTCTTGACAATGCCCACCTGTTAATTGAAACCCTTTCCAGGTGAGTACCTTAAAGCTGCAAGAGTGTGCAAAGCTGTCATCAAAGCAAAAGATGGCTACTTTGAAAAATCTAAAGTATAAAATATATTGTAGTTTGTTTAACACTTTTTTGTTTACTACTAATTCCATTCATGACCCTTCATAGTTCTGATTTCATAGTAACTCAAGTCAAGTCCCTGCTGCAAGTCAAGCAAGTCTCAAGTCAAGTCATATGAAATTAGGATACAATGGTCTTGAAGATTTTAAGTTTATTTTCAAAATGAACAACTACTGTTGCATTTCTTCTTGGACTTTTAACTCATCTTTCAAACACATCATGCCAAACAGTTGAAAAATTAGAACACCCAATAAAACCTTTACTTAATTTGAACAATACTGAGAGACGGAGGTCATATAACTTAAACGTATAAAAAGTAAGCTTAAAAGACACAGTCATGTACATTTTGATGTGAGTTTTGTAGTGATGGATGAAGTCCTGGTTGTCGAGTCGCTGATTTTGCTCCTGTTCGCGTCTTACTAATTTAATCAGCACTAATCCTTATTAATCCTTGAATCCAAACTTCACTGTTTTTGGAATAGCCGCTTCCATGTTACGACCTTTTTCGTACGTTTATCTCAGCGGTTGCCAGGTTTGTGCAGGTTGACACAGAAATCACCCAATCATGTTTCAAGAAAAAACCCAAATGTGCCAAAATGCAAATATTTCATAATTATTCAGTCATTTTGAGTCATCTGTCTCCATTCTAAGTCAAGTCTCAAGTCAGGGACTGTGGTAGCCTAGCGGTTAAGGTACTGGACTGTGGACACATCTGCCAAGCTGCCGCTGTTGGGTTCTTGAGCAAGACCCTTAGCCCACAATTGCTTGGACTGTAAGATTGTATTAGTTGTACGTCACTCTGGATGATAGTGCTGCTAAATGACAATGTAAATGTAAACAAATGTAAGTCATGAACACCAAGTCAAATGATAAAAGGTGATGATTGATTATGGAACCCAACAATCATCAGGGTTACATACACATACCAGTATAACGTGACATGTTACTAAAATGGGATTTCTGCTTTTCAGCATCGTTCTAGCATATATTATGCCTTTTCCTCTCACTGAACTCACAAGTAACAGAATATAAAGCTGCAGATGGGAACTAAACTCCAGTTTCAGACAAGAATACGCATGATGAAAATTGAATAAGTCCAGCACATTTCTGTTAAACTTTGTGGCACCAACCTAAATTCAGCTAATTGCCTTGCCAGAGTTTCAAATAAGCTGCCAGCGCATGTAAAGTGGTGCTATACGGAAAAGCTTGGATTTAATGCTACGTTTAATCACTCCCCGACAAACCTGCCAGGGAGAAAAGGCAGAGATGAGAAACATGCCAACACTAATTCAAGCACGTCGTAACAAGATTTTTCTAAATGGATGCTCCCAGCAAGCCATGCTGGGAGCTCCATTTGTCAGAAAGAAAAGAAAATACAGAGAGGAGATTTAACACCCAGCAGCATTAGAGAACAAGGAGCCTTTCAGCACAGAATGAAAAAAAAAAAATTAAATAAGTTTGCTCTGCTTGTGTCAATTTGAGCTACTCCTAACTAAGGCCGGAGTTTTTTTTATTGTACTGTATTTAAAATTTATCTCAGAGCAATCGGCTTCATCCAGATGTTTATATTTTGTTTGATTGATTTCAGAAGCAGGTTGATTTATGGTATCAAGTTTTGCTGTATATCATTCTGACAGCACATATAGATATACAGTGGGGCAAAAAAGTATTTAGTCAGCCACTGATTGTGCAAGTTGCTCTACTTAGAAAGATGAGAGAAGTCTGTAATTTTCATCATAGGTACACTTCAACTATGAGAGACAAAATGAGAAAAAAAATCCAGAATATCACATTGTAGGATTTTTAAAGAATTTAATCGTAAAAAATGGTGGAAAAAATCATGGTTTTTGGTCACCCACAAACAAGCAAGATTTCTGGCTCTCACAGACCTGTAACTTCTTTTTTAAGAAGCTCTTCTGTCCTCCTGTTTGACCTCATTATCTGTATAAAAGACACCTGTCCACAGCCTCAAACAGTCAGACTCCAAACTCAACCATGGCCAAGACCAAAGAGCTATCGAAGGACACCAGGAAGGAAATTGCAGACCTGCAGCAGGCTGGGAAGAGTGAATCTACAATAGGCAAGCAGGTTGGTGTGAATAAATCAGCTGTGGGAGCAATTGTAAGAAAATGGAAGACATACAAGACCACTGATAATCTCCCTCGATCTGGGGCTCCATGCAAGATCTCATCCCGTGGGGTCAAAATGATTATGATGATCCAG
>JAJAGP010001112.1:0-233588 GCA_025084515.1 Ancistrus triradiatus
GGAAGAACAATAGTGTGTTGCTTGCGCAACACACTAATAATAGGAAGAACAATAGTGTGATGCTTGCGAAACACACTAATAATAATAATAATAATAATAGGAAGAACAATAGTGTGTTGCTTGCGCAACACACTAATAATAGGAAGAACAATAGTGTGTTGCTTGCGCAACACACTAATTATTAATAATATTGTATAGTTTTCTTCTAACTTTTGAGGTTGAACAAAACCAACTTGCAGGAATAAATCAAAATAATCAAATCAAATAATATTTGAGAGAGAGACACTATCAGGAAGCAAGCCCAAACAAGCCCCAAAAGGTATCTGAAACTACCAATATTTGTAAGTGACTTTTGTTGAGTTTTGTAAAGTTGATATTGTCCAGTCACTTTATTTTGACCACCTCCATATTTCTACATTCATTGTCCATTTTTATCAGTTCCATTTACCATATATAAGCACTTTGTAGTTCTAGAATTACAGCCTGTAATCCATCTGTTTCTTTGAATACTTTGTTTGTCCCCTTTACTCTGTTCTGTAATGGTCAGGGCGCACACAGGCCACCGCAGATCAGGTACTATTGGGTGGTGTTGGTGTGTGTTGTACTAGTATGTGTGGATCAGACACAGCAGTGTTGCTGGAGTTTGTAAACAATGTGTTCACTCACTGTGCACTCTATTAGGCATACGGTGATGCTTGAAAGTTTGTGAACCCTTTAGAATTTTATATATATCTGCATAAATATCACCTAAAACATCATCAGATTTTCACACAAGTCTTAAAAGTAGGTAAAGAGAACTCAATTAAACAAATAAGACAAAAATATTATACATGGCCATTTATTTATTGAGGAAAATGATCCAATATTACATATTAGTGAGTGGCAAAAGTAGATGAACCTTTGCTTTCAGTATCTGGTGTGACCCCCCTGTGCAGCAATAACTGAAACTAAATGGCTCCAGTAGTTGTTGATCAGTCCTGTATACCGGAGGATTGGAGGATTTTTAGCACATTCTTCCTTACAGAACAGCTTCAACTCTGGCATGATGGTGGGTTTGCTCACATTAACTGCTTGCTTCAGGTCCTTCCACAAAATTTAATTTGGATTAAGGTCAGGACTTTGACTTGGTCATTCCAAAACATTAACTTTGTTCTTCTTTAACCATTCTTTGGTAGAAGGATTTGTGTGCATAGGGTTGATGTCTTGAGATTCAGTTCATTGACAGATTTCCTGACATTTTCCTTTACAATTCTCTGTTATCATTCAGAATTCATTGTTCCATCAATGATGGCAAGCTGTCCTGACCCAGATGCAGGAAAACAGGCTCAAACAATGACACTACCACCACCATGTTTCACAGATGGGATAAGGTTCTTATGCTGGAATGCAGTGTTTTCCTTTCTCCAAACATAATGCTCTATTAAACCAAGAAATTCTATTTTGGTCTCACTCGTCCACAAAACATTCTTTCAATAGCCTTCTGGCTTGCCAACGTGATCCTTAGCAAACTGCAGACCTGCAGCAATGTTCTTTTTGGAGAGTAGTGACTTTCTTCTTGTAACCCTGCCATGCACACCATTGTTGTTCAGTGTTGTTCTGATGGTGGACTCATGAACATTAACATTAGCCAATGTGAGGGAGGCCGTCAGTTGCTTAGAAGTTACCCTGGGGCCCTTTGTGACCTCGCCAACTATTACATGCCTCGCTCTTGGAGTGATCTTTGTTGGTCGACCACTCCTGGGGAGAGTAACAATGGTCTTGAATCTCCTTCATTTGTACACAATCTGTCTGACTGTCAGGTCTTTTCAATCAATGGGATGACAATCAGGTGTGAGTGGGTATCCTCTTTAGAGATGGTTTTGTAACCTTTTCCAGCCAGATGAGCATCAAGAACTTTTTTCTGTGTTACGGTACGCCATCTAAAAAATGACGAACCGTGAAAATAAAATATAATGGGTCGGTACCCAAGTGCAGTTAGCTCCAGATGTAAGTAGTGAACCAAAATATAATTAATCAACCCAAAAAGGTTCACCGAGAAACTGATGAATAAATAAAACGTTAAAGAAAGAAAGGAAGCCGAAGTGTTCGTGGGAGCTCCGTTAGGGTTGCACGCACTGCATGCATACCTGAACGGAGCTCCCACGAACACGTACCACGTATACTCCTGGCCAAAAATGCACACTGGAGTGTGGAATGGGTGCGGGGAGGCAAACGAAAATATTTAGAAAAACAGAAAGAATTAATATAACCGATAAAAGGACAAAAGAAAAGAAGGAATGTTGTCCCGCTTAAACTCCCGCCCTGACGCTAACTGGAGTGCGGGTACGCACGTCAAAGTAACAAAAGTAGGTCGTGCCAAGCGTACTCCCGGACAAACGCTTCACTGGAGTAAGGAGTGAAGAGGAGTGAAGGAGTGAAGACTGAAAGGAGTGAAGAGGACGAGGTTAAAAACTCTGCGCCCTCTTCTTAGCGCGATCGGTGGATAAAAAGGGATATCTCCCACGATCGCGGCGAGGTGTGAGAAAAAAGGACGGCAGAATAAAAGCACAGAGCTGCAGCTGCAGCTCGCTTCAAATGAGAAATAATAAATAACCAAAATGCTGACCCTACCCTATCTAGGGCCCTACCGTTACCGGGCTGCCTCTTGGCAGCCTCATGTCTGAGGGACTTGATTCCCCCAGACAACCTGTATCCCTAAAAAGTGAATAATAAATAAAAGAAATTGAAAAGCTGTCTGATGAAGGCAGGCAGCAGCGAGCGCGTCTGTGTGCTTCAGACGCCGGGTGCCTTCGTGAAGTTCGAGGGTGCGCACGAGAGACGCAGAGCGAATGGCGTCTTCTCAAGCGTGTGGCTCATGTGGTTCAATGCAGAGACACCATGCCAGCCACCAAGGTGTGCTTATATGGGCTGAGCAGCAGGTGTCACCAATCAATCAATAATAAGCCCGCGAAGGGCTGCTGCACACACAATCACGCTGCTGCCGCTCAACCCGCCAAACCAGGTTAACTACTGGCCACTAGTGGCCAGATAGCAACTCCCTTATATTCTGAGGTCCTCAGAAATCTCCTTTGTTCATGCCATGATACACTTTCACAAACATGTGTAGCTTCAATAGCTGGATTGACTGCCACCTGAACTCTGGTTTCTTCACCACCTCTCACCACAAAGTCACAAACATTACTGACACTGGAATGTGGAATGGACCACCAGGAGAACAACTTTTCACAGATTAATGGCCATGATAACAAGATCAATATTCAAACCAACAGAAGAAATTTAGGACCTGGCCCAGTTGTCGATAACCCCTGCATCTCACCATCATAAACTAAGCCAATGTGTCAGTTTTAAAGGATTTCTGACACTCTCTACCCCAGACTCCCACAACCCTAGAATACCTCGTAGGTCTGGCCTAAGTCTTGCAAGAAAAACAAAGATGCCTTCTCACTTCTTTCTTTTATGACACACAAACCCGCCACTCTTCCACCAGACTGGAGCCAGGCATGTCATCTCTGGAGGAAATACAACCTGAGGACCTCAGTCTTTTTATGACATATTCTTAATATCAGTATTAACTTTTGTTAGGACTAGGTTGCCTCTGAATGGACCATTCAGCAAGAAAACACATGAGAACTGCTTTGCAACTAGTCCAAACACAAACTCACAAACACACACGCTGTCTCTTTCTTATATCTAATTTGACCAGGGATATTTGTTTAAATAAACACACACACACACACACACACACACACACACACACACACACACACACAAAACACACATATACATACATATATATATATATATATGTGTATATATATATATATATATATATATATATATATATATATATATAGTAGCAAACGAAGACTACACTTTAATGGAATAATTTTAATTAAACTTTATTAATTAGAAATTGTATAACTTTATTAATTAATTGATTAATTAATACAGACGGAGCACCACCAAATCGATTTATTAACTGGCAGATTTGGAAACCAGGAAAAAGGGAACAACGAACTTGATCAGTCTAGGTCTGAATAGTGAATTCAAAGTATATTTCTCGACCTTGTTGAATGAAACTCTCTCAAACCACGAGGTAAGTTCAAAAGCATATAACAAGTTTATTAACTACACATAAGGCAATACCAACAGACTATCTGATGTAATAACATAGGTATCACAGACTTACAATCATACATTGACGGTAACCATGTATATCTCACAATATAGAAAACAGGGAATAGTGGCAAGCGTACGTATCACAGTAATTAAGATCAGAAACCAAAATGACTCTAGGTGCAACTCAGCAGTCGAAATATATCTATCACTAGGAAGCGTTATAGACTAGTTGTATGGCAGTGACTTACTAGTGAAACAAATTATGCTGGTTCAGAACCGTATGGTTGGAAACTACTTAGATGTAGGTTAAGCTCTATGTCGAAGCGTGGTATTAGATTAAACGCAAGATTTCAACAATCAGGGACCCAGATAAGACACACCAAAGCGGTACTACCTGCCTCTTTGCGGGCTCACGCGAAGAACATGGAATGGAGCCGGGCTTCAGCCTGTCGTCCGAGATCGCATGGAGAAACGGCAGCAATCTCTAGTCCCCACACACACACACACACACACACATCTAGATTTTTTGTTAGGACTGTGTGTGTGTGTGTGTGTGTGTGTTTGGACTAGAGATTGCTGCCGTTTCTCCATCAGTTCTCATGTGTTTTCTTGCTGAATGGTCCATTCAGAGGCAACCTAGTCCTAACAAAAGTTAATACTGATATTAAGAATATGTCATATATATATATTTACGTATATATATATATATATATATATATATATACACACACACACACACACACACACACACACACACACACACAAGTCCCTGACTCCTCATGTATTTTCCTGTCTATTTGTTTAATGTCTTTAGTGTAATGACCATTTTATATTCATTATGGTCCAACTTTGTGTCGTAGTTAGAAAGTTATTGGGGTATAATCTCTACAGAGCCTCTTACATCGATCGGTTAGTGATTAATAATTATTCACATCTATAGATGTCCAGAGAGGCAAATTGTTCCAAGAGTGTATTGCATCCTACATCTGGTATTAATGATATCATTGTTTGTCTAAGAAATAGCAAATGTATGTGCTGTAGATTAGAATGCCTTATTTGTGTTATACTTTGTAGTTTCAAGGTGCTCTTGACAATCGTAACCTAGTAACTGAACATCCCTCAACTAAACATGTAACTTTGAGGAGTTTTGGATCCCATGCGATACACATAGATATCTTAGATACCCAATATATTAATCCAAAAGTTATAGCCTCTATATCGGTGCATATCAATATACGGTGAAAATAAATAAAGCGGCCCAACAGGAGGAGGGACTTGATACTGTTACGAGTCACCACATAGGAACGATGGCGACTCGTGAAATAAAAGACTAAAGAGGTTTTTAAGACCCAGTAACAGTTCACTCCAGATGGAAATAGTGAACCAAAATATAAATAACAAAAAGAAAAGCAAGAAAGAACTAAAAGGAAATGAAAATAACCAATAAAAAAACTCACGGCGTAAGCGTACAGCGCCGCTATTCACAATACGCTTACGCTTTGGCTCCGCAATGGGCAAAGCGCTGGAGCTCGAGCAGAGCTTCTGCGAGCGCGTGCCACAAAAACACTTAAAATAAGCGCCCGTAGAGGTGTGACACGGATGGGGGGAATGAAGAGGACGAGGCTATAGGAGCTCTGCGTCCTCTTCAAAACGTGATCAAGCAGGGAAAAGAAATCCCCCCATCCTGAAGGAGGGGGGCGACGGCGTGAGAGGGAAAAGATGGGGGCAAGACTCAAAACAGCTGGGAGAAGCCCAGTGAAAATAAACACAAAGAAATAAACAAATGCTGGCCCTACACTATAAACTAAGGCCCTACCTTACCGAACAATCTCCCAGTTGCTCCCGTCTGGAGATCTTCGAACCCTCAGACGTACCGTTGTCCCTAAAACAAAACAAAAACATGAAGGAACAAGGAACGCCGTATCCGCAGGTGCATTACTTGGCATCGGGCTGCTTACGCATTCATGCGACACTGTGCGAGTCCAAAATGTGTTTAAATAGGTGTTGCCACTTGCACACTAAATGCCCGGTTCGGCTGACACACGCGCGATAGAACACCAGTAGCGCAAGTTTAAAGTTTTTTTTTTAGTTTAACACTTCTATGAAGTTTTTTTAAAGTTTTATTGGTTATTAAGTTTTTTTAGTTTCGTCTTTTCCAGCAGTTTTAGTAGTTCAGTAGGGCCGAATTCGCAGTTAAGAAAAAGGAGAGAAGAAAAGAGATAAAGAAGAAAGTAACAAAAGACCAACTAGCAGAAGATCTCCTTCATGCTCGAGAAACGTTCGTATATCCTAGCATTCCAAGTTTAGTGAAATGTGCTTGTGTAAAGCTCGCATCAGACTTAGAATTTACCTGTGGCCAGGGTAAAGATTTGAGTGCGTACAAACGTAATCTTCGAGGACCGAAAACCGCCCTCAGCCTAAAGCTGGGAAGTGTGCCTGCTGCTGAGTCACCTGAAGATCGCTGCAAGGGGAACATCTGTATGACAGACCTACCTGTATCACAGAGAAGCCTAAAGTCTGCACCATTGAGAGGCTCACCGAGTGGCTGTGTTAATCAGAAGATAAACATCACCCGCTCCACAATTGTGCAATATTTGACAGGCAAGGCCTGTCTCCGTGTCCACAACCACTCAGGCAAGTAACGCTGTCTTACGAGCTTAATCTGGGTCTCCGGTTCTTGAACATTACCATTAGTTTTAAACCACATTTCAACCCTAGACCCCACTACGTAGTTTTTGTTGAACTAAATAAGCTTCGCCGCAATGTATCTTACCAATAACTCACTACGTCGTAATAAAATAGTTTATAACATTGCACCTGGGTAGTTACTACACAATTGATAGGCTGCACATAGGTGCACCCTGTTAGTGGTATTAAAACTGTGATAGATATGTCGCCATTATTTCCAGATCTTAACTCTCTTAACTTTAATATAAGTTGTCATTACTTTAAATTATCAGTTGGAATTTTGCCTTGTTTGTAATTAATAAACTTGTTATACCCTTTTGAATTTACCGCTTTGTGTGGGAGAGATTTTATTTATTCAACCTGAGGTTGAGAAAGAACTGCAAACTCACTCTTCAGATCCAGACTGAACTTGTCCATATCGACTTTCATATTAATCTTTCTTTTCCTTTTTCAACTGGTTTTCAGGATCCACCAGTCCCCAGATGGTCCAGTGGTGCCCCATTTGTTCATTGAAATTAATCAATTTAAAGGTGTAGTCATATTCCGCTACATATGTGTTGTTAAGAGCAGACTTTGATAGATCCCTGTTCTTTAAATTTAGAATATATAAAATTCTAAAGGGTTCATAAACTTTCTACCACCACTGTATATACCTTATTTCTTCACCTTGTATATGTAAAGTCAGAGACAGCAGTTCACCTGTTGTTACACAGTTTAGGTTAGGCCTCCTATAGTTCTTCATCAATGCTCACAGCTGTCATGGATTCCCCCGGACCTCCACATGGTGTCCTCCCCTCGTCGCTGGGGGGCAGTTTTGACCGCATCGTTCGTGGTGCTCTGCTGGACAGCGGAGCACCAGAAGAAGAAGCTAGGGCCCTCGGACTACGTGGACACAGCTGAGATGAACTGCATTTAAGCAGGGCCCTAGCTCCAGAATGACGTGGGGATTTGTGCTTTGTCCACGGACCTGTTTACTGTTGCGGCGGTTTGTCACCGCTCTCGTATTCACTTGTGTCGGCGCGCACTATTACACCGAGGAATACGTTCATGTGTTCGTCTTGCGGTAAGCCCGCTCATGTTTATGCCACACGGTTACAAGCTTGCTCATGTTTATGCTACACTGTGTTTACTAGGTTGGGGTAAGGTTCGCATATATTGTTATAATGCGTTAGAGTCTGCCAATATTGTTATGTTGCGGTAGAGTCCGCCTATGTTGTTAATGTTTCAGTAAAGCCCGTTTATATTGTTATGTTGCGGTAGAGCCTGCTTGGGAATCCATTGTTTAATATTAAAGAAGGTGACTTATATAAAACCTGCACACATCTCCTATCCTCTTGTTAGGACCTGCCGTGACAGAAATCCCCACCAAACTATGGAGACGGCAGGTTCTCACGGGCGAACCACGCCATTGGTCGGACACGAATTGGCCCAAGCTTATGTTGGGGACCAGTGACCAGCTGGTAGAGAAGCTGTGGAAGAGGTACAGTCTGCCCGCTGAACACCAGCAGAAGTCCTCCAACCGCCCACATTTGTTCCAATGTGCTGGTAAATTGTGGGATCCCCAGCTCACCAGCAGCTGGGAGGTACCGGCCAAGCCTCGATTAGCGCATTGTGGCCTTGCTTTTGAGCCGTTAACACCAGGTAGCTCAGCATCTAAGCACGTTAGTTCAGTAATTGAGCCGGTTAGCTTCGTCGCTGATCACACTAGCACCATAGCTGAGCACGCCACGCCCGTTAGCTCAGTACCTGAGTCATTAGCGCCCAGTAGTTAGTATCTGAGCATGTTAACTCAGCATTCGTGTATGTAAGCTATTTGGATGAGCAAGTTTGCTTTGTATCTAGGCCTGCTAGCTCCGTATCTGAGCACACCACGCCTCCTAGCTCCATAGAAGAGCCGTTAGCATCCTGTAGCTCAATAACAGAGCAATAAGCATCGCGTGTCTCGTTAGCTGAGCAGGTTAGTCCTGTATTTGAGCACACTAGCCCTGTGTTTCATATCCGAGCATGCTAATGCCATGTCTGAGTTTGCGGATTCCGTGTCTGAATTGTTAGCTTCGCATAGTTCCCTATCCGAGCACGCCGTGCTTTCTGGTTTCATGTCTGAAGGTGTAAGCTCTGTATCAGAGTTCGATAACTCCATGTCCCGCAACATAGTCCCATATCTGAGTTTGTGGTAACCCGTAGTTTCGTACCTGTTCATGTTGGCTAAGTTTCTAAGCACATCGGGCCAATTGATTCCGCACCTGTACACGTTGCGTAACTTGGCTCTGTACATGAAGCAGGAGTGACTATTAGAAAGTTATCTGAGCAAGTTGCGCCGACCCCAGTACCATGGATATTTGCGACGGCCCCTGCGCCACATTATTGAAACTGTGTCTGTTACCAGCATCTGCCCTAAACGTAAACGCTCTCGAAAAGTCTGTTTTAATAACTTCATTAGTATAAACACAGATAGCTGCCAAAGAAATAACAACATTAGACTAAAGCTAGGATTACTTAACATTAGATCACTTACAAACTAAGCAGTGATTGTAAATGAAATGATCACTGATTAAAGCCTTACACGCATCTCTGTCTCATGGAAACTTGATTAGGACCTGAGAATATTTAGCCTTAAATGAAGCCTCCACCCTCCTGGATAAGTTATGCTAATCGCCCGGTCCTAATGGAGGAGGGGGGGGCATAGCCACATTGTTGACAAAGAGTGAGGTGTTACAGCTAAATCCATGTACAAGGCTGATTCTTTTGAAATACTGATTATTAATGTGACTGATCCATCCGT
The DNA here is from genome assembly GCA_025084515.1 of Ancistrus triradiatus. Taxonomy (NCBI): domain Eukaryota; kingdom Metazoa; phylum Chordata; class Actinopteri; order Siluriformes; family Loricariidae; genus Ancistrus; species Ancistrus triradiatus. The sequence goes on from JAJAGP010001112.1 coordinate 9,590, forward strand.
ATGGAAGTCAAAACCACACTCTTTTCAGCTTATCACTTTTACCGGACCTCCTGGTCCCTATCAGAATTTTTCAGAATTTGAGAAACTTCTTCATGCTTACTATGTCAACAGATAAGGTTAATTGTAGGTGATTTCAATATTCACTTTGACAATGAGCAGGATCCACTTAAAACTGTGTTCGAGTCCATCTTAGAATCCATGGGTATCACTCAGAATGTGATGGGACCAACCCACCGCTGTAATCATACTTTAGATCTAATATTAACATTTGGTATCAATATAGATAACCTTGATGTTTTCCCGCAAAGTGATTTGATTTCAGATCATTATCTTTTAGTATTTGGGCTATCTCTAATAAATAAAATCCCTTCTGCCTCGTTATCACAATAAGCGCACTATCACATCTGCTACTCCAGCTGCGTTTATTAAAAACCTACCAGACTTGAAATGTAATACACCTACGGAGTTCATTCATCTTGAGTGTGTAAATAACCAATTAGAATATGTGCTTCGCTCAACCCTGGACATGATTGCTTCTGCTAGGGTCAAACGCATTAGAGAAAAAAGGCTAGCACCATGGTATAATGACCACACCCGTACCTTAAAGCAAAGAACATGGCATCTAGAGCGCAAGTGGAGACATAGTAAATTGGAGGTATTTAAGATTGCCCAGAGGGACAGCATGGCAGAGTATAAGCATGCCCTCACTAAAGCTAAAGCTGCATACTTCCCCTCAATCATAGAGAAAAATAAGAATAATCCAAGATTTCTCTTTAATACAGTCTCCAAATGAACAAAAAACCCTACAGAAAGTAATTCTCCCGTTCTGTGCAATTTTAACAGTAATGCTTTCATGACTTTCTTTAATGATAAGATAGAAAACATTAGGCATAAAACTCGATGCTCATCACATCACCAAACTATTCAGCAACCTTCCAGATGCAGCACTATTGAAGACATCTGTACAATTAGCTTTAAATCAAGATTAGAATCTTTTACCCCAATTACTAATACTGAACTATCCGCACTGATCAGCTTGTCTAAGTCATCCACATGTTTATTAGATCCAATTCCTACACGTTTACTCAAATAAGTAATACCTAGTATTATAAAGCCACTGTTAGTTATTTTAAATTCATCCCTTACCTTTGATTATGTGCCCAAACCCTTTAAGTCTGCCGTTATCAAACCACTGATTTAAAAAGCCAATCTTGACCATTGTGTGATATCTAATTATGGACCAATTTCAAATCTACCGTTTCTGTCCAACATCTTAGAAAAAGCCGTCTATCAGCAGCTCTGCAGTTACCTCCAAAGAAATGGTATTTATGAAACATTTCAGTCTGGCTTCAGGCCCCATCATAGTACTGAAACAGCATTAATTAGGGTACTAAAGGACTTGTTAATGTTCTCAGATAAGGGATGTGTTTCTTTTCTTGTTCTGTTAGATTTAAGTGCAGCATTTGACACTATAGATCATGATGTCTTACTAAACCGACTAGAAAATACTGTAGGTATTAAGGGATTACCTACAGTCCGACAGGAACCAGTTTGTTCATATAAATAATCTAAGGTCTAAGCTCTCAAAAGTGAAGTATGGCGTGCCTTAGGGGTCAGTGCTTGGCCCGCTTTTATTCTCTCTGACAATGCTACCACAAAGGCGCAGTACTCGTAAACATGGCATTGTTCCAACTGTATGCAGCTGATACACAGCTGTACATATCAGCGAAACCTAATGACAGCCTTACAATCAAAACAAAATCGAGGATTGTTGTAAAGGAAATAAAAGATGGGATGTTATTTAATTTTACTTACTTAACTCAGGATAAAACTAGGTTCTATTAGTGGGACACAAGGCTGAGGAGGGACAGGTTGGCTACATATATCCTAAATCTAGTGGCTGTCCCAGTATTGCCAGTCGTGTGTAAAAAAAAAACTTAGGGGTCACACTTTGATCAGATCTTCCTTTGATGCACCACTGAGCCGCATCACTCCAAATTGCTTTCTTTCAATTTAACGTAAATATCGCTAAACTTAGGAAAAATCCTCTCTTTTAATGATGCAGAAAACTGTTCATGTGTTATAACCTCAAGGTTGGATTTACTGTAAAGTCTTACTTACTGATGCTCTAGTAAATCTATAAATAAACTTCAGTTAGAATTCGAAATGCAGCTGGCCCGAGTGCTAACTCAACTAGAAAATTTGATCATATCACTCCTGTTCTATCAATCACTGCACTGGTACCAGCAAAATGCCGCATTGATACAAATACCTTCTTTTAAAACTTATAAAGCTCTAATGGACTGGCCCCACATTATCTGAGTGATGAACTCTTAGAGCTTTACAAATCCAAAACTCGTCTTCTACTTCGTTTGCGGGTTGCAAAGACTTCTTTTAGTTCCTAGAACTTAAATTAAAAGTCACAGCAGGGGAAAGGCTTTCTCATAATTGCCCCCCAAACAACTATGGAATAAAGTACCCACCTTTCGTTCGAGATTCAGACACTATACCAAAGTTTACAAGTCTAGGCTAAAGACATTACCTATGTACACAGGCTTTTGACTAGATTTAGACCAGGATGCCTGGCTGGGTCACTGGGGCCGGAGTCTGGAGTCTGTCTGGCCGGCCTGCCTGCCTTGTCCGCTAGCCGGGAGTGTCGAGTGGGGGGAGTGGGGGGGGTCTGGTGAACTGGGCTTCTACTCGTGATATTGACTCATGCATCGTTGACTTAGAATACGGGCAGAGCTGGGGGTTCTAGTCAAAGCGTCTTATGGTGACCAGAGACGTTGGGTGCTGTCTCTGCCTCCCGTGGGGTTGCCAGTGTCTCATGTGTCCCTCTTGGCTGTGTTTCCTTACCAGTCTCCGCTTTCTAGCTTGCTGCTATAGCTAATGCTGCCGGGGTCTCATGCTCACTTGGCATTAGTGATTGACATGGCATCAGTGATTGTAATAAGGGGCACTGTTGCTCTTAATCACAATAACTAATTATTTTCTGTTTTCTCTACGAGCTGTGGCCGGGCAGTCAGCCCCACAAATGATGTTCATCTGCTGGAGCTCCCACTCAAGCTGTTCCGTTCATCAGCTCCAGCACCATAATGACCCGGCACTTAATGCGATGGCATACTTCAACATTTTATTCGAAACTTTGACTCCATGGACCTTTAGTTTCGCTCTTAGATTTATCATCTACGCCGACCAAGGAGATTGGGTTCCCTTTTTGAGTTTTGTCCTCCCAAGGTTTCTTCCTAGAACTAGGGAGTTTTTCCTTGCCACTGTCGCTCTAGGCTTATTCAATTTGGGATTGGACGTAGTTATTAGGAGATAATCTAAACTTGTAAAGTTGTTTTGAGACAATGCTCCATTGTAAAATGCGCTATATAAATAGATCTGACTTGACTTGACATGTTGGCGCCGAGGACGACAGCGATGGCACCAGTGCCAGCGCCGAGGTCGTCTGGTCCAATAGCCGTGCCAAGGGTGACTGTTCCGGTTTCTGTGTCAGCACCGAGGGCAACTGTTCTAGTTCCTTTGCCTGCGCTGACGGCGTCCGTTCCAGTACCTGTGCCGTGGGCATCCGTGCTGAGGTCCTCTGCTCCGAGAGGCCTTGCTAGAGGCCGTATGTTTCCGCGAGGCCTGCCAATAGTCCGTATGTCCCATAGGCCTCTCTAATGCCTGAATGCAACTTTATAACTGCAATAATCTCCTTCAGACTAGCTACAAGTCTATGCCTAAAGATAAAAATTAACAATAATGACAGGGGAAGAATAGCTAAACATGCCACAAGAAATACAGGAAACAAGTGTTGCAGAAGACATTTTAAAAACAATGAATGAATGAGAAGTACTTAGCTTCAATTTTTGTTGTGGAATGCCTGTTGAAAATTTTAATTATCTAATATTATCTATTAAGAATGTTAATCATACCTAAGAGTAGCGAAACAAAAAAGTATTTTAGAAATACTGTTGAGATTAGGAAATTATTGATTAACTAACAGTTAACAGCCACAAACAAATGTGCACACAGGACAAGGAGCTCTTCAGTGGCCTTCCTACTCACCAGATCTGAATCCAATAGAACACCTTTGGGATGCGAGAGAACCCCTACTTTAGATTCACAGCATGAAAGTGCTCCAAAAATCTGCAGGATTTGTGTGATGCCATCATAGCAACAAGGTTCAGTATGTCAAAGGATTGGGTCTAACACGTGTAGTCCATGACGAAGATCTAAGTCTGATTTGAAAGCTAGGGAAGGCCAGCATTAGTACAGTGTTCTTACTAAAGTGTTCAGTGAGCACAGATCTGGGGACTGGGATGTTTAAGTCAAATTTGATTCTGTGGTTATTGGAAATGTTAGTATGTTGATTGAGGCATATGTTTTAGAACATTATCCCACTGCAAGATGTATCTTCTTGGCAATGATAGGCCTTTTTTTGTTCCAGCAGCATCTAGACAACTCTAGGTACCTACATTTTGGGTTAAATGAAAGACAGTTATAATGAAAGATATATTTTTTTTTAGTGGGAACTTCCAAGTAGTTTTTTTTTGTGTTTGGGGTTTAGTGTCTGATTTTAGATTTTTTCATTATGAATCAATGAAGTTATCTCCCACAGCAGTAGCTGCTCTCCACTATGCTATTTATCTGATCTTCTCCATTTGGATTATGCTTTTAATCCATACAGTTTTGCTTGAAAGTTTGTGAACCCTTTAGAATTTTCTATTTTTCTGCATAAATATGACCTAAAACATCATCAGTTTTCACACAAGTCCTAAAAGTAGATAAACAGAACCCAGTTACAAAACATACAAAAATATTATACTTTGTCATTTATTTATTGTGGAAAATGATCCAATATTACATATTAGTGAGTAGCAAACGTATGTGAACCTTTGCTTTCAGTATCTGGTGTGACCCTCCTGTGCAATAACTGCAACTAAACATTTCCTGTAACTGTTGATCAGTCCTGCACACCAGTTTGGAGGAATTTTATCCCATTCCTCCATACAGAACAGCTTCACCTCTGGGATGTTGGTTGGTTCCTCATATTAACTGCTCGCTTCAGGTCCTTCCACAACATTTTGATTGGATTAAGGTCAGGACTTTGACTTGGCTATTCCAAGACATTAACTTTGTTCTTCTTTAACCATTTTTGGTAGAATGTCTTGTGTTCTTAGGGTCAAGTCAAGTCAAGTCAGATTTATTTATATAGCGCTTTTTACAATGAAGCATTGTCTCAAAGCAACTTTACAAGTTTAGATTATCTCCTAATAACTACGTCCGATCCCAAATCGAGCAAGCCTAGGACGACAGTGGCAAGGAAAAACTCCCTAGTTCTAGGAAGAAACCTTGGGAGGACCAAGACTCAAAGTTGGGGTTGTTATCTTGCTGCCTGACCCACCTTCTCTTGAGATTCAGTTCATGGACAGATGTCCTGACATTTTCCTTTAAAATTCTCTGATATAATTCAGAATTCATTGTTCAATCAATGGTGGCAAGCCATCCTGGCCCAGATGCAGCAAACAAGCCCAAACCATGATACTACCAACACCATGTTTCACAGATGGGAAAGGTTCTTATGCTGGAATGCAGTGTTTTCCTTTCTCCAAACATAGCTTTTCTCTTAAACCAAAAAGTTCATTTGCTCACAAAACATTCTTCCAATAGCTTTCTGGCTTGTCCACATGATCTTTAGCAAACTGTAATGTTCAGCAGCAGCAATGTTCTTTTTGGAGAGCAGTGGCTTTTGCCTTGCAACACTGTCATGCACACCATTGTTGTTCACGGTTCTATATTTCTGCATAAATATGACCTAAAACAGCATCAGATTTACTGATGTCCTAAAAGTAGATACAGAGAATCCAGTTAAACGAATTAGACAAAAATCTGATACTTGGACATTTATTTATTGAGGAAAATTATCCAATATTACATATTTGTGAGTGGCAAAACTGTGTGAACCTCTAGGATTAGCAGTTGATTTGAAGGTGAAATTAGAGTCAGGTGTTTTCAATCAATGGGATGACAATCAGGTGTGAGTGGGCACCCTGTTTTATTTAAAGAACAAGAATCGATCAAAGTCTGCTCTTCACAACACATTTGTGGAAGTGTATCATGGCATGAAGAAAGGACATTTCTGAGGACCTCAAAAATAGGTTCTTGATGCTCATCAGGCTGGAAAAGGTTACAAAACCATCTCTAAAGCGTTTGTGCTCCACCAATCCACAGTCAGACAGAGGTGTACAAATGGAGGAAATTCAAGACCACTGTCACAGTCCCCAGGACTGGTTGACCAACAAAGATCACTCCAAGAACAAGACGTGTAATAGCTGGCCTGGTCACAAAGGTGCCCAGGTAACTTCTAGGTAACTGACGGCCTCTCTCGTATTATGGTTAATGTTAATATTCATGAGTCCACCATGAGAAGAACACTGAAAAACAATGTGTGCATGACAGGGTTAGGAGAAAGCTACTGCTCTCCAAAAAGAACATTGCTGCGGGTCTGCAGTTTGCTAAAGATCATGTGGACAAACCAGAAGGCTATTGGAGGAATGCTTTGTGGCCGGATGAAACCAAAATATAACTTTTTGGTTTAAGAGAAAAGTGTTATGTTTGGAGAAAGAAAAACACTGCATTTCAGCATAAGAACCTTATCCCATCTGTGAAACATCTTGGTGGTAGTATCATGGATTGGGCCTGTTTTACTGCATCTGGGAGATGACAGCTTGCCTTCATTGATGGAACAATGAATTCTGAATTATATCAGAGAATTCTAAAGGAAAATGTCAGGACCTCTGTCCTTGAACTGAATTTCAAGAGAAGGTGGGTCATGTAGCAAGATAACAACTGTCACGCTACCTGGCCGCGCCTGCCGTATCTACCGTCCCCCGGACCAATCAGGGGACCTCACGGCGATCGCACTGATCGCCTCCAGCTGTGAGGTCCCCTACTTAAACGCTGACGGTAGAGACGGTAGACACGGATTATTGATGTCATCACCGCGTCCCAAACGCTCGTCATCTCCGTGTCCCTACCTTATCTCGTCCGGCACCGCGTCCCTAACGCGCCCGGTTCCACTCCTCGTCCAGGTTTGCTTTCTTGTTTAATTTACGTTCCACCCGTTTTACAGCCTCGGCTTAGTTTGCGTTGTCCACCCGTGTTCACCCTCGCCTGAGTTCGCTGTGTGTGTGCCTTGTTTCTTGTTTCTCCTATAAATCCTGGTTTTCTCTATTCTAACCTGCGTTCGTCTCCATTCCTCGCCGCCCGCCGTTACAACAACCCTAAGCACACAAGTCATTCTACCAAAGAATGGTTAAAGACCAATAAAGGTAATGTTTTGCAATAGCAAAGTCAAAGTCCTGACCTTAATCCAATCGAAATGTTGTGGAAGGACTTGAAGCAATTAATTAAAGCAATTAACATGAGGAAATATCCCAGAGTTGAAGCTGTTCTGTACGGAGGAATGGGCTAAAATTCCTCCAAGCCGGTGTGCAGGACTGATCAACAGTTACTGGCAAGTTTTAGTTGCAGTTATTGCTGCACAGGGGGGGTCACACCAGATACTGAAAGCAAAGGTTCACATACGTTTGCCACTCACTAATAGCTAATATTGGATCATTTTCCTCAATAAATGAATGACCAAGTATAATATTTTTGTCTCATTTGTTTAACTGGGTTCTCTTTATCTACTTTTAGGACTTTTGTGAAAATCTCATGATGTTTTAGGTCATATTTTTGCAGAAAAATAGAAAATTCTAAAGGGTTCACAAACTTTCAAGCGCCACTGTAACTATTTGTTCTTGTGGATTGGCATGCCACTAAAAAATGAACACATCCACTGTAACCTCTTCCAAAATGTATTCAACTAAAAAAGAAATATGGTATTTTGCTTTATTTTAGAAGAATTATAGTGTGATTGATTTCAGAGTCACATTCACTTTTTACCTTAAGGCATGTTTTTTGCCAGAGACTGGTCCCTTTTAAACTGGATTTATGTGTATTTGTGTTGTTTTTAATTGACGAGTCGAGATAGATGTTTCCCACTGATCATTTATTTCACTTTAGGGGGGTGTGGGGGCTTTCAGGGGGACACATAGATGATGTAATTTTACTCCACTCCAAAATTTAAAAGGGGACATGCCCCCAAACTAAGCATATTCACTCTAGTATTTCTTGGGTTATAATAGACAAATGGAAAATCACTGAGAGAGGAGCATCCCCCACAGTTTATATGCATATGTGTAATATATACAGTATATCATAGCAAGAGCAAAATGGGACAATTCTTAAATACCACCCCAAATTGGCAAAGCACCACACCACTGACCAATCACACTCCATAAACTATTTAGCAAATTAATTTGTAAAATGGAATTAGTTCCATAATGACCAAAGAAAAATCAAGTCACAGTTAAATGGCATATTTCCAATATTATCAATTAGATCAATATGAAAAAGTATACAGTAAATATAGTAATAATATAGTTAATCACAGTCATGGATCAGTTAAAGCATAATCTCTGGACATGGTGCCGGTCTGTCACAGGACATTGCTCTCCAATTTACACTCCCTTACTCCTAGGGGAAATTCAGGCTATCAGTGAACATCAGTCATTTAATTTAGAGTACAGGTTTAAGGTACAGGCATTAAATCAATGTAGTCTTAAAATGGGTCTTAAATGTTGTGCTTTTACACATGAATGCTGTACACGAGTTGCTTATTGGTGAGCTGTGGATCTGGTACATCTGTTGAAGTATAAAAGGGGTGGGTGCTGGGTCCCTGTGATCCCCAGACAGCAATTTAATAAGGATGAATAATGCAGAAACGTGGTTCTGACACAAGGTCCTACTCACCTGCTCAATATTTATCATTACTCAGTTGCTATGGAGGTGGCATGCAGTGCTCAGCAGGAAATAGATGAATGAAACGATGAAGTCCATAGCCATTTTATACTCCTATAAGGAACAATATTGCATAAGTAATTAGTGTTGATGTGTGGAAGGAGGCATCCCTGATTGGACAGTGAGCATACATAACAGCACAATCACATCAAACACCCCAAGTGAGCAGACCACAATGACCACAAACAGAAACATGTGAAGAACCGTTAACATAGAACATTACATTAAGACAAAACATAGTCCCTAAGCCGAACAGGGGGTTGGCGAGTCCGCGTAGGAAGCGTTCGGCTGGCTGCGGGCCCATCTGAGACCGCACAACCCTAGTCAGAAACACATGGCTCTGAGCCCGATTCTGTCGGTGCTGCAGGAAGCTGGGCTGACTTGAGTCTTTGAGAAGTCATGTCGGTCAGGTCACGTCCAGGCAGAGACCTTGCAGTAGGCACAGCAGGGATTGTCCGAGGTGGAAGAAAGCCTGAGAGTGTCTTTTGTGTAGTCAGGCACCTAGGTGAAATGTGGTGCAAGGGCCGGGAGACATCCCACAAGTATGGCTTCAACCAGTTATAATGTACGACCTTAGGATGAGCCTGAGGCCGCTCTAAGGGCCAAGTAGTTAACGGGCGGAGAGTCGGGAGATGACGACAATGATTCCAGTACCTCATAGGGACCTACCCACCGAGGTGCCAACTTATCATGGTGGTGGGCCGGATCATCCACCAACACCCAATCCCCCGACTTGTACGGCGAAAACTTCAGCTTGCGATCGTAGTTGACGCTCTTGAGCCCTATCCATGAACTCCGTAGCTGATTTGTAGGCGCTGGCCAAACGCTGACGTAACTGAGCCGCATACGCCGCTGGTGTACCATTAGAAGCCGTCGACACATGAGCACCCTGATCGAGCAGGTTGTCCAACAGCACGCGAGCCTCCCGCCCGTGAGCCAAAAAGAATGGTGTGTATCCTGTGCTAGAGTGAACAGTAGTATTGTACGCCAACGCTAGCTGCGGCAAGTGATCATCCCATTCCTGACCTAAGGCCACAAGATACTTAGCAAGTTGGTCCTTAAGCGTACGGTTAAACCGTTCGACCGCCCCATCACACTGGGCATGGTATGGTGACGTGCGAAGTTTACGAATTGAGAGCAAGTAACACAACCGTTTAACCGTTTAAGTCCAATTCGAATTGTCGCCTTTGATCAGAATGCAATGCGTCGGGGGACACCATGCTGGGGTATATAGTGCTCAAAAATGCAGCGCGCCACAGACACAGCCATCTGATCACATAGGGGAAACAGACTGATGAGCTTCATGTACAAGTCCATGAGGACCAAAACATAACGGTGACCCTTGGTGGACACCGGAAGCTCAGTTATGTCTGCTGCAACAATCTGAAATGGGTGCGTGGGCGTTATGGAAACCAGGGGCGCCTGCCGCCGAAGCACCGGAGAGCGCCGAGATTGACAAGCAAGACAATGATTTCAGTGATCGGAGATAGAGGATGTCATATACGGCCAATACGTGCCCTGTCAAGAGTCTTAGCCAACCCATAATGACCCACAGCAGGATGCCCATGTACCTGATGAAGAATGTCAGGCACAAGTGACTGTGGAATCACCACTTGGGCAGAAGCCGCAGACCCAGCACGTCGAACTAACACCCCGTCAACCACGGCAAAACGATGAAACTGGGACCAAAGTTTCCGGAGACACGAAGAAGTGCCTTTTAGCTTCCACAACGGCGGGCAGTGACCCCCGGAGAGCCAAGCGAGAAGTACAGCCAACTCCGGGTCATCACGTTGCTTATCGCCAATGTGCCCGTCAGTTTGAATGCTGACAAGACTAACAGACGACGTATCCCAAGGTACGATAGGTGCACGATGCGACAGCCCAGACGGGACATTCAATGGAGTCTGAGTCGCTGCATCTGAGGATGCATGAACATGAGATGAGGCATCCAAATCACTCTCTGCCACCATCGACGGTCGACGAGACAAGGCATCGGCATTAAGATGTTTGGACCCATCCCTGTGAACGATACACCAGTCGTATTGGTCCAGCTCCATTGACCAGCGAGCCCTACGACCAGTGGGATCTCGGTCTAATGGCAGCTTCCGAAGCGAAAGATTTGAGAATGCCATAATGGGCGGTGACGTCAGCGCATGTTTCAATTCCAGAAAAGCAGCATCAGCTTCAGCTGACCACTGAAAGGCAACCCCTTTATGGGTGAGCCGATGTAAAGGGTCTGCAGCACATGTGAAACCCCGAATAAACCGCCTATAGTAGGAACAAAGTCCCAGAAACGCCCTGACCTGAGTCGCAGACTTAGGAACCGGCCACGTAGCGACCTTCTCCATGTTTCCTGGATCTGGTTCAACCCCATTACCCGAAACTTTGTGGCCCAGGAATGTGACTGACGGACGAGCCAAATGGCATTTGTCAGGCCTCAGCTTCAGGCCTGCCATGCGGATCCTTTGGAAAACATCGCGCAAGTGCTGTAAGTGATCAGTAAAATCCCGACTATAAACGATGATATCGTCCAAATAAATAAGACAGATGGTCCATTGGAGACCACGAAGAGCAAGCTCCATCAATCACTGAAAGCTTGGTGGGGCATTGGAAAGGCCCATGGGCATCACACGAAACTGGTATAATCCTGTGTCTGTAGAAAACGCAGTCTTTTCTTTATCAGCTGGATGCAAGGGAATCTGCCAGTAAGTCAATGGTGCTGAAAATGCTGGCACCCGTAAGCCGGTCCAAAGTGTCATCCACCCGAGGGAGTGGATGCGAATCTTTGATGGTAATCGTGTTTAATTTGCGAAAGTCCACACAAAAGCGATGGGACCCATCCTTCTTTTTTACTAGCACCACTGGTGCTGACCACAGACTAAGACTACATGACTCCTCAATAATGTCATTGTCCAACAGCACCCTCACTTCACACTGCAAGAGAGACTGAGTTGCAGCAGACGCTCTATGTGGACGAACCTTAATGGGTGCGGCATCACCTGTGCGAATACGATGCATTACCAAGTTTGTGCGTCCATAGTTGTGAACATGGGAGCTGAATATATCCGCAAAATCACGGAGCAGAGTCCAGAGTTGCGCCTGTTGGTCTGTAGGTAAGCCTGGATCCACCGGAACATCAGGGATTTGCCCCCCAGACACGTCACTGCCCGACACCGACGCCACTAGGGAATACTCATGACCTGGGTGACCCATCATGGCAAATAATTGCCCTATGGGGTGTCCGCTATCCAACTAGACCGGACCTGCCGTGGGGTTGACCACCCTCACTACCCCTTTTCTATGCATAATGGTAGTCGGAGTCCTAGCAATACCGACGTCCTGTACCAAGGACGAATACGGCTCCAACATACCCACAAAAGTTCCGCACCTGGAATGGAGACCAAATAATCCGACACAGAAATAGGCACCACCATCTCAGACATAGCTGGAATGCTAACCGGAACTGCAGACACCGCTGCAACCTGTACTGGCACCAGCGAAACAGGTTGCGAAAGAGGTACGACAGCATCCCGTAAACGTAGGTGTGCCTGACTCAAGTCAATTGAAACCTTATGTTTCACAAGAAAATCCCATTCCAATATTGCAGGGTAACTAGCCGCGCGCACTACATGAAATGTGTGAGTTAAGACGGCGTACCCTAACGGCACCGGTGCTGAAACCGTGCCCAGGACATCCAGAAAGTGCCCAGTAACCGATGAAGCAAGAACAAAAGATTTAGTGATCAGATGAATCGCCAGTGAGGTAATTGACTTCCTGCAGTTGTCCATGATAAGCAATAGGCCCGAACCAGTATCGACTAAGGCATGTAAGGCTGTAGTGCAGATGTCGAATTTGACAAATGGGGCAGGTAATACCCCTGACGATTCAATAGTGTGTTTGTGGACCATAGAAGGAGAATAAGCGGCCCTGAGGTCCTCCAGAGCAGCTTCTAACAGTTTCCCTGCTCCTGATCATGAACATCAAAACGAGCGTGACGACCCGGGGAACCATGACGATCCCATGACAAACGATCACCGTGACGTAACAGCGGATGCGTATGCACCGGTGGGGAAGAACTGCGGCGAGGAGCATGGGGAAACGTGTCCAGGCTATAACAACGAGTTACCGGCCTAAACACCAGTGTACGCTCCCTCGGACATGATTGCCGATTGCCGTTGTGGTGATATCCCCCGGCAGGATCAGTGTTAACAGACCTAGCTGATGAGTATGGGTCACTGTGTGTATGATCATGTGTGTAATCGTCCTTGTAGTTTACTGGTGAGTGAGTACGTCGTGGATTGACCGTGTAAGGAGAGTCAGTGTAATGTACCTGGTCAGGGAAGTCAGAACTGTAGGTACGTCGTACCGGAGAAAACCGTCGTCCCGCAGAATAGGGACCACCCGGCGGTCCACGCCGTCTGTCCCCATGGTCTGGAGACTGTCCCGAACCCCTTTCTCACCAGACCTGAAAGCACTGAGATTGGAAGAAGCATAGTCATTAATCAATCCTGGATGTCTGTGCAGAGCACCAAGCATCTCCCTTCGAAGATCCGAGAACTGTTGTCTAAGGTGTTCCAGTCTGTCGTCCACCAGCTGAGTTTGTGTACGGCGCATTGTCTGGAAATCCGTACGAAGCTCGGCGATGGCTGCGGTAAGTTCCCGGACGGCCGTTGACTCTGATGCTTGGTGTGTATCCACCGTAACAGGCAGAACTGGAGTCGGGGATGCCACATTAATAGCAAGCTGTCCTCTCTCGCATTGGTTTGCTTATAAGATAAGATGCCTTTATTGTCATTGCACTACGTACAACGAAATTAGTAGCAATCCTACGATGCTTATACATACAATAATTAACAATAGAAGTACAAACATTATATACAAATATACATAAATACTGTTGAATATCAGTAGAATGTTATGAAAAAACAGCAGTGAGGTAGTTGTCGGGTATTGCACATGCCCTGAGTGGCTTTATACATTATAATGATATTCCAATAGGTGAAAACACAGTAGTGCAGTCATTATAATATGAATATCAGTAGGGTCAGAGTAATGTTGTTCAATGTTACTTTCCAGTGTTTTTATAACAGCCGGTTGTTAGTGTATTGTTGGTAGTGTTCAGTTTCCGTATGGCTCTGGGGTAAAAACTGTTTTTGAGTCTATTTGTCCGGGCTGTGACAGACCTGAAGCGTTTTCCAGAGGGCAGCAGGTGAAACAGGTGATATCCAGGGTGAGACGGATCTTTTAGTATATTGACTGCTCTGCTGAGACAGCGAGAGCAGAAAAGGTCTTCCAGGCAGGGCAGCGGACAGCCGATGATCTTCTGGGCAGTGTTGATGACCCTCTGAAGAGATATCCTTTCTGCCGCTGAGCAGCTGCTATACCACGTCGAGATGCAGTATGTCAGCACACTCTCGATGGCAGAGCGGTAGTATTACACCAGCAGCTTCTCCTGAATGTTGTTTTTCCTGAGAATTCTCAGGAAGTAGAGTCTCTGCTGTGCCTTCTTCACTACTGCCATGATGTTGGTGGTCCAGGAGATGTCTTCAGAGATGTGTGTGCCCAGGAATTTGAAGGAATGGACTATTTCCACGCAGTCTCCATTAACGATCAAAGGTGCAGGGTCTGCACGCTTTTTTCTAAAATCAATTATTAGTTCTTTTGTTTTTGAGGAGTTCAGGGTGAGATTGTTCTCTAAACACCACTCAGACAGCCCTTGAACTTCATCCCTGTATGTGGTCTCGTCTCCGCACGAGATAAGTCCAACCACAGTTGTGTCGTCCGCAAACTTGATGATGGTGTTACTGGAGTGGGTGGGGGCACAGTCATTAGTGTAAAGAGCATAAAGAAGTGGGCTTAGCACACATCCCTGAGGAACACCAGTGCTAAGTGTGATGTTGGAAGAATGAAGGTGGCCTAATCTAACAGACTGGGTGCGGTTGGTCAGAAAGTCCTTAATCCAGAGGCAGGTCGGTTGAGAAAATCCAAGATTCGCAAGTTTGATCACCAGTCTGCTCGGTATGACTGTATTGAAGGCCGAACTAAAGTTTATGAAAAGCATTCTCACATAGCTCCCCTGGTGTTCCAGGTGAGTGAGTGCTGTGTGAAGAGCAGTGGTGATGGCATCCTCAGTAGATCTATTTGCTTTGTAGGCAAACTGGTGCGGATCGAAGGTGGGTGGGAGGACAGCTCTGATTTGATGGAGAACCAGTTTTTCAAAGCACTTCATAATGACTGGAGTGAGTGCGACCGGGTGATAGTCGTTATGTTCACTGATGTTAGTCCTTTTTGGCAGTGGTATGATGGTGGCAGACTTCAGACAGCTTGGTATGACAGATTGGGAAAGGGACAGGTTGAAGATTGTAGTAAAGGATCCCCAGAGAAGCGGGTCTGCACATACCTTCCAGCACTCTTATGTCACACAATCAGGACCAGGAGCTTTTCCTGGGATTCACTGCTCTCAGCAACACGTCTCACCTCATGTTCCTGCACAGTGCAGGATGGTGTTGTTGGTGATGGTGGAGGTCTTGGCGGTCTCTGGCTGATTTTTACCTCGACAAGCGAAGAAAAAAACAGGTGAGGCTCCTCTGCCAGTGAGATGTCACCTTCAACATTGTGCAGTCCTGGTATTGTGATTAGGTCTGTGCTGGATGCCCAGCCATACATGTCGTTGGGTCGTTGTTGGCAAAGTGGTCCTTCAAATTTCCTTTTGTAGGCAGTCTTAGCCTCTTCCTCTTTGATGCCTTCTCCTTCAGGTTGCGATCTAGCTGTGCTGTACAAAGTCTCTGTCTCCAGACCTGAGCGGGTGCTGGCTTTGTTTTGGGTTTTGGGTTGGGTTGTGGCGTTCATCGAGGAGTGAGAAGTTCTGGACATCTTTTGTCATCAACGGTTTTTGGTTTGGGTATACCCTGATATTTTGTCCAATTGTGACATCATCACCACAGTTCGTAATGTAAACAGAGTACAGTTGATGGTACTCCTCAGGTCCTGCGTCCTCAAAGACGTCCCAGTTGGTCCTTTCAAAGCAGTCCTGCAGCTGTGAGGAAGCTCCTTCAGGCCATGTTTTGACAGTCTTTGTGAGTGGTTGAGCTTTCCGTTTGAGGGTGGTGTATGCAGGAGATAAAAATATAGAAGAGTGGTCGGACTGGCCCAAGTGTGGTGAAAGTGTTGACTTGAAACTGTCCTTGATGTTTGAGTACACCTTATCTAGTATATTTTTTCCTCTGGTAGCACATTTAATGTGTTGGTAGAATTTCGGGAGAACTGTCTTTAAATCAGCGTGGTTATAGTCACCAGCTATTATGTGTGCTGCATCAGGATAGCTATTCTGTTGTGAATTAATAGCACTGAGCAGGTAGCCTAGCGCTATGCTAGCGTTAGCATCGGGTGGAATATAAACAGCGGTTACCAGGACAACGGTAAACTTGCGCGGAAGGTAAAAAGGTCTACATTTAACTGTTAGATACTCCAAATCAGAAGAGCTATGTCTATTGGTGATTTTGATATTGCTGCAGCAGTTGTTATGTACTTAAATGCATAACCCCCCTCCTTTTGTCTTACCGGAGTCTTTGTTTCTGTCCCAGCGAATTGCAGTGCGGCCTGTTAGCTCAATGGCTACATCCGGGACGAGCGAGTGTAGCCATGTTTCCGTAATTACCAAAATGCAGCAGTCCTCAATGAATTTGTTTGTGGAGATCAGCAGATGGATCTGGCGTTGGTGAGGAAAACGCTGGGTAGTGGTGGTTTGTGAGGTTGTTTCTTTAGCCTAGCCATTCTGCCAGACCGACATCCTCGCTTTTGTTTCCTGTTTCTCCTCCGCCTCCGCCTCTTGCCGGAGCCGACAACAAACCATGGAGCGCCGGGTGTCCTGGCTATCTCCTCCGGTATGCTGTGTGAGTGCAGAAATTCACATGTAATGGCCTGATTCTTCTGTAATCCGATCTTAAGAAGATCCTGTCGGCTGTAGGTAGGGTTTGCGGTATTAGCGAACACGACATTAGCGAACAAACAGATAAACGAAAACACACAAAAAAAGCACCGTATCGGAGAGCGTCGAGCCGCTGCGACTGTACGCGCCGCCATCTTATATATATATATATATATAAAAAGCCTCCTCCAGCATGTGCGCGCCATGTTCATGCACCTTAAGCTGAAGAGTTGGGTCCAACCCAGTGAGAAAACGCCAAAATATTTCAGAGTTCTTAGCTTGTAGGTCATAATCTGGAAAGGCCTCAAGTACTAGAGTTGTGAGCTCTGTGGCGTAGACTGCTAACGATAGGTTAGCTTTGACTGAAGCATAGTTCTTCTGCACGTCTGATGCCAATGTCTGCCAATAAGCAAATGCAGCACCACTGAGTTTAGCAGGTAGCAGCTTAGCTTTATCCACCAGTGTAGGAGACACAGCCAGTGCAACTTCAAAGCGTTGAACCCAGGTATGGAACGGTTCTGAGCCGTCCCCAGAGAATGCATGGGGCAGGTCAATTCTAAATGGCAAAGTACAGGTAGTAGCAGGTAATGGATCTCCCACTGGCCCACTGGCTTCCGGAAGCCCCGCCACTGACAGGTTGTCGTCCTCCATTTTACAATGTGACGTGACCAATCGCGAGCGCGCGGGAAAATAAGTGGCAAAAAGTTAATGACGTGAGCAGTGCAGGCCGCAATCGACCTTAAGTACTTTGAAAAGTCACAATCCTGAGGCAAATGAAGCAAACAAAATAAACGAGTCTTTGTACGTGCAACCAATCTTGCAGGGGAACGAATATAAGTACATACATTCACAAGAGGAAGTGGTAGAGGAGCGGCATCCGTGTTGTGTCCATCAACCAGACAAAAGCGATGTTCGAGGGAAAATAGCAGTTCCGACACCCAAAATGTGCGAAAAAAAGCACACACAAACAGACCAAGAAAAAAAAAAAAGTAGAAGGCGCAAACAAACATCCATGCTGCCACCAGTGTAAGAGTGGTCACAACGCCACCTTATTTATACGTGGGTCCTGGTTCGCTTCACCTTCGGGCGTACTCCTCTGGTTATTCGGGCACTGGAATAAAGTGAACCCACACTCCAACTGGTTGAACACAAAAATGCTTTTTTTTATTATTCTCCTCTCTTCAAAACCACATACACGCCTGCTCACACCACGCGCCCGACCCCTCTCCCTTTTCTCTCCTCAGCACCCCTTCAGCCACACCCACAGTCAACATAAAAGCCCTCTAAACATGTGTTACACTTCTAAATGTCATGAATGCAGTTTGAATAATGTTTATATTTTAGTGATATTTTGATTGGCACTTGTACTGTATGATTCCATTACGTGACTAAAATCGTGGATTATAACTTTAGCTTGGTAATTCAGATTACTTGCACATACTGAAATTTTGCTGGAATGCTTTTCTATTGAATAATTAAAATTGTGTGATTTGGAAAATAATTCCAATTGTTTAAATTGTTCAATCATTTGGATTTTTATTTGATGAAAAGTACTGGGATAATTTGTCCAAACTGCAAAACTGCTGTCAGAATTTAACTACTCAAGGGAATGTATTTTTGGTTATATAGGTTTGAACATTTAGCAAGCTTTCTCACTGGAGTGGCTTAGCGGTTAAGCTTTCTGTAGCTCTCCCCAGCTGGCTATAGCCTTCTATAGCTTTCTCACTTGGTGGCTTAGCGGTTAAGGTACTGGACTTTCCTTACCTCTGCCAAGCTTTCTCTGTAGGGCCTTGAGCAAGGCCCTTAACCCAAAGTTGTTAGGGGCCGTGCCCTGCCCTCTGTTTTCCTTTTTGTTTGCGGTGATGGCATGAACTACATCTCCCACAATTCACTGCGGGACCCAAGATGGCCACACCCGCACCTGAATCGTGTTTTGGTTGATTATGAATGCTATTTATGTTGAACGCATTTCAACGCTTGTTGCGGGAGCATTGACTCGTTTTCAGTGTTTCGTGGAGGATTGCCTTCTTCCCCCCCACTCCCACCCCCACCATCTAGCCCCCCCCCCCACCCAACTCTTAGCCCCCAACCCCCCCAACCCACATCCTAGCCCCCCACCCCCCCACCCACATCTCAGCCCCCCGACCCCCCACCCCACATCTAGCCCCCCACCCCCCAACCCCACATCTAGCCCCCCCACCCCCACCAACATCTTGCCCCCCATGACAGAATGCTCCCCCCGCCCTGTAATCAGACGGCGTTCCCACTTCGCAGCCCCTATGCCCAGCTAGACAATTCGACGGGACAGTTAACAATTTCCTTGCAATTTGTCTTTGAGTGCAAGGCTGCTTGGATTATTACTGTTTCCCCCTGCAGAAGTGACCGGCTTGCCTTCATGTGGCTCCTGCCTCTCGGCCGGATGTTTGGCCTGGGCCATGGGGGTCTGGCCCCTGTGAGTCTGGACCAGCATCGGTTCCTGGAGGTACTGGTGCAAGAAGTTTGGCCCTCTCACGCCCTGGGGACAAGCTGTCTGAGGCCAGCTCCCCCACCCTCGGTACTCTCACCTTAGCTTGCCCCCTGCAAGCCAATTTGACCCTCCGCTTGCGGGCTTGCCCTATGGGGGGTTTTCCCCACCATCATCAAGCCCAGGCCGCTCCAAACAAACACTCATCCTGAGACTGTCCAGAGTGTTTTGCTCCCTCCTGTGACCTTTCAGAGAGCTCCATCCCTCGCGGAGGATGTCCCCCAAGCGCCACCCCCCCGGTCGCCCGCTGAGGACGTCCAACATGCCTCTTTGATCAACAAGGATGTCCAGAGTGCTGCTTTTTCACTTGTCGAGGACGTCCCAGGGTCGGCTCCCCTCGCTGTTGTTGTCCAGAGTACCCCTTTTGCTCATTAAGGATGTCCACGCAGGGGCCGTCCCTGAGGCCGTCAAGAAGTCCAGAGAGGGCTGTCCCTGGGGCCGTCAAGGGGAGTCCGAGGATGGGATTTCCTTGGGGGGGGGGGGGGGGGGCTTGGAGTTTTGCCTTTTTTCCTCACTATTCTATCGGTTCGCGGTCATTGGAACTTTGCGCTCGCCGTCCCGCTTGCAGTCTTCGTCTGCGACCCCTTCTGTATGTTTTGTAATTTCAGTCTTGTATGGTTGGTTGTTTTTTTTTCTTAGCTCCCTTTAGGCTCCCTCCCTGTAGCTCCTCCAAGTCGGCTATACCTTCTGTAGCTCTGCCAAGCCATTGCGTTGGATGTTAGACTATTAGTTGTGAGTCCTCCTGTAATAAGAGCATCTGCTAAATCACCCCACATCTAGCCCCCCCACCCCACATCTAGCCCCCCCATGACAGAATGCTCCCGCCCGGTATGCAGACGGCGTGTCCCAGCTTCGCAGGCCCCCTATGCCAGCTAGACAGATTCGACGGGGACAGTAACAAGTTCCTGCAATTTGTCTTTGAGTGCAAGGCCTGCTTGGATTATTACTGTTTCCCTGCAGAGAGTGACCGGCTTGCCTTCATGGGGCTCCTGCTCATCGGCCGGATGTTGGTGCCCTGTCTAGGGTTGTGCTTTAGTTGTGCCCTGTACTAAGCAACTAAAGGCCTGTCTCACATTAACATTAGCCAATGTTCATGAGTCCACCATCAGGAGAACACTGATCAACAATGGTGTGCATATCAGGGTTGCAAGGAAAAAGCCACTGATCTCCAAAAATAACTTTTCTGATCATTGCAAGATGCATGGACAATCGAGAAGGCTATACATAAAACATTTTGTGGACGGATGAGTCCAAATTAGATATTTTTGCTTTAAATGAGAAGCATTCTATGTGGAGAAAAACACATTTACGTAATTCTAGCATAAAACCCTTATCCCAATCTGTGAAACATGGTGGTGGTAGTATCATATGCCTGTTTTGCTACATCTGGGGCAGGGTGGCTTCCCATCATTGCTGGAATAAATAATTATGAACTATACTAGACAATTCTAAAGGAAACTGTCAGAATATCTGCCTGTGAACTATATGTCACAGGAACTGACTAAGCACACAAGTCAACAATTACAATAAAAGCTTCACCTCCTCATTTAGGATAGAAACCTTAAGATCTGCTAGATTTCTTTAAAATTCATGTAACTGTATGAGAGTTAGTTTTATAGATAAATGTATTTTATTTTAATAAATGTATGTCCTAATTTACTCAATCTACTCTGTTCTATTTTAACTGGTTTCCATATTATTCATATAACTTCACAATTATTTTAAGATTTGTGTTTCAAACATACAATTTGTAAGGCAATTTTTTTATATTATGGTGAGAAGAAAACATTCATGAGCAAATTTCACAACCTGAAATGTTCTGTATTGAACTGTGCTACATTTAGTTTGTTGCATAGAACCCCAAATCAGAAAAGGTAAGAGGGGTCTGGCTGCAGACATGCACTCCCAGCCCCACATGCACTACCAGACTATTCATGACGTCAGTGCAGTGACCGACAGGAACTGGAATTACGTTGCGGTTGTTGATGTTTCGTTAAGGAGGAAAGCTTGGTAGTGTTGTTGCCTTCATATTGCTGAAGAGGAGAAAGGAAGTCAGTGTGTGGCTCTTATTGAACAGTAATATTTGTTTGTGAATAATGATACATCCACACAGTGATGTTTCAGCGCCTCTGTCTAACACTGTTCACATTTGCTTTGTTTTATTAACGTTAGATTCACTGCAGTTGTCATCTTATTATGAATAATAAGATGACAATTAAACAACTTGTCAGATGTCTTGTTTGCTAGATTGATTAATACTTCGATAAAACAGGCATTTTCTCTGTTAGCATACGTTTCTGCAATAGTTGCTTTTCTCAACAGCCTACATTTTATCTACATTTAGACACATTTATTTTATATACAACTGTAAGGTCATAATACCTTCTAGTTGGATCGAGCCTAAAACATGAGGAGTGAGCTCTCAGGTTTTCATTACAAGCGCTTTGGAAAGACAAGAGTCCATATAAGAGGATTCAGAGTCTTCCGGTTTATTACTGATAAGCAGAAAGTATTTATACAGTGAGACAAACAACTTTGTGTGTGTGTGTGTGTGTGTGTGTGTGTGTGTGTGTGTGTGTGTGTGTGTGTGTGTGTGTGAGAGAGAGAGAGAGAGAGAGAGAGAGAGAGAGAGAGAGGAGTGTTGGAGATAAGTCATTAAACGGGGATGTAGCTTTCGAGTTTGAGAGTTGGTTCTAAAAGTCAAATATAAAACAAAGATGTGGTTGATACTGTCTGCAGACTGATCTGTTCTAAAAGTTATGTGTGGCAGAAGTCACGTACACAAAGAGAAAGGTACCTTAAAACAGTAACATATTAGAGACAAGAAGCCTGAGAATTATACCAACGTAGAAATGCATATTTGGAAAGGAGGGAAGCCAGGTAAAATGATCAAAGCATGGGTCATGGAGCCCCAAGCCGAAAACCACAGTCATCCCTTCGCAAAAGATACTGTACAAACATATACATGGAAATGTATATGTTGTTAATGCTGTAGTACAGTGTTTGCTTTTTTGTTTGCTTTTAGAGATGCATCAGTCAATATTTAGTGCATGCAGTAAGCCGACACTGGATCGGTGCTCATTGTGCTGTCGATTGTATCATTATCCTCTATCCCCTTCTTTTAAACCAACAAGGCTGACAAAGCAACATTTTGATGGGCATTTAAGGAATGTAATTGCTTTCAAAGGTAAGTTGCTTTTGAATTAACTGTAGATTAAGTTAAATGTTAACAGGCTTAAAAAAATTATTAATTGTTGTTGTAGCTATATTTTCTGTTTATTAGCCAACTTTTCTTTGATTGCTAGGAAATGATGTTGGGAGATGCCATGCATGCAACATACATACAATTGTACCATTGTATTAATATTTATGATGCTGTTACTTTTTTATTTCTCAATCCTTACAGACAACATAATATGCAGATGCAATCTGCTTTTCAGACCAGATAGCCACTACCATTGCCCCATTTGCAACAAGACAATGCTTAGGAGAAATACAATGGAAGCTCATTTGCAAGTGTGTGGATCACAGCCATATTCCCCCACACCAACCAGCCCCACTGCCATCTCAGTGTTTTTGCTCAGTCTCTACTGACATCCGATGTTGTTTCTGCACCATCTCCAGTACCATCCCACAGTGTTCTTGCACCATCTCCTGTGCTCCCAAGTTCAACCTCTCAAAGACGTGAAATGATCAGATGCCCACACTGTTCATTAAAGCTGCTCAAAAAGAATATGGTCACACATATTACAAGACTGCATACAGACAAATCTAGAGACATAACCATGGCATTACATCTTTCCAGTGTTTGCATTGATGCAACTAATGGTATCTCAGGAGTACAAAGAACTGGCCATGGGTTTTCAGTACTGGTACATGTGCAGAGAAAGACTTGGGGCATCATTCACCATGTTAGGTTTGAACTGGAGTAGTGCTGGCAATACAACCTGCTTACTAAGCGAAGTGGACAGACCTCTGGTCTCTGTGTGCACCTCCGTTCTCTTGACTATTGCATGGAAACTGCGTCAGAGGTATTGTTGGAAGCCAAGATACTGGAAGAAATTGTATGCCTTAATTTTTTTTTAAGATGCTAAAAAGCAGTATGTTTAAAAAGGCAGAAAGCAGCACACGTAGCTCATGTCTCATTTTCTGTTTTGGTGATTCTAATAAGCTGATCACCTTGTCCATACATGAGCCTACAATACATCACTACAGTCGCTTCAGTAGAGTGATGGTCACCTATAATTCCTCTGAAGGTACTTGGCACTGTCCTTGTGCAAAACCACGGAATTCCTGCCCTCACAAAAACATTGCAAAATGGCATATATTTCAAATCAACCAAGGACTGTTCATGACAGAGACAACATCTGAACCAGAGAGCAGACTGAAGCCACAGCTGTCAAAAGATGACAAGCATGCATTTGATTTTAAACGGACAGTACAATATGTGTATGATGAGAAAAAACCTCCAGCGTTCATCCCAGATAAAGTAGTCAGAGCAAGAGGAATAGAGTATCCAACAAAGTTGTTTTCTGTGGAGACAACTTGCACATTCTGTGTCAAACAAACTGCACTTGAAAACCCTGTACAAATCAAACAAATTGTAACAATGACAGGTGTTATTCATGGTAAGTATATAAGACATTGAAATAGTTATTATGCTAAAGGCCAATGAAAGTATTCATAGTCTTTTTACACGCCTTTTAGCAAAACTGTTCTTATATTTCTAGTCTTGCAGATGTTTCAGCCTAAACCAGAAGATGCCCCTTGTGTCATGTGATGTACAGGTACCAGGAATGGCAAGACGGTCTCAATAATTTTGATTATCTGCTCCTGAGTGTGGAACTTTGTCTATATATTAGGCACAGTTTACAGGTCTGTAGGTGTTTGTAGTATGGTTACATTTCTAGTAAGCATCTAAAGACTTCCCCATATTTTTCACTCTAATTTGTTTCTCTAAGAGTCATATTTCAGTTTCCAGAGCCATAAACCCTTTGGAGGGCCTTCATGGAGTGAAATACCCTAGCAGAGAGTATTATCCATGTGTGCTGTCATTTTGAGGCATACACAGATATAGACTACACATATTCTTGTGTAAACTGTGGATACCATCCACCTGTGGTTGTCATAGATTTGCACAAGAAAGGTGTTTTTCAGCATGGCAGGTAATGTATAACTGAGTTCCATCTCTGTTGTAATTGTGTGAAAGCAAAATGGTTCAGTGACAGACTATTTTGTTTTCTAATGTTGTCCCTAACATTAAACATACTGAGCAATCTTAAACAGCCACCACCAGAGTTCAAAGGGGAGGTGGACATTGACGACTTCTGGCGATCTGTTCATGTTGAAATGATTGCACGTGCTTTTGTTCCCAGTAAGTAGTTACTGATTTTGATTAAATATTCATTATGCCAAATTGCTCTGGGTGCAATGATAAGAAAACTGTAGCTACTTTCTTATTATTTAAAATTTGTAATTTATATATTTATTGTTTTCTCGTACTTTTCATATGCAGGTCGTGCCAAAAATCCATTTGCTGTTTAGGCAAGTTATGAAAAGTGGGCTTCATGGATTGGTAAGAAGACGAGGACTGGTCATAATGTATATAATACAGAGCAGTTTCCTCAGCAGAAGCAGAAGTTCTTAATGTGTCTGAGGATGATCTTGTGGATGAATTGATGAAACAAAAAGTAAAAAAAAATTAGAATGTGAATGGAATATTCATACAGTCAAATCACATATCTTTCATTGTAGCAAACCACAGTAACATAGTTTATCTAACCATCATATACAATGTATGTTAGGTTGGAGTTGTCAGAAAACTCTGCAAAGAGTGCAATGTGGACTCAAAGGGATCTCGCATGGACTTGATATCAAGACTGAGGGCAGAAATGCAGAATAGACAATCGTACGTGTCACACCTGCACACGCACCTGCTCACCACGCCTCCCATCTTTCACCTTCGGCTGCATTCTTGCACCTTCTGTCTCCTCCTCCTTCGATCACCTGCACCTGCCTCTTGTTTCTAGCACGTTCCATCTGCACTATATATACTGTTTCCCTGCACAGTCTCACCGCTGAGTCTCGTGTCTTCTACCGTGTCTCTCTAGCTCTCACGATTGCTTTCCATGCCTTCCATTCTATCGCCTTCTTATCCTACCGCTTCTCAATCTATCGTGCCTTGTCTCTATCCCGATCTAGCCCTCTACTCCGTCTCTCAATCCAAGTCTTGTCCTTCTCCGATCCTACCGCGTCCTGTATCTTTTGTCTATCCTTCGTTTATCGCATCACTTACCTACTCTTGCTTCAACCTCCCGTTTCTCTCGTGTTTCACTTCGTCTCGTCTTCCTTGCCGTCTGTATATTTGCATTATAAGTTCCGTTTGTAAGTTTAGTTGTCCGTTTTGTTAAATAAACACCGTCTGAGTCTTATCCATTCATGCGTGTGCTTCCTCATCCCTAAGTCAAGTCAAGTCAGATTTATTTATATAGCGCTTTTTACAATGGAGCATTGTCTCAAAGCAACTTTACAAGTTTAGATCATCTCCTAATAACTACGTCTAATCCCGAGTTGAGCAAGCCTAGGGCGACAGTGGCAAGGAAAAACTCCCTAGTTCTAGGAAGAAACCTTGGGAGGACCAAGACTCAAAAAGGGACCCAACCTCCTTGGGCGGCGAAGATGATAAATCTAAGAGCGAACTAAAGTCATGGAGTCAAAGTTCGAATAAAATGTGAAGTATTCACATCGACATTAAGTGGCCCGGGTATGATGATAAATCTAAGAGCGAAGCTAAAGTCATGGAGTCATGGTCGAATCAATGTGAATTAAATGCACGTGGAGCTCCATCAGATTGAACATCAATGTGTTTGGGGCCGGAACTGCCGGCCAGCTCGAGAGAAAACAGAAAATGTCATTAGTTATTGATTAAGAAGCACATTGTTTATTAACATCACTGATGCCAATGTCCAATCACTGATGTCCAAGTGTAGCATGAACCACCCCATCCCGGCAGCATAAGCTATAGCAGCATACTGAAGCTAGGAAAGAAGAGAAAAAACTGGAAGGAACACCCAAGAGGGATCACATAGACATTGGCAACCCCCCCCGAGAAGGCAGACGACAGCAACCCAACGTCTCTGGATCACCATAAGACCCTTTGACTTATGACCACCAGCTCTGCCTTATTCTTAAGGCAAGGATGCATGAGTCAGATCACGAGGGACCCAAGCCTAGTTCAGCCAGCCCGCCCACCCAACACTCCCGCAGCGGGACAAGGGCCGGCAGGCCAGACATGACTTCAGACTCCGGCCCCATCAACCCAATCCAATGCATCCCGGTCTAAATCGATTCAAAGCCTTGTGTAAATATATGTCTTTAGCCTAGACTTTAACACGTTGGAGGGTGTCTGAAATCCTCGAACGAAAGTGGGAAGTTATTATTCCATATTGGGGGGCATGTTATGAGAAAGCCTTTCCCCCTGCTGTGACTTTTTTAATTCTAGGAACTAAAAGAAGTCCTGCACCCTGCGAACGAAGTAGACGAGCTGGATTGTAAAACTCTAAGAGTTCACTCAGATAATGTGGGGCCAGGCCATGTAGAGCTTTATAAGTTATAAGTATTTTGTAATCAATACCGAATTTAACTGGTAACCAGTGCAGTGATGATAGAACAGGACTGATATGATCAAATTTTCTAGTTTGAGTTAGCACTTGGGTGGCAGCATTCTGAACTAATTAAAGTTTATTTATAGATTTACTGGAGCATCCAGTAAGTAAGGTGTTACAGTAATCCAACCTTGAGGTTATAAACGCATGAACCAGTTTCTCTGCATCATTAAAAGAGAGGATATTTCTAAGTTTAGCGATATTACGTAATTGAAAGAAAGAATTCGAGTGATGTTGCTAATGTGCGCATCAAAGGAGAGATCTGAATCAAATGTGACACCTGAGTTTTTTTACAGATGGACTGGGCAATACTGGACAGCCATCTAGATTTAGGATAGATGTAGCCAACCTGTCTCTCACAGCCTTGGGTCCCACTAATAGAACCTCAGTTTTATCTGAGTTAAGTAAGAGAAAATTAAATAACATCCAATCTTTTATTTCCTTTACACAGTCCTCAACTTTGTTGATTGTAAGGCCGTCATTAGGTTTGGCCGATATGTATACAGCTGTGTATCATCTGCATAGCAGTGGAAACTAATGCCATATTTATGAAAAACTGAGTCTAGTGGCAGCATGTACAAAGAGAATAAAAGTGGGCCAAGCACTGACCCCTGAGGCACGCCATACTTCACTTTTGAGAGCTTAGACCTTATTTATATGAACAAACTGGTACCGGTCGGTTATGTATGATTTAAACCAAGAAAGTGCTAATCCCTTAATACCTACAGTATGTTCTAGTCTGTTTAGTAAAACATCATGATCTGTAGTGTCAAATACTGCACTTAAATCTAACAGAACAAGAAAAGAAACATCCTTTATCTGAGGACATTAACAAGTCATTTAGTACCCTAATTAATGCTGTTTCAGTACTATGATGGGGCCTGAAGCCAGACTGAAATGTTTTATAAATATCATTCCTTTGGAGGTATTGCAGAGCTGCCGATAGACAGCTTTTTCTAAGATTTTGGACAGAAACGGTAGATTTGAAATTGGTCTATAATTAGATATCACACAAGGGTCAAGATTGGCTTTTTTAATCAGTGGTTTGATAACGGCAGACTTAAAGGATTTGGGCACATAACCAAAGGTAAGAGATGAATTTAAAATAACTAACAGTGGCTTTATAATACTAGATATTACTTCTTTGAGAAAACGTGCAGGAATTGGATCTAATAAATACGTTGATGACTTAGATGAGCTGATAAGTGCGGATAGTTCAGAATTAGTAATTGGGGTAAAAGATTCTAATCTTGATTTACAGCTAATTAAACAGATGTCTTCACTAGTGCTGCATCTGGAAAGTGGCTGAATAGTTTGGTGAAGTGATGAGCATCGAGCTTAATGCCTTATGTTTTCTATCTTATCATTAAAGAAAGTCATGAAATCATCACTGTTAAAATTACACAGAATGAGAGAATCGCTTTCTGTAGGGTTTTTTGTTAATTTGGAGACTGTATAAAAGACAAATCTTGGATTATTCTTATTTTTCTCTATGATTGAGGAGAAGTATGCAGCTTTAGCTTTAGTAAGGGCATGGTTATACTCTGCCATGCTGTCCCTCCAAGCAATCTTAAACACCTCCAATTTACTATGTCTCCACTTGCGCTCTAGATGCCGTGTTCTTTGCTTTAAGGTACGGGTGTGGTCATTAGACCATGGTGCTAGCCTTTTTTTACCTAATGCGTTTGACCCTAGCAGGAGCAATCGTTTCCAGGGTTGAGCTAAGCACACTTTCTAATTGGTCATTTACACACTCAAGATGATTTATCACCATAGGTGTATTAAATTTCAAGTCTGGTAGGTTTTTAATAAACGCAGCTGGAGTAGAGATGTGATAGTGTGCTTAGTGTGATAACGAGGCAGAAGGATTTTATTTATTAGAGATAGCTCAAATACTAAAAGATAGTGATCTGAAATCGAATCACTTTGGGGGAAAACATCAAGGTTATCTATTTTGATATCAAATGTTAATATTAGATCTAAAGTATGATTACAGCGGTGGGTTGGTCCCATCACATTCTGAGTGATACCCATGGATTCTAAGATGGACTCGAAAGCAATTATAAGTGGATCCTGCTCATTGTCAAAGTGAATATTGAAATCACCTACATTAAAGCCTTATCTGTACAGTATAAGCAGGAAAGAAAGGTGCAATTCCTGAAGAAATTCTGATAAGGGCACCAGCGGGCGGTAAATGGTGATAAGCTGAAAAGAGTGTGGTTTTGACTTCCATAACGATGGATCAGTCACATTAAGAATCAGTATTTCAAAAGAATTAGCCTTGTAATGGGATTTAGCTGTAACACCTAAGTCTTTGTCAAAAATTGTGGCTATGCCTCCCCCTCTCCCCCCTAAGCCGGCATTACAGAAGACTCAGCCGTGCTTGGCGGTAGCAAGAGTTTGGATTTGAACTCGGTACCGATCGCAATGAGCAGCGATCCACTAGCTGAGCTTCGGCCAACGCGGGTTGTCTCGCAACTCACGGAAGACCAGCACTCGCTAGTTCCCTCCCTTGTCCCAGCTAAACCGGTCGCCGGTAACCACGACCAACTCCGACCACCTCTGGCTCTCCACCGTCCGTAGAGATCGCGTTACCAGAGAGATTTGACGGGAACCCAGCGTGTTACAATAAATTTCGTGTGCAGTGTCTGCTTTACATCAGGTGTTATCCACCCAGCTCTGTCCTTGCTGGGGTTTTGCTGGTGGTGTTCTGCCTTTCAGGCAGAACACTGCAGATGGTCACAGAGAGATGGTCACAGGTGCAAACTTGGGACAGTGATTATCTCCTGGATGCGCTCAGGGCAGTTTTTGGTCCACCTGCTAATAGTGGACCATACACCCCCGAGGCCCCACTGTTCGGCAAGTCCATGCCATGTGACAAGTCCACCAGCTTTCAGGCAGTACCTCATTTTGTCCGCCACTTGTTGGATCCCCTGTTCGCCGGCTGTCGAACGATTTCAGCTATTACTGTGGCCAAGTGCAGCATTGAGCTCGCTTCTACGGTCTCTTGTCAAAGAACGGCTGGTCCAGTCCAGGGTCCGCTCGACCCAGAGTTCGTTCTATGTTTACCCGTTCCAGAGTCTGCTCTAGGGACGTCCGTCTCAGTACCAGGGTCGCCCGTCCCAGTGTCTGTTCCTTGGACGCCCATCCCATTTCAAGGGTCACCCGTTCCAGAGTCCGTTCCAGGAACGGCCATCCCGGCCATCCCAGAGCCAGTCTAGGGCATGTTTGCCTGGCACCTGTACCAACACCTTCGGTACCTGAGCTGAAGCTGTCCGTCCACAAGTTGGCTATCGCCAAGACCATTCAAGGGTCGTCTACCACGGACACTGTCCTACGTCCGCCTATTTCAGAAACCTTCCAAAGGTCAAGTCTGAATCTGTTCCATATCAGTCCGAACCAGTTCCTAGTCCTTTGAAGTCTGAGTCAGTACTGGGTTCGGACAAGTCCGAGTTTATCCTGTATTCATCTGAGTCTATCCAAGATCTGTCTAAATCGGAGTCTGTTCGAATCTGGCAAAGTCTGTCCAAACCTCGTCTAAGTCCGAGTTTGTCCTGTGTTCGCCCGAGTCTATCCAAGATCTGTCTAAATCTGAGTCAGTCCCGAATCAGTTCAAGTCAGTTCCTAGTCCGTTGAAGTCCGAGTCAGTACCGAGTACGGTCAAGTCCAAGTTTATCCAAGATCTGTCTAAATCTGAGTCTGTGCCGAATCTGTCCGAGTCTGTCCAATCTTCGTCTAAGTCCGAGTTCATTCTGTGTTCGTCCGAGTCTGTACAGAGCTTGTCTAAGTCAGAGTCTGTCCCGAATATGTCCGAGTCTGTTCTGAGTCCGTCTAAGTCTGAGACCGTCCCAGGGTCAGCTAAGTCTGTGACCACTCCAGGGTCGTCCGAGACCTTCCCAGACCAATCCGAGTCCGAGATCTTCCAGAGGTCGTCAGTCCCAGTGCCTGCACCGAGGTCGTCCACCCCAGTGCCTGCGCCAAGGTCGTCCTTCCCGGTTGCCGTACCAAAGCCATCCTCGCCAGGGCCTGTTCTAAGGCCCTCCACACTGTTCTGAGGCCGACCATCCCAATGCATATTCCGTTCTGGCACCTCTCCTGAGGCCACCCACGACCCCCGTTCCAAGATCCTCTACACCACTCGTGAGAACCCAGTTAGACAAATGCGGTGAAATATTAGTGAGTGGCAAAAGTATATGAAACTTTAGAATTAGCAGTTAATTTGAAAGTGAAATTAGAGTCAGGTGTTTTCAGTCAATGGGATGACAATCAGGTGTGAGTATGCACCCTGTTTTATTTAAATAACAGGGATCTATCAAAATCTGCTCTTCACAACACGCTTGTGGAAGTGTATCATGGCATGAACAAAGGAGATTTCTGAGGACCTCATAAAAAGTGTTCTTGATGCTCATCAGGCTGGAAAAGGTTACTAAACCATTTCTAAAGAGTTAGGACTCCACCAATCCACAGTCAGACAGATTGTGTACAAGTGGAGGAAATTCAAGGCCATTGTTATCCTCCCCAGGAGTGGTCGACCAACAAAGATCACTCAAAGAGCAAGGCATGCCTCTCTCACATTGGCTAATGTTAATGTTCATGAGTCCTCCATCAGAAGAACACTGAACAACAATGGTGTGCTTGGCAGGGTTGCAAGGAGAAAACCACTGCTCTTCAAAAAGAACATTGCTGCTGGTCTGCAGTTTGCTAAAGATCACTTGGACAAGCCAGAAGGCTATTGGAAGAATGTTTTGTGGACAGATGAGACCAAAATAGAACTTTTTGGTTTGAAAGAAAAGCGTTATGTTTGGAGAAAGAAAAACACTGCATTCCAGCATAAGAACCTTATCCCATTTGTGAAACATGGTGGTGATAGTATTATGCTTTGGGGATGTTTTGCTGCATCTGGGCCATTGATGGAAAAATGAATTCTGAATTAAATCAGAGAACTCTAAAGGAACATGTCAGGACATCTGTCCATGAACTGAATCTCAAGAGAAGGTGGGTCATGCAGCAAGACAACGACCCTAAGCACACAAGTCGTTGTACCAAAGAATTTTTAAAGAAGAACAAAATTAATGTTTTGGAATGACCAAGTCAAAGTCCTGACCTTAATCCAATTGAAATGTTGTGGAAGGACCTGAACCGAGCAGTTAATGTGAGGAAACCAACCAACATCCCAGAGCTGAAGCTGTTCTGTACGGAGGAATGGGCTAAAATTCCTCCAAACTGGTGTGCAGGAAACCAAAGGTTCACATACTTTTGCCGTTCACTAGTATGTAATATTGGATCATTTCCTGAATAAATAAATGACCAAGTATAATATGTTTGTCTCATTTGCTTAATTGGGTTCTCTTTATCTACTTTTAGGACTTGTGTGAAAATCTGATGATGTTTTAGGTCATATTTATTCAGAAATATAGAAAATTCTAAAGGGTTTTGGAAGAACTATTACTTTCTGAATAATAACTTCAACGCACATCTTTATGATGCGCAACATTAGTCAACAAGAACACAGCAATAAATAATAAACTTCTGGAGGTACAGTTACAACGTGGCCACAGACCCCACCAAATTGAACACATCACCATCTCTGACTTAGGACAAGCAGTACTAGGTTAGTTGTCTACAGGCCATGTATGTTTGATGTCTGTTTATTTTATTAGATTTAAGATGTATAATTCTTTCTGATTTTTCAGTCTCCCAAAATACTGATGGACAAGAGAAAATCAGAATACCATTGGGAGTTGAGCATGCAACACAACTACAACCACATTTAAGTCAGTTTGTTGTCGACACTGGTGTGTATTATTTTATTTTATTATTGTTATTTTTTTTTATATTTAGTTCCTTGTGATCCTGCTGTTAACATGCTTCATTTCTGTTTATACTTCTTAACAGATCACTGTGGACTACAGTGTAAATCATTCTCAAAGTGTGAGATTATTACTGCTTGTCAGGGATCTTCGACTTTACTGTACCATCCAGCACAAAAGGAACAGGTGAGTTTTTAAAAATATGGTTATCTAAGGAGTTATTCTACAGAATCAGTATTCAGCAATAGCTTTTACAATATTGACTTATTTTAGCTCAACTATGTATTGGATGTTGAGAGACCAGCAAATGAGTTGATTGTCCGCACTGCAAAGGCATGACATCAGACTTTTGGAGCCTTGAATGACGGAATGGAATTAACTGTAAGTTAATGGATATATTTGTACTACATGCTTGCAGACGGATGGACGGATGGACATATACTGTACGTAGATAGTTTGTTTGTTTGTTTTGCAGGGAGAACCGGAGCACTGCTTCAGAGTACCATGATTTCATCACAATTAGTAGGTTTTTTACTGTTACTTGGAGTGTATTGATGTAAGTTGGAAACGATTATGATACATGAAGATTTTACAAATTTCATTAATCCATGTAGTGTGGTTAATTGTATTACTGAATTATTGTGTTTCTTTTCTAAGGAGTGCATTCTAGTTGATTTAAGAGTAGTCAGCCAGTGGTGCTTGGACTATAAGAGACCAGTTTGTTGGAGTAGTTTGTAGCGAACTAAGACTACACTTTAATTGGATTAATTTTTAATTAAACTTTGTTAATTAAAACATATATTAATTAATTAAGAAATACGAGGCACCACCAAATCGATTAATGATAAATATAAATAATTAACTGGCCGATCTGGAAACCAGGAAAAAGAAACAACAACCTTGATCAGTCTAGTTCTGAATAGTGAATTCCATTAGTTTCCGACCTTGAAGAATGAGCTCTCCAAAACCAGTCGGCAACTTCAAAAAGGTTTATATAAACAAAGTTTTATTAACTACAAAACAAGGCAATACCAACAGATTATTCTAAGGTAATAACGAGTGTATTCACAGAGTTAAAAATCATAACAATGACGATGAACATGTAGTATCACCAGTATGGAGAACAGGGATAATGGCAAGCGTACACCTTACAGTAATAAAATCGGAAACCAAGATGACTCTATGTAACTTATCGGTCGCCCAATAATTACTAACGTTGCAATGCTACTGGTAACCTTAATTACGTTGAATGTGGATAGTGTGTTAAAAATTACTTAGGCATGAATAAGTCTATGTTGAAGCGTGGTTTTAGCTTAACAACGCAAAGTACGATAAATCAGGGACCCAGAACAGCCACAACAGTGGTACTTGCCGATTGCTTTGTGGAGGCTCACGCGAAGAAGATGGAACGGAACCGGGCCTCTGCCTTTCGTCTGACGTCACACATGGAACTGAAGCGGTAAAAATCTTCAGATTCTGATGCTCCTGTTTGGTGGACTGTAAGATCTTGGCTATAGGCCTCCGGTCCGTGTCTTTGGTCCGTGGGACCACAGATGGGTTGAGGGCCTCGCTCCGGTTTGGCTTTTTCCCAGCTGTTGGTGATCAGGTTCCTTGACCTCGACTTGCGGACGTGCGACTCGGATTCTATCTTGGCCACAGATAAAGGTGGAGTCGAGCACGTTCTAGCACCACGAGCTTCGACAAAACTTGAAGAACTTGTATGGTACAAAAATGGTCGAGCGTAGAGTCTGGTTGGTCTTTCTAGTTCAGCGATAGCGAACTACTTAAGACTGCTGTACACAGGAAACTTTAAAGTAAACGCGAAAACTTGAGTGAAATGAATAATCAAAAACGTTACAAAAAGGAAAAACATAAAACACACACACACGAATTTGAAGCTAACTTAACTTCCCGGTCGTCCCGGTTGCTTTTGAATGCTCCCGCTCAGGGGGCGGCTGGAGGCGGGACATAAGGAGTTGCCCTTACTTAGCCAATGAGAAGCTGACTCCTCAGTAAAGCTCTCCTATCGCGGTTGTCTTATTTCACCATAAGCCACAGACGTCTAACTTGGATTAAATAATATTCCTACGTATCTAAAAGAGATTGAAAAGTATCACACAATAACCAAAAATATTCAAAGTTACAAGTTTAGATGCAGACTTTGTTGTAAGGTTCAGATGATCAAAAGCACCTTGAATTGATAACGTAGAACATCGTTAAAGCATTCTAACTACAGCGCAGGCATTTACTATACTTTTAACTAAATAATACTATGATTAATACAAGCTGTAGGAAACGGTACATTGTAAATAACTTCATGTTAGTTGCACAAATTATTAAAAACCCGATCGATCAAAACACATAGGCAAATGCTGTTATTTCTATATATCGTACTAAACCAGATAACTAAATATCAAAACAAAAGATAATTATACTAAAACATCAATCAAGTAGATATGAAGATACATAAATTCAGTAACATACATATGTATGATCTATAATGGTGTGTGGATATAAAAGAATATCCTTGATCCACTCTTTGTATGAATCATTTAAATGTATATAGCATGTTTGGACTTCTCATGATCCAAATATTATTTGTTATGTAATTAAAAGGTTTCGATGAAGATAAACTGTTCCCAGAAAGAGTTGAATACAATTAAAGTTTGTCTCTTTAGAACAAAAGTTGAGTTCTTGGGTTTTTTAAGAGGGAAGGCCATAGTCTCTTGACTGTTTCTTGATGTCGTAAATCTCCAGGGGTGCCTTTCTGGCGCCAGGCTTGGGTGATAAGGTTTGCAAGAGATGCTGTGATGACAGAGTTCAACTATGGGGAAAGAAAGTCGTTAATTTTTGCAAAAGTCAGAAGACAATTAAGAAAGCTTGGTGGCCTTGAAACGTTGAAACTAAGAGTAGCACATGGACTTATTCATGATTGGAGATGTCGAGGGTTATATGTCTTGTTTGAACAGACGTCCAATTCCGTTGGAGTCAAAGGTGGGGGGGGGTTAAGATCTTGTCCAGATGTAGGGTCTTCTTGAATTCCAAGATGTTGTAAAGTTTACGACTTGGGGGAAGAAGGTAAAGAGAGGGAGATCCAGCGAACTGCCATGGATATTGTGCATGGAGGAAGAGGAAGCAGTTGAAGCTATACAGAATTATCAGGAAATTACGGACGCACTTTTGCCGGAGGAAAGAGATGAAATTCTGGATTCAGTCTGCCTTAATTTTGAAGAGATCAATGATATGCATCAGTTTCTAAAGGAAATAGTAAACAAACGGAAACTGATCATTCATTGTCATTTAAGTTGCTAAGGAGACTATATAAATATATTGTTCTGGTATATTGATTACAGAATTTAATTGAATGTAACTTACATTTTAGTTATTTTTATATACTCTTCAACTGTTTAATTTGTTCATTGTTGTTTTTAGTCTGTTTTCAGAATTGTGATGTAATTTAATAAATAGATACATTAAGTACTTTTATATTGTGTACAGTTTCAGTTTATTATATATTAGTGCATCTCAAAAATAAATAAAAAAAATAAACTGTTATTTTCAGAGAGAGAGAGAGAGAGAGAGAGAGAGAGAGAGACCCCAATTCCAAAAGAGTTTGGACGCTGGGTAAAATGGAAATTAAAAAAAGAATGCAATGATTTACAAATCGCATTAACCCATATCACCAATTGATGCAAAATTTTAGCTCATTTTGAACTTGATGGCAGAAATGATTCTCAAAAAAAGTTTGGACAGGAGCAACAAATATGAATTAAATAGGGGTTCACGAGATTCACAAATCATTGCATTCTGGTTTTATTTACAATTTTAGACAGTGTACCATTTTCCAACACACACAGAAATTTAGTGAATAGTGTGCAGTCCACACTAAGCATATAGATTTTGTGAAGAGCTCAAGATTTTTTTTACACATTGATTTGTTCCATTTTTTTATTCCATGTTTTACTGTCATTGTATGTTAAATACAATGAAATTACATGTAACATACAATTAATACAATGCTACATATAAACACGATTGAATGGAAGTTTTGTGTCGTAGATATAAATCGCGTAGTACAAATGTCAGTCAGTTAAGCATACGATAAGTTACCAGATGTAAATACACCAAATTGAACGGTATTATGAGAACAACAACGAAAATAAAACAGTTTCCGGAGTAAAACACAAAAACCCCAGCTGTTTCTCAGCGTACTGCTGTGCTTGTGTCTGAGAACGCAAGTGACATCACATCGTCTGAGAGTGCATGGGGCTGAGAGTGCATGTCTGCAGCCAGACTCTATTGGAAAAAGTAGATAAAAAGCAGTGTTCCTTTCATTTGCTTCGATATTTACTTAATTGCAGACAGTATGAACCCAAATTATTTAATGTTTTCTCTGGTCATTTTCATCTTATTTTGGGCGGCACAGTGGCTCGGTGGGTAGCATCGCCGCCTCACAGCAAGAGGGTCCTGGGTTCAATCCCAGGGTGGAGCGGACTGGGTCCTTTCTGTGTGGAGTCTGCATGTCCTCCCCGTGTCCGCGTGGGTTTACTTTGGGTACTCCGGTTTCCTCCCACAGTGTAAAGACATGCATGTTAGGTTAATTGAATACACTAAATTGCCATTGACCTGAGTGTATGAGTGACTTGTCTTGTCTTGTGTATGGATGTAACCTTGTGTGTATCGCTGAACATGGCCACTGATGTTAAATAAATGAATAAACGTAAATGTAAATCATCTTATTTGTCAAAAAACATCCATTCCTGCATTTCAGGTTTGGAACTCATTCCAAAAAAGTTCGGACAGGGTAATTTGGGGCTAATAAAGGTTCAAAGGTGGGCAGAGGATTGTCAATCTGCCAAAAATGCATGAGAAAAATTACTGAAAGAAAGATTGGAAGGGAATTGCATATTCTGGTTTTCGCTTTTTATGATTTGGCTACTTTTTATTGTCTTCGTAAAAAATGCATGGATGTCCCTGGAAAAGATGTCATCTTGAAAACAGCCCCTGTTGCCCTAAAATCTAAGTGTACTTTTCTGCATTAATGATGCCATCACAGAAGTGTACATGGCCTTTGCCAAGGGCACAGACACATCCCCATACCATAATGTCTTTTAGACTTGTTGCTGATAACAGTCTGGATGGTCCTTTTCATCTTTTATCTGGAGCACATAGTGTCCATTTCTTCAAAAAAAGATCTGGAATACTGATTGGTCAGACCACAATACACATTTCCACTAAGTGATGGTCCATCCCAGATGCCTCTGATCCCAGATGCCTCTGAGTCCAGAGAAATTGATGCTGCTTCTGAACATGGTTTACATAGCGCTTCTTTTTTGCACAGTAACGTGTTAAGTGGCAATTGTGAATGTAACTCTATATTGTAGTGCTTGACAAAGGTTTGTCAATGTAATCTCTTCCCATGTGATTCTATCAGTTATTTATGAATGACGGTTGTTGATGCAGTGCTGTCTGAGGGTTTGGAGATCATGGGTGTTCAGTTTAGGTTTGTGCCCTTGCCCTTTACCCACTGAAATTCCTCCAGACTCCTTGAATAGTTTAATGATATTTTGCACTGTAGAGGAAGAAATATGTGAATCCCTTCCAATCTTTAATTGAGGAACATTGTTTTTAAACATTTCAATAACTGTCTCACACACATTTGCTGACAAACTGGAGATCCTTTTTTTTTTTTTCTTTGGTAACATGTTGCAGTCCTGAAATGCAGGAATGGATGTTTATTAACAAATGTAATCAAGTTGATCAGACAAAACATGAAATATATTGGGTTCATACTGTTGCAATTATATACAATTCAAAGTAAATGTAAGAAACACTTTGGTTTTTTTAATTAGCATTTTCCATTTGAATTTTCCGACTTTTGCTGGCTTGGGGTCATATTTGCAGGTTTCATATTAAGCAATTAATTAATTAAAAGCAGCCCATTCTTGTGTACGGTGACAGTTTTGCAGTCCAAACTGTCCTTCAGGAGATACCAGTGAAATTATTTTAGCAGTCATGAACACACACACAGAGTATCTGACCCTGATTCTCTCACTTTCTCCATACTTATTGTTTTTCCAATTCAGCTATGTCCTTCATCCCTCCTTTGCTTGACCTGCTCAACTCTATCTCTGAAGCTTTGATTCTGCAGCAGGAGATAAATTAACCGTGCTCTGTTCTCTAGCTTAGTCATGTTTCTCTTAATCTTCTGACGTGCAGCTAACCTTATCATAGTTATCATAATATCAAGTACTTTTTTCTATCTGATTACACATTTGCAAGCCTAAATTAATAGTACATGGAAAATCAATTGTGGTGCTTCACGCAGAGGTAGTAATGTATTACATTTACTCTGTGACAATTACTTAAGTTATTTCCTGGAAAAATTTTAATTTGGGATACATGTACTCTTACTTGAGTAAATTCATAAGGAAACCTTGTGCTTTTACTCTGTTACTTTTTTATTTAAGAGTTACTATAAGAGTTTTCAATTAATGGGATGATAATCAAGTATGCCTGGGTCCTCAACGTTTCTTCTTCACAACATGTGATCAGAAAGACATGATTAGTGCAAGCTGTGTAATAGCCCATGAGGCCACAGATGAGCCCAGGGTAACTTCTAAGCAACTAAGGACCTCTATTACATCAGATAATGTTACTTTTCATGTTTCCACAACCAGGAGCACACTGAATATGGCACACCATTGGATCACATGGATAAAGCCATCACTCTCCAAAATAAACCCGGTTTTAGTGTCGGAGTAGAGTCTGTTTCATTTGTAGACAGATGAGACCAAAAGATAAATTTTTGATTTAAATGAGTAGTGTTATGTTTGAAAAAATGAATGCATTGTATATCAGCATAAGAAACTTCTCCCATCTGTGAAACATGGTGGCGGTAGCGTCATGGATGGGCCTGTTTTGCTGTTTCTGGAAAAGGATAACTTTACATCATCGATGGAACAATGAATTCTGAATATACCAAGTACATTCTAAAATAAAATAGCAGGTGTATCTGTATGTGACGTGAATCTCAAAAGAAAGTAGGCCATGCAGAATGACGATAACTCTAAGCACATAAGTCATTCTATCAAATAATGGTTAAAGAAGAACAAAGGTAACATTTTGGAAGTCACAGCTTTAACATGTCATCACAATCTTTCCAGAATGATAATTTCAGTAAACAATTGTTGGATAAATGCTGGCATTTTAGTTTAGGTTATGGAGGCAGCTATCAATTGAGGAAAAGGCAAAATGGCTCAAGTGTATAAGATAACAACCATATAAGCTACAACCCCAAATCAGAAAAACATTTACAAATACCACTTAAAACATTACTGTGCAAAAACAAAGCCCTATGTTAACCATGTCCTGGAATGGCATCAACTCTGGGCATTGAGGCATCAGGACCATCACACAGTGGAAATATGTATTGTGGTCAGACTAATCAGTATTCCAGATCTTATTGGAAAGAAACAAACACTGTGTGTTCTGGACCAAAGACGAAACGGACCATCCAGGCTGTTATCAGCAAGTCCCCTAGCCAGGGTCTGTCATGGTTTGGGGTTGGGTCAGTGCCCTTGATAAACTTAATTTACACTTCTGTGATGCAGCAGTAATGCAGAAAAGTACAATGAGATTTTAGAGCAACATAAGCTGCCTTCAAGACCACATCATTTCCAGGGACTTTCCATGCATTTGAGATCCTGAAAGCAAAAGTTCAAATATTTTTGCCACTCACTAATATTAAATTTTGGATCATTTTCCTCAATAAATAAATGACCAAGTATATTTTTGTCTCATTTGTTTAATTGTATTCTCTTTATCTGCCTTTAGGAAATGTGTGAAAATCTGTGAAAATCTGTTTTCGGTTGTTTATGCAGAAATGTATACAATTCTAAAGGGTTCACAAACTTTCAAGCACCACTGTATATAACTGTAGTGTATAAATAGTAACTATTAGTGCTTTTTTTTATACCAACATCACAGTGCAAGCGTGTGCACTGATGTTTTTATTCCAATAGCACAGTGCTACATGTGCATTAAGGTTTTTTCTCTTCTGAGGAATGATGTGCTTCTGTTGTGTGTGTGTGTGTGTGTGTGTGTGTGTGTGTGTGTGTGTGTGTGTGTGTGTGTGTGTGTGTGTGTGTGCGCATTGAAGAGCAGATAGAAAGCAGCATTTTCTTAGTATTTTATGCTACATTTCTCATCATCTGGCAAGTGGCACAACTAACCCTCAGCACATGAATGGTGCTGGTGAATGGATGACGAAGCACAATAATGAGTGTTTTACACACAAGCATTCAAACAACAATTAGCTTATAGGTCTGTTCGTGCGATATTGGTCTGTTTTGCAGTCACCTCAAAGAGCCACATCAATTTGACACTGTCCAAAACCACAACCCCTCTTTGCTACATTAGAAACAGAAGCATATAATGTCATCTGTAATAATTATTTTCTTATGCTGTTCTGACATTGTTAGTTAATTAAGCTATTGAGCAAGTCTGTCTGTTTTGCTTACCACTGCGTACAAAGTGGATGGAATATTACCATTTCCCCTCACCATACCATTATATTGTAATACTTTATAGTTATGCCATTTAAGCAAGGCTGCATTTAAACCTAGCAATTTTCTTTATTCAGTTATTTTCATAGTAGACATTCAAAGACAATAAATTATTTGCATTGCTCTAAGATTCCAGGTAGAGATATAAAATGTAGATAACTGACTATAAGATCCAGGCTCATTTTCTTTTAGTCACACTGAAAACTATGGACTAAACTATGGAGTCATGCTTTTACGATATTCACCCAGCTTTCTGCTTCATAGCAAGCAAACAAAGCACAGATATGACGGCAAACAGTTTCGGTTTAAAAGCTGAACATCCTGGCTTCGTGAAACATACCTCAAACATATTTAATTAAATAACTTGAATTAATGGTATAATTTTTTCCAAGATCAAGTAGGGAAAATAAATGTATTATTTTGTCATTTGCATTTCTAAAACAAATACCAGAACAAAAACCTAAAAGTTCAAACCTTATCAAGCTGTTGGACTAATTGAAAGAAAACTCTGGACTATGGAAATTATTAGAAAACTCCTTCAAGAAGGAAATGCAACAGGAATTTTGCCAAAATATGTTTTGTTCCTAGTCAGCTGTATCTAAAATTTTGTTCAAGTATAAACAAAATCCTGTAGGGCTGGAAGAGGAGTGGAAGTGACCTCAGTTCAGTATCTGATGTGACCCCCTTGTGCAGCAATAACTGCAACTAAACATTTCCTGTAACTGTTGATCAGTTCTGCACACCAGCTTGGAGGAATTTTAGCTCATTCCTCTGTACAAAACAGCTTCAACTCTGGGATGTTGGTGGGTTTCCTCACGTTAACTGCTCACTTCAGGTCCTTCCACAACATTTCGATTGGATTAAGGTCAGGACTTTGACTTGGCTATTCCAAAACATTAACTTTATTCTTCTTTAACCATTATTTTGTAGAAAGACTTGTGTGCTTATGGTTGTTGTCTTGCTCCATGACCCACCTTCTCTTGAGATTCAGTTCAAGGACAGATGTCCTGATATTTTCCTTTAGAATTCTCTGATATAATTCACAATTCAATGTTCCATCAATCATGGGAAGCCGTCCTGACCCAGATGCAGCAAAACAGGCCCAAATCATGATACTATCACCACCATGTTTCAAAGATGGGATAAGGTTCTAATGCAGTGTTTTCCTTTCTCCAAACATAACGATTTCTTTTAAACCAAAAAGTTCTATTTTGGTCTCATCCATCGACAAAAACCAATCAATCAATCAATCAATTAACATTTATTTATATAGCACCTTACAATAACAGAAGTTGACCAAAGTGCTGTACTTAATCAGAAAATAGCATGCAATTTGTAGTGAAGGCATTTAGATGTTAAAAGCCATCTTAAATAAGTGGGTTTTGAGATTGGCTTTAAACAGGGGCAGGTCAGTGGTAGAACGTAATTCAGTGGGCAGAGTATTCCACAGTTTAGGACCTGCCACTGCAAAAGAACAATCTCCCCACTGTTTGCACCTGGACCGTGGCACCTCCAGCAGATGTTGTCCAGCAGAACGGAGAGCTCTGCCAGGCTGATGAAACCTCAGTATTTCACATATGTAAGGGGGTGCATGGCCATGAACTGCACAGAAAACAAACATTAGGATTTTAAATTGGATCCTAAACTGTATAGGGAGCCAGTGAAGAGAATAGAGAACAGGTGTAATATGATCATGTATGCAAACATTCTTCCAATAGCCTTCTGGCTTGTCCATGTGATCTTTAGCAACCTGCAGATGAGCAGCAATGATCTTTTTGAAGAGCATTGGTTTTCCCCTTGCAACCCTGCCATACACACCATTGTTGTTCAGTGTTCTTCTGATGGTGGACTCATTAACTCATTAGCCAATGTGAGAGAGGCCATTAACATGAACATTAATATTAGCCAATGTGAGAGGCCTTCAGTTACACTGGGGTCCTTTGTGACCTCGCCAACTATCACACACCTTGCTCTTAGATTGATATTTGTTGGTCAAACACTCATGAGGAGGGTAACAATGGTCTTGAATTTCCTCCATTTGTACACAATCTGTCTGACTGTGGATTGGTGGAGTCCAAACTCTTTAGAGATGGTTTTGTAACCTTTTCCAGCCTGATGAGCATCAACAACTGTTTTTCTGAGGTCCTCAGAAATATACTTTATTTGCGCCATGATACACTTCCACAAATGTGTTGTGAAGAGCACACTTTAATAGATCCCTGTTCTTTAAATACAACAGGGTGCCCACTCACATCTGATTGTCATCCCATTGATTGAAAACAGCTCTAATTTCACCTTCAAATTAACTGCTAATCCTAGAGGTTCACATACTTTTGCCAGTCACTATTATGTAATATTGGATCCAAGTACCCATGACCAAGTATAATATTTTTGTCTCATTTGTTTTACTGGGTTCTTTTTATCTACCTTTATATATGTTTTCAGTCATATTTATGCAGAAATATAGAACATTCTAAAGGGGTCATGAACTTTCAAGCTCTACTGTATATGTATGGATAACAACCATATATGCTACAACCCCAAATAAGAAACAGTTGGTTTGGTATGGAAAATGCAAATTAATAAAAAAGAAAAACACAGCATCAAGAACCATCATTAATCAATAGCTGAGGCAACCACATCGCCAAGGGAGTACTTTATTAAACCTTTATGAAGCACTACAGTAGAAAGTTACACAAATTCATTAATTCATATTCTTAACTGTTTAATCCTAATCAGGGTCATGGGAAAGTCAGAAAACATTCACATACCACTTAAAACCATTTAAATACCACTAAAAACGTTACTGTGCAAAACAAAACCCTATGTTAACAGTGTGCTGAAGCGGCATCAACTCTGGGCTCTGAGGCATCTGGGATGGACCATC
The DNA here is from genome assembly GCA_025084515.1 of Ancistrus triradiatus. NCBI lineage: Eukaryota > Metazoa > Chordata > Actinopteri > Siluriformes > Loricariidae > Ancistrus > Ancistrus triradiatus. The sequence continues at coordinate 53,864 of JAJAGP010001112.1, forward strand.
ACACAGTGGACACGTGTATTGTGGTCAGATAAATCAGCATTCCTCATCTGTTTTTTTTAAAAAAATGGATGTCATGGGCTTGAAAATGACTTTCATTTTGATGCCAGCCTTGATGTCAGTATTAACCCTTTAAAATTCTTAGCAAGAAAAAAGCAATGGAAAAATAATTGAGCGCTCTACAGAAAAGTACACTGAGATTTTAGAGCAAAATATGCTGGCTTCAGTTTTTTCCAGGAATATCTATTCATTTTTCTACAAGACAATGCAAACAAAACAAAACAAATCATAAAAAGCTAGGACTGAAATATGCAAATACTTTCCCATCTCTCATTAAGGAACATTTAGGGAATTTTATTTTTAAACATTTCAATATTTCTCATGGATTTGTTTACAAACTGGAGATCTCCTGCTCATAGACTCAGCCTTTCATGGATACTTTATTTGTACTCAGTGCATGATTACAATCACCTGTTGACATTACCTGTTTGAAGTCACTTAATTATTTACTTATTAGCCCTAATTGTCCCGTCCCACCTTTTTTTTATGTGTTGCAGACAATGACCAGACAAAACATGAACTATCTTGTGTCTGTAAATTTTGATAACATTTACCTTTTTGTTGTTGTTGTTTTGTTTTATTGCATTTGCATTTTCCATACCGTCCCAACTTTAGCTGATTTGAAGTTATTTGTGTATATATGTACACATTGAATGTTAGCTTTGCATGTCTCTCTGATTTGCTTTGGGACAGGCAGGTATCACCACTGCCTCACAGCAAGAAGGTTCTGGATTCAATCCCAGGGTGGTGTGGCCTGGGTCCCTCCTGTGTCTGTGTTAATTTACTCTGGGTACTCTGGTTTCCTCCCACAGGCCAAAGACCTGCTTAATAGGTTAATTGATTACTCTAGATTAGCAATGACTTGAGTGTATATGTGACTAGTCTTGAGGTTAATTTATGTATAGATATAACCTTGTGTGTGTTGCTGATAGCGACAAACAAACAACAAACAAGCTCTGATTTGCTTTGGAGAGGAGGTTTTATATTTTCTGTTATGCAATTTATTCTTGAGGCACAGTGTGCACAGGGCAGTGTAAAACAGTGCCAAAGACCATTTGATCACAGATAGTGTTAAGTTGATGGACACTGGGCTTGGCTTCAGCATACATGCTAGTACTGTGTTCAGCTAGTGCTTTATCTATAATGGAAGTGTATAGCATTGAGGACATTAATCAAACAGTGCTGATAATTCAGTTAATTGAAAGAGAGATTGCATAACAGTTCTCTTTCTGCAGTGTCGCTAGTTAGAATGTGTTTTGATATGGCTTCTGTTGGACAATTTAGCTCTGTTTTAATTTAAATTGCGTTTTTGATCTAATGTTCAAATACTTAGAATTTTGATAAAATATATTAAAAGCTGGAGGTAAAGTAAGCCAGTAATATTCTAGTACTGTGTACTGATAAAAGATTCAGTGTGGTACCCAGTTTGGGAAAGACGGAAGAGCTGCTGCTACATTCACAACATGTCACAGCTGGAAAAAAGTGGAAAGGCGTGCAATAATAAAATAAAAAAAATAAAAGAAAATACTCCAACGAGATTCAGAAAAATGCATGAAAATGCGCAATATTTTTGGCTGTTAGAGTGAGGAAGAGAATGGCTAAAGTACAGAATAGGTATAATCAGAGTTAGCCAGTTTGTTCTGTCTGATGTTTGAGAAGAGACTGTCTCAAATGATGTCTATTTCCTACTTAGAGCAGTACTTAAAAGAAGAAAATAAAAAACAATGTAATTAACAGCCATTGAATGGTAAAGATGCCATTCACACTTATTGTCACAGATCGCCCCTGACCTCTGTTCACTACGCCCCTTCTCGCCGTTAGTGGCGATACGGACTGCATTGCTTATAGTTCTCCGCCGGGCTGCGGAGAACCCGAGGAAGAAGCTAGGGCCAGCGAACTGATTGAAGACAGATGCTTTGAACTGTATATAAGCTCGGCCCTAGCACATGCAAGCCGTGGGATATTAGTTCTGAATATACTCGATGGTGTGCCGAGCTCGCCATGTGCTTCTCCTTTCCTCCTGGACTGTTCACGTTGTGGAACATTTGTGTTTGGTACATGCGTGTTTGCTTTTGGTCCATCATGGACTGCTCACGTTATGGTACAGTGGTGCTTGAATGTTTGTGAACCCTTTAGAATTTTCTATATTTCTGCATAAATATGAATGAAAACATCATCAGATTTTCTAAAAGTAGATAAAGAGAACTCAGTTAAACAAATTATCCAAAACAATTAAACTTTGTCATTTATTTATTGAAGAAAATGATCCAATATTACATATTAGTGAGTGGCAAAAGTATGTGAACCTTTGCTTTCAGTATCTGGTGTGACCCCCTGTGCAGCAATAATTGAAACTAAACATTTCCGGTAACTGTTGATCAGTCCTGCACAATTTTAGCCCATTCTTCCATACAGAACAGCTTCAACTCTGGGATGTTGGTGGGTTTCCTCACATTAACTGCTTGCTTCAGGTCCTTCCACAACATTTCGATTGGATTAAGTTCAGGACTTTGACTTGGCTATTCCAAAACATTAACTTTATTCTTCTTTAACCATTCTTTGGTAGAACGGCTTGTGTGCTTAGGGTCGTTATCTTGCTACATGACCCACCTTCTCTTGAGAGTCAGTTCATGTACAGATGTCCTGACATTTTCCTTTAGAATTTTATGATACAATTCAGAATTCATTGTTCCATCAATGATGGCAAGTTGTCTGACCCAGATGCAGCAAAACAGGCCCAAACCATGATACTGCCACCACCATGTTTCACAGATGGGATAAGGTTCTTATGCTGGAATGTTGTGTTTTCCTTTCTCCAAACATAACGCTTTTCTTTTAAAATAACAAGGTGTATTTCGGTCTCATCTGTCCACAAAACATTCTAATAGCCTTCTGGCTTGTCCACGTGATCTTTAACAAGCTGCAGATGAGCAGCAATGTGCTTTTTGGAGAGCAGTGGCTTTCTCCTTGCAACCCTGCCATGCACGCCATTGTTGTTCAGTGTTCTTCTGATGGTGGACTCATGAACATTAGCATTAGCCAATGTGAGAGAGGCCTTCTGTTGCTTAGAAGTTACCCTGGGGTCCTTTGTGACCTCACCAACTATTACATGCCTTGCTCTTGGAGTGATCTTTGTTGGTCGACCACTCCTGGGGAGGGTAACAATGCTCTTGAATTTCTTCCATTTGTACATAATCTGTCTGCCTGTGGATTGGTGTAGTCCAAGGTCTTTAGAGATGGTTGTATAACTTTTTCCAGCCTGATGAGCATAAACAGCTGTTTTTCTGAGGTCCTCAGAAATCTCCTTTGTTGTGCCATGATACACTTCCACAAACGTGTTGACAATCAGATGTGAGTGGGCAACCTGTTTTATTTAGGGAAGAGCAGACTTTGATAGATCCATATTCTTTAAATAAAACAGGGTGCCCACTCACATCTGATTGTCATCCCATTGATTGAAAACAGCTGATTCTAATTTCACCTTCAAATGAACTGCTAATCCTAGTGGTTCACATACATTTGCCACTCACTAATATGTAATATTGGTTCATTTTCCACAATAAATAAATATTTTTCTCTCCTTTGTTTAACATTGGTTCTGTTTATCTACTTTTAGCACTTGTGTCAAAATCTGATGATGAGAAATATAGAAAATTCTAAAGGGTTCACAAACTTCCAAGCACCACAGTATGTCTGCCTTTTGTATTCTCATGTTTGCCTCGGTTTGCTTTACAACGTTCACGTGTGTCTGCTTTTCTATATTCATTTTCGCTTCGGTTTGCTCTGGACTGTTCACGTCACGGTGTGTTCGCTTTTGTGTACTTGTGTTCGCTTCAGTCCACCTTGGACTGGTCATATTGTGGTGTGACCGTTTTGTGTATTGATGTGTGCTTTGGTCCGTCTTGGACTTCCTAGGTTTGCGGCCCCGTCCGCTGTAGTTCGCCCATGGCTGCATCTGTGATAGATGTTTAATTTGTGTTTTCACCCACCACGGCAGGGCCCTATTATGGGCCATTTGGGTCTGGCCGCAACTAATAACTGGGACCTGTGACCAATTTTTTGAAAGACTTTTGAACAATTTTCATCTTGCCCCTGTGGAGATGAGGTTTTATCCAGGTTTTGCTTTGAACACCAGTTGTTGGATCCTCTGCTGGCGGGCTGCACCAGGGTTCCAGCTTTCGCCAAAGCAAGGATGATCTTGAGATAATCACTACCAAATCTAGCTCCAGGGACGTTGGTGCCAGATGCGGTTCTGAAGACACAGTCCCATATCTGGCCAAAGTTATGGAATCAGCGGGTTTTAGGGAACGGCTAAAAAGGCAGGAATGGAAGTTGGAGGAGATCACCAGTCTCATGAAGCAGGCAACGAATGGCTCCTCCACTTCCAGAGTGGTCCAAGCTCCCCAGGATCGACTCTCAGCCAGCCAAGGGGGTTTGTCAGGCCCTCAGCACTCCCGAGATGGCACATTCCCACAGTTACCTGAGTTACCTGAGAATTATGATGGCCATTGGAGTTCATGCGATAACTTTTTCATGCAATGCTCTCAATATTTACATTCTAAGCCACAATATTCAGAATATGAGCGAATATATTCTTTGTCAGCTGGCGCCTAACAGGCACTGCCCTACTATGGGCCATAAGGGTCTGGCCGCAAGTAGAAACTGAGACCTGTGACCAATTTTTGTCTTGCCCCTGGAAACTCTTGGAAACCAAAGTCCAGGTCTCGCTTTGCATGCCAGACATTGGATCTTCTGCTGGCGGGGCTACGCCAGCGTTCCAGCCCTCACCAAAGCAAGGTCGATCTCGAGAGCATCAGTACCAGATCCAGCTCCGGGGACGTCGATGCCAGATCCGGTTCTGATGACGGAGGTGCCAGTAATTGTCCCCAGGGTCCCCAGAGTCCACCGAAAAGGCATTGGCTTCTGGGTTAACCGAGAGGGCTTTAGCACTGAATAGCTCTGTACCTTAGCACGCCATGCCTCTTAGCTCCATACCCAAACATATTAGCTCCATACCTGACCCCCTAGCGCTGCCCAGCTCTGTACCTGAGCACGCTGCACCTCTTCGCTCTGTACCTCAGCACGTTAGCTCTGTATCTGAGCCGTTAGCATTACCCAGCTCTGTCCCTGCACCACAGTCATTTGTGCCGACCCCTGTGCCATGGTAATTTGCACCGAATAAGTCCTTGCCAGTGCTTGCCGTGGGGATGTTGGCTCCAGTGGCTGCTGAAAGGACGTCTGAGCCAGATCCGATTCTAAAGATGTCAGTGCTAGCTGATAAGGCATTGGTTCATGAGCCAGCCAGAAAGGCGTTTGTTCACGAGTCAGCCAAAAAGGTGTTTGTCCCCGAGTCAGCCGAAGAGGCGTTTATCCCAGTATCAGCCAACAAGGCATCTGTTTCCGAGTTAGCCGATAAGGCGTTTGTTCCCATTTTGGCCAGCAAGGTGCTTTTTCCCAAATCAGTCAAGAAAGTATTTGTCCCAGAGTCGACCAAGAAGGCATTTATTAATGAGTAAAGAGACAAGGCTTGCCCCAAGGACTGTGCCGGTTCCGAGGACATCCGCTCCAGTGCCTATTCCCAGGACATCTGTTCCAGTACTGGCTTCGAGGGAGTCAGCCCCTATGTCTGTTTTGAGGACGTTCTTTCCTGTGTTGGTTGCAAGGGCGATTTCCAACCAGTGTTCTGACCAAGTGTCGCGTCGAGAGGAAGCCACTGGACAGTATGGAGGACCCGATGGGCCATTGGTTGAGGGGGGGGGGGGTTCACTTATGAACTATTCCTGAATATAAATGAGTGAAAATAAATGAATAACTGGGTGGAGATCCTACATAGTGCACTATATAGGGTGGTGGAAGTAAATTGAAATGGTGAAATTAGTCTCTGCTCCTCAGAAAAAAATAAATAAAACTTTAAGATTAAACTTTCGGAGAGATTCTGTTAATTAATCAGTGCTTATAAAAGTTCAGAATGTCTACAGTAACAGGCAGCAGGCTTATTTATCTTAGACAAATGTGTAGGCTCAGGCTTTACTTCTAGCAGGTACCAATCAGAACCATTTAAGGATATCTATTTTAGTTAATATAGTAGAACTTCTAATTGTGGGTAATAGAGGGATAGAAGTGTATTGATTCCAAGGGAAAGTGCAGAAATTATTATTTGCTTTTAATATGGTGTCTGGTTATTCTGATAAACTTCAGTGGTAAGATCTGTCAACATGAAAAATATCTTTACATGTGTCTTACAAATTTTTCATATCTTACTCAGATTTAGTCAAACAATTCAACATTAAAGCTTGAAGAGAATGTGAGCTAGAAGAGGGGCGGATAGTTCAGGGGTATTATATGCATGAAATATCTACTGGACTGGAGGGTGGACAGGAGCTTGACAGAAAAAAAATATATATTAAAACAATAGATTCTCTCTTTTAGTGTTGTATTTCTTAAATAGTTTTTTAAGAGATTTTTTTTAGACATGAAGCTGAGGGGTGGTGAACAATATGAAGTGATGAAGGTTGTTATAGTAGTACCAGCAAGAATTAAAAACTACTCACCGTTGATTAAAAATTGAGTGTGCATGTGTGTGTTTATGTGTGTGTTGATCTACAGTGGATTTTACTATTGCAATTTTTTTTTGACAGCAGCTTATTACAGAGCAGTGCAGTGTGGTTACAAGATGACGTGTAATACATTGACGCATTAAAGCACATTACTGAGTGTTTAGTGGTGGAGAAAATTTACTCTGAAATGACTCAGTGCTTTCTGACAGCTAGAAATGTATTCTTTTTCGAGTTCCATTTTATTTATTTATTTTTAATGTTCTGCTGTAACCTTGATATAAAAGTATCTGATTACAGATACAGTGATGTAATTAAAATAATTCAAGAATAACAATCCATATCATAAACTAAGATATACTATTAAGGCCGATATTATCTTGCAAGTTTTACCTTGTAAATGCAAAAAATCAGCAACTTCCTGAGAATTTGAGCAGGACAATTATAATTAATGAGACAGTATATGAAAGTGTAAATTATGACAGATAAATCTTGACTGCTTATTGATACATTATATACTTTTCATGTCTGCATAGTATGTATTGCTTAAGTGCAATACCATTAATACATTGTATTAGCTTTCATCAGTATGATCAAACAGTGCCAGAATGAAGAATAGATGATTCTTTATCTTACATGGTCACTATATATATATATATATATATATATATATATATATATATATATATATATATATATATATATATATATATATATATATATTGTGTGGAATAAATTTTTATGTCTTAGTATTGAATCCTACTGGCAATGTAAGTAAATGTAGGTAATCCTAAATGTATGTAATCCTATAACTTGGGATGCTTGTGTGAGTGGTCTGGTCTAATGAGTTGTTTTGTAAAGATGTACAAAACAAGCTTGCCCAGGGTCAGCAGTCAGGGCCCTAAAAGAAGATGGAGTTACGGAGGGAACAGTGTGACCCTGACCCTAGTCGTAAAGATCCTTATCTGTCTATATGTTGGTACACAGAATCTGGTCTTTATCTCTGGACAGGAGACCCAGCTTGTGATTGACGAGTTGCTGATACAACTTTCCTGTATGCTTAAACCTGCACGTAAACAACCAGTTAAAAGGGGGAAGCCTTCTACCTCCTTTATCCACTCACATACAAGTGCTCGGGCATGTTGTATCTGAGTTGATCTCTCCACAGATAATAAACATTGTCTACTGCTTTATTCCAGCACCAGTGTCTGTGACTTTGTTCTCCCATATTTGAAAATTCCCACCACATTATATATATTGACAACCTTGCATAGTGCGTTGGCTCATCACTTCTGTGCTGGTCTAATTTTTGCCTATTTGTGCCATTTCTCCTAATTTTATCCCATTCATAATAGGTATTAGTTCCCATTACATCTCTGATGCCCCACTTCCCTATTGGTGGCTTTCTGAGTCAGAAGTTCAAGTGTTCTGTTTGTCTATGTGTGTACTTCACCAGGGCTTCCACCTTTCGAGTTTCAGAGTGGCACACATGAACGTATTGTTTTGACACTGATTGTTAGTTGACCGTGACTGTCAGATTTAGAAGGTATTTCCTTCCTGGTACTTGAATGTTACTGTGCAGGGATTTCTGTAAAGCTTGATTTTAGCTTTTCAGATTAGCTCTTTTTTTCAATCTCCGCCTTTGGCCTTGTTTAAACTGGCCAAATCAAGACTCCCCAGAGAGCAGCTGGTATTGTGCCAGTAAACAAACTTGTACAAACTAAAACAAATATAGGCTAAAGCTATTCACATAGGTTCTTATACTTTCGTGAATAAGCATGCTACTCCCCCAAAACAGAGTGAAGAGAGAGATCATAATTTATTTCTCATCTGCTTTTCCTTTGGAATCAGAAAGCCACCACTGCAAAACTAAGTGGAAATGCATTATAAAAATTTCCCAACCACAATAATGCTGTCCATCTGGGTCAGAGTGCATGGCACTGGTGCTAAAAAAAAACGCACTGAAATGTCAGAAGGAATACATTGTTGGGCAAGAGGCCAACCCATTTGGAGACTGTAATTCCAGTGTGGAGACTAAATGTAACTAATTTTGTGAAACTGTGGGTAAAGATAATACCGAAAGAGACTACTGAACATGTAATTCACGGTGATTCACAGCTGAGGAGAAATGTATCAGGGTATTTTGGGTGTACTCGGTCCAAACAAGGTACTGTGCCCTCTCCAACTGCCAGATGGAACAGTAGATAGTGCGCTAATCCTGACTCAAGTGTTTTAGACCATTGGCCTGAGGGTGGTGGCCTGATGTCCTGATGTGACCCCCTTTCACCCCAGCAGTTCCCAGAATTCCTGCCATACTTGAGTGCTAAAATGCACCCCTGAATTGTGTCCTGCAGAATGCCACAGCAGCAGAAAGTATGACAAAAGGTGACCTTAGCATCCTGGAAAACAATAAGGAACCAGTAAAGAGGGATCAGAGAACAGCCCTGGCTGAACTTGTTGACCACTACCAGTATGGTGCTGTTCCCCTGGGATTCTGAGAGTTTGATAACAAATTCCACTGAGGGTTATGACCACAGACCTCTGGGCCACAGACAGGGGATCAAGGGTGACACAGGGGATCAAGGGGGCACAGAGGGAGCAGGATTTAACCAATTCCAGTTCAAGAGGTGAGTGGCACAGAAACACAGAGTAATTGCAGAAGAACCTCATAAACATTACAGCATGCTAGAGCCACTGATGTGCAAATGAATAAACTGGTTCCAAAGGCCATAATGGTCTTCTTCATAGGTGCTCTTTTGTTGTTGGAGAGTTGGTATGCCTGTGATTGTGATCTGCCATACAAGCCACTGTTTCCAAAGAGGGTATCACAGTAAACCACCATAATCTGATGAGTTGGGCAAGGCAATATGCAATGAAGATTCCTACCTCTACAGGTCTGATCATAGAAGATGGCTCATTCCAACTCAGTCCACCTGACCCTGCAATGTGTCATTCAACATAAAATGCAGTAGGGGGCTCGCCAATTTCCAAGTAGTATGTCACTGATCTTTCTGGAGCTGCCATGTTCGTTCCTGTGCTGACACATGCTTGGCCCACATCCATGGAATCAGCTAAATTTCTCCACTTGAATGGCTACTGGTAATGGGCAAAAACACAGAATAGAGCATGAGAGGAAAAGCTTATCTAGCCAGAGTCAGCTGGTCCAGCTAGAGGGAGTAATTGCAACATGCCAGTTTAGCTTTGCCATGGTGGAATCATGGAGTGACAGAGCAGCTTCTCATATCACCCGATGTGCTGGGTAGCAAGTTAGGTAGCTCTGCTACATGGTCTGCCAACTGTCACACTGCATGATTGAGCTGATGGTTTTGCAACAAGAGCTGCCGGATTTGGCTTTGCTGTGCCAAGGATTTCCTCTATATTGCAGCACAAGGTACCAGGACTTCCTCCCTCATGGGTCCAGTGCCAGCTTTTTCTCCAGTTTGGGCTCAGCATTCTGTAAGAAAAGGGGCATGAAGGACTCTGGTGCAGAAGAATGTTTATTTACTCCAAAAAATAATCAGGAATGTAAAAGTACTTAACTATGGGAAACATTTTAGAGCAAAGACACAGTAAATACGAATCATTCACAGTATTGTCTATACCAACATGGAAGCAGCAGATCTTGCTAAATATCAGTCAAGTCAAGTCAGATTTATTTATATAGCGCTTTTTACAATGGAGCATTGTCTCAAAACAACTTTACAATTTTAGATTATCTCCTAATATCTACGTTCAATCCCAAATTGAGCAAGTATAGGGCGACAGGAAAAACTCCCTAGATGTTATATGGAAGAAACCTTGGAAGGACCAAGACTCAAAAAGGGACCCAACCTCTTTGGGCGACATAGATGATAAATGTAAGAATGAAACTAATTTAACTAACTAATAAGTTATGGAGTCATAGTTCATGTAAAATATGCACATAAGTAGTCCGATACACAGTCACTCCAGGGTCTTGAGTCTAAGCAGGAAGGTCCTTGGCGGCACTTCGTCCCCAGATAAGCGGAGGAGGGTGAGGGTTGCTGCCTCTGGTGTGGCCCGGGTATGGTGGGACTGGAGCTGATGATGGAAACAGCTTGAGTGAAGCTGAAGCAGATAAACATCAAGTCTGGGGAAGGAACTGGTACTGAAGAGAAAACAGAAAATGTAATTAGTTATTGATTAAGAGCACAGTGTCTATTAACAATCACTGATGCCATGTGTAGTATGAGACCCCAGCAGCGTTAACCATACCACTCTAACGGAGTTAATTTGTTAATTATATTTGTTAATTATATAAAAGAAGTTCACGATTTATACTGTGTAGTAATATCACGGCCGGTGTGTATTATTATTGTTATGCTCCCTCCCTCAGACAGTGCTGTTTTACACTGATGAGGGGAGCCAGAATGTGCCCGGTGTACGTGTGAAGACTTAAACTGTGATTTTATGTCTTCCACAGTAAACATGGTAAACTTCATCCTGAGTCCTGTTATTTGTATACGGGTTGCTGACGAAGTCACATCCGTTACACCAGCATAGCTAGAAAGAGGAGAACCGGAAGGTTACATAGCCAAGTAGGATCACATGAGACATTGGCAACCCCATGGAAGGCAGAAGACAGCAACCCAACATCTCTGATCACCATAAGACTCTTTGACTATGAACCCCCAGCTCTGCCCTTAGTGTAAGGCAAGGATGCACAGGTCAAGATCAAGAGGACCAAAGCCCAGTACAGCCAGACCGCCCACCCGACACTCCCGCTAAAGGACAAGGCAGGCAGGCCAGACATGACTCCAGACTCCAGCGCCAGTAACCCGAGCAATGCACCCGGTCTAAATATAGTCAAAAGCTTGTGTAAATAAGTATGTCTTTAGCCTAGACTTAAAAATTTGGAGAGTGTCTGAGTCTTGAACTAAAGTGGGAATTTTATTCAATAGTTAATGGGACATGTATGAGAAAGCCTTTCCCCCTGCTGTGAGTTTTTTAATTCTAGGAACTAAAATAAGTCCTGCACCCTGCGAACAAACTAGACGTGCTGGATTGTTAGACTCCAAGAGTTCACTCAGATAATGTGGGGCCAGGTCATGTAGAGCTTTATAAGTTGTAAGAAGTATTTTGTAATCAATGTGGAATTTAACTGGTAACCAGTGTACAATAGTGATGATATAACAGGAGTGATATGATCAAATTTTCTAGTTCGAGTTAGCACTCGGGCAGCTGCATTCTGAACTAATTGAAGTTTTTTTTATAGATTTACTAGAGCATCCAGTATCAAAGTGTTACAGTAATCCAACCTTGAGGTTATAAACGCATGAACTAGTTTCTACGCACAATTAAAACAGAGGATATTTCTAAGTTTAGCGATATTACGTAATTGAAAGAAAGCAATTTGAGTGATGTTGCTAATGTGCGCATCAAAAGAGAGATCTGAATCAAATATGACACCTAAGTTTTTACAGATGGACTGGGCAATACTGAACAGCAATCTAGATTTAGGATAGATGCAGCCAGCCTGTCTCTCACAGCCTTGGTTCTGAACCTTATTTTTATCTGAGTTAAGTAAGAGAAAATTAAATGACATCCAATCTTGTATTTCATTTACACAGTCCTCAATTTTGTTGATTTTAAGGCCGTCATTTGGTTTGGCTGATATGTACAGCTGTATATCATCTGCATAACAGTGGAAACTAATGCCATGTTTACGAATAATTGAGCCTAGTGGCAGCATATACAAAGAAAATAAAAGCGGGCCAAGCACTGACTTCTGAGGCACACCATACATCACTTTTGAGACCTTAGAGTGTAGATTATTTAGATGAACAAACTGGTACTGGTCAAGTAGGATTTCAACCAAGAAAGTGCCAATCCCTTAACACCTACAGTATTTTCTAGTCTAGTTTAGTAAAACATTGTGGCTCTATATCAGGCTCTAGGTATCACTTTTTTGAGTAAACTTCTAGGAATTGGATTTAATAAACACGTTGAAGACTTAGACGAGCTGATCAGTGTGGATAGTTCAGTATTAGTAAGTAGAGTAAAAGATTCTAGACTTGATTTACAGCTAATTAAATAGATGTCTTCACTAGGCTGCATCTGGAAGGTTGCTGAATAGTTTGGTGATGTGATGAGCATTGAGGTTTATGCCTAATGTTTTCTATATTATCATTAAAGAAAGTTAAAATCATTATTGTTAAAATTACATAGAACGTGAAAATCACTTCTGTAGGGTTGTCTGTTAATTTGGAGACTGTACTAAAGAGAAACCTAGGATTGTTCTTATTTTTCTCTATGATTGAGGAAAGATATGCAGCTTTAGCTTTAGTGAGGGCATGTTTATACTCTGCCATACTGTCCCTCCAAGCAATCTTAAATACCTCCAATTTACTATGTCGCCACTTGCATTGTAGGCACTGCATTGTCATTATACCATGGTGCTAGCCTCTTTTCCCTAATGCGTTTGACCCTAGCAGGAGCAATCATACTTAGGGTTGAGCAAACCACACATTCTAATTGGTCATTTTCACACTCAAGATGGTCATTTACACACTCAATATCAGCAGTGTAGAATTTCAGTGAGAGCATAGCCAGTATTCCAGTGTCAGCATGTGCTCCTTGGCAGCATTCACTCTGGCTCATTCATCACAAAGCACAGAGTGTTAATTAGAGCTGGAGGAAATATTACACAGTATGGCAAATATAGCATACTTCAATACAGCAGCAGCTGTTATATTCCAGAGATGCGATGACATGACACACTAGTGAGACACGATGCTGAGTGTTTTACTCTGGCAAAGTCAGTCAGTCAAGCAACAGGTTAATGAGATGCAGATGTCACCCCTCTGAATGCAGTAGTGTGCGGTACATGACCTCACTGGAGATCACATGACTGGGATCTCAGTCCCAGCAGAGCTATACTGAGTCCTGGTAAATGTTGCAGGATTTCTGTTGTTCCATCTTTAACTTTCATCTTATAATTTTATTTGTACATCATAAACCAGGTGAGGTTATTTATTACATATTAATCAGACTTTTTTCATGAATGAGTAAAAACAATTAAAAAATATAAATACAGACATAATGTCGACTGACCATTCCACATTCACCAATTTGAGTGACACCTAACAATAAGGGTTGCTTATCAATAGTGTCAAAATGACGTGGTTTCCTTAGCTACTATTTTACCCACATCACCATGTCTTCCCAACTGATTTCTTTATTGTGTTTTATTACTGCCAGGTTCCCTGTTCAATTTATACCCATTGTGTTCAGTGTATTCTTGTGTGGTCGTGTCTGTTTGGTCTTCATGTTTTCTTTCTCCTGTCTGCTCCTTATGCCTTTTTGATTCCCCTTGCAGACCACACCATTCATTTTTACATACTTTTTTCTCTTTTATTACTGTCACGCCCTATTTATGGTAATGTAAAAAAACAAGCATATTGAACTAACAGTCAGCTTGACAACTATCTAGGCCCACAGCCTAGATGCAAAAACAGAAAACAGAATATGTCATTAGCGATGTTATGAACGTAGTGTATATTACTTGTGCAAGTGTAGCTAAAGTCTCTGTCAGCACTAACTATACTAGCATAGCTAGAAAAGGACCAAGCCATATAACCAGAAGGTAACATAGCCAAGAGGGATCACATGAGACATCAGCAACCCTCCTCCTTGGCAACCAACTAACCTGAGTGAACACAAAAGATCTAGCCTTATATGATAATGCCTTTCCCACCTGTGACTTACTTAATTCTAGGAACTAACAGTCCTGAACCTTATGCCTTCACAAAGATGCTGTGGGTCCAGCCTATGAAGAACTTTGTGTTATAACAAGAATTTGGAATCACTGTGAAATCTACCTGGTAACAAGTGCAGAACCTACAGAAAGGGATTGCTATGATCAAGTTTTTAGTTCTAGAGCTGCTACACTCTGAACTAACTGAAGTTTGTTAATAGATTTACTACAGCATCCTATATTATAGATCCCTTAAAGTAATCCATCCTCAAGGTTATAAATGCATGAACCAGTTTCTCAACATCTATTGAAGAGAGTATATTTCTATGTTTAGCAATAATACACAGTTGAATGAAGGTAATTCTAGTAAAGTGTCTAATGTGTGCATCACAGGAGAGATCTAATTCAAATGTTTGGACTGAACATAATGAAACAGGTTTAGCATATATTTAGAACTGTCTTGTAAACTGTCTCTTTGCAGCCTTGGATCCAGCTAAAAATACCTCCTCTGAGCTGCACGTTCGGCACATGTGCAGCTTGAGAGAGAGAGCACTCGCACACTGCACGGCACTTATTCACCTCCTCTCTTATTTTGTGTCGGAGTCATGCTGCCTTGGTTTTAGTTGTTTTTCTGTGACTTCGCCACACACGACTTTGGGAATTGTAGAGTTTTCTTCGAATCTCTTCCTAGCACACACCTCTCTGTCCTCTATGAGCTGTGCGTTTGGCGCACATTCGAATGAGACAGCGTTCACATTCACTTTAAACGGAACATTCATTTCTATTCTGTTCCCCCTTTTAACTTACTGCAGTGCATTTTAGCACTGCAGGTTATTTCTTTCTTTTTTCTTTTCTCATGTTTACTTCCTTATTTATTCTTCATTCCTGTGTTTTGAGTCTGTTCCAGAACAGCTCTATCTTTTGCCCTTAAGGGCTTCTTTTTTTTACTTTGGACTTATACGGCTGAGTGGCGAGTGGTGTTCAGTGTGTGAGCCCTCACACCTCAGCCCAGGGTTTGAGCCTCTAGGTAGTTTCTTTTCGTTCACGTTTACTCAGTTTCTTTTCATTTATTCAAATTTGGTTCAGCCATTCCAACTGCACTTGGGTCCTGAAATCCTTTTTACTTTTATTTTCACTGTTCACTTTTGTTTTGTCATGCCAAACCATAACAGAAGGCTGCGACCAGTAATTGGACCCAGCGTTAGCTCCTGGACCTCCACTATGGAGGTCCCCAGTTGCCACAAATGGTGCAAGCATCTAGCCGGGTTCCGGCTAGCCTTTGGAGGTCCACAGATTTGGCCCAGTGAATTAATGGACCTTTTCAAGTCTGGCCTCAACGAAGAGGTAAGGGACAAGCTGCCATTTTGTGAGTCCTCTTCCTCCCTTGCCAAGCTAGTCATCAATGCAAATGTCCACATTCAGAGGGCCAGGGAGAGGGCCCGCTCGGCCTGCAGCTTGTCATCTATGTCTCGGGCTGAACATGCTGGGGAGTTTCTGGTCATGCTTATGGGCATCGGGATGCTGCCCCTTAGAGAGGGGGTACTATCAGGAGTCCTGCTCCTGATGCTAGGGGGTAGCATCGATTCGCTCTTCGGCTTGGGAAAGCTTGGTGCGATCGCGCATACGTCAGCACTTGTTTGGCCCTGTATGTGGAATTGGCCAGGCTATTTAAGTGCACCGTTGGGTGTTGCAGCCTCACCTTTACGTTACCTTCACATCGGACCCTTCAGGATTCTTCCTTGCATGGGTTTGTTTTTTTTGTGTCAGGGAAAGAGGTGTAGCTGGCAGTTAGAAGACCCCCAGTAATTGTATGGATCAGGAGTTCTGGAGGTGATCACCAGGGCATAGTTAGTGTAGTGTCAGTATTCTCCTTCCACTCTCGGCACACCTGTTCTTGGCCTCTCCGTCACCTTCCATGGCTTCGTGGCTCGCTCACTCCGGTGGTGAGCTTCCTGCATTTTCCCTTACCACTTCAGCCCTTTTGATCTTTCTCACTCACCCCTCCTCTACGCGATCAGGGAGTTGCCACCTCCCCCCCACATATCCTCCTTGCTCCTCTCCTATACCATCTGAATGATGCTGCCTGGTTTTCCCCTTTTTGTTTTGCCAGTTCCCTTGATTTTGCTTAAAAGCGTTGAGCACTTCGTAATGCTCATGTTACAGCACTCTCTCTCCTCTGAGCTGCATGTCCAGCACATGAGCAGCTCGAGAGAGGGAGCACTCGCACACAGCACTTATTCGCCTCACTCCTCTCTTATTTCGCGTCCGTCATGCTGCCTTGTGTTTAGTTGTTTTTGTGTTTAGGCAGAACCATGACTAGCACACACCGCTCTCTCTCTCTGTCCTTTGTGAGCTGCGCGTTCAGTGCACGCACAGTTTGAGTGAGAGAGCGTTCACTCTGTTCGCTTTAACGTTGGAATGTTCATTTCTTTTCTGTTCCCCCGTTTAACTTTCCACAGCGCATTTTAAGTTATTTCTTCCCTTTTCCCATGTTTACTTCGTTATTCATTCTTCATTCCTGTGTTTTCCTGTGTTTTGATCCCAGAACAGTTCTTTCATTTGCCCTTAAAGGCTTCCTTTTTACTTTACGCTTCTATAGCTGAATGGTGAATAATGTTAAGTGTGTGAGCTCTCACGCCTCAGCCCAGGGTTTGAGCCTCTAGCGAGTTCCTTTTCATTTATTTATATTTGGTTCATTCCTTCCATCTGAAGCTAACTGCACTTGGGTCCTAAAATCCTTTTTACTTTTATTTTTTCGGTTTGCCTTATGGTACGTTTGGTTCGTTATGGTTTGTTTTATCATGAAGGACCATAATAGAGTTAAGTAAAATAAAATAAAATGGCATCCAATCTTTTATTTCCATTACACAATCCTCAATTTTATTGATAATAAGGACGTCATTTGTTTTGGCTGACCTAATCAAGTGTAATAGAGTGTGGCACCCCCCTTTCCTGTCCTGGTATACCAGACTACGCCACCCCTTGGTTTATCCCTAGAGCAAAGGGGATCTCTGAAGAGCTCGAAATAAATTTTATTGAGGAAATAAATAAAATGTTAAAAAGATTCGCAATCTACTTAGGGTTAACCAAGGATTTATGGGTTTTCACACCAACTTAATATTACGGTCTCAATACCACTCATGAATACATTATTACAAACCATGCCAGTAATACATGCTTAAGCATTTCACCTACACTGCAAATTTCTGTCACTCTAGTGGGCACTACACAATTCCCCAATTTGCTGTAGCTTGGCCAACAACCAAGCTATTGTTAAGCAAAAAGATAAAAAATAACTTTAAAGATCACAGCAGATCCCTCTACCCAGTGGCTCATAATTAACTACATAACCCTTACACAACAGCCTGAGGCCAATGGACTAGAAGGAAGCTTACACAATACTGTCTTAAAATCTGTCTTAATTAGAGCAGCTTTTATGGCTGTGGTGGACAAAATAATACCTAAAAAGTGAGAACAGCAGCCAGCACAAGACAACTGTATCAATTAAATTCTGTCATGGCTTGATGGTTTCATGAATTAGACTGAGCAGTTTGTAGCCTATTCACAGCAATAAAGCTAACCACCTTAATTCTAAGCAGCACCATGGCTTCTGGAGTGCATGTTTCGTATGCAGAGTGTAGGTATGGATTTGTAGCCAGTGTGAAAGAGGAGATTGCCATTTTAAAGGTACAGATCAAGATATTACAGAGGGCTTGTGATAGAACTTTGTTCAGAGAAAGACTGGATGCCACAGGCATAGTTATTGACAGTTGGGCAACAATTGTGGAAATCTGGTTTTATACCATGGTACAGTGTCCATTATGTTCAAAGCCCTCATCTTAATGGTCTTGGAGAAAGAGCAGCCATAATTTTTGACAAAGATGTACACACGTGGACAAAATTATTGGTACCCCTCAGTTAATGAAAGAAAAACCCACAATGGTAACAGAAATAACTTTAATCTGACAAAAGTAATAATAAATACAAAGTCTGCGAAAATGAAAGAGTGGTTAGAGTTGCGAAGGCGATGTCCGATGCAGTAGTGTATTCCGGCTCCATCCCAATGTGACTAGGTGACCAAGCCTACAGCAGGTTATGGTCGCTGAAGTGTTGGCTGTCCAAGTGGTGCTCTGAAAACAACGTAGGCTTTATAGATAATTGGACAACCTTTGCGGGTAAGCCTGGCCTTTAGGATGGGACAGTGTTTATCCCACTCGAGAGAGTGCTGCTCTCTTGTCGGAAACATTGCCCATAGTCTTATGGCAGGCAGCAGACTGTCAGGCTTAACAAACTGCACCATCACCCAGAACTCATGTTATTGAAACTGTGTCTGTTACCCGCATCTGTCCTAAACGTAAATGCATGCAAAAAGTCTGTTTTAATATCATTTGTCTAAACACAGATAGCTCCCATAGAAATAACAACTTAATACTAATGCTAGGATTACTTAACATTAGATCACTTACAAACAAAGCAGTTATTGTAAATGAAATAATCACTGATAAACGTTTACACACTCTCTGTCTTACTGAAACTTGATGAATATTTAGCCTTAAATGAAGCCTCACCTCCTGGATACAGTTATGCTCATTGCCCTCATCCTAATGGTATTCAGAATTTCTTCAGGAACTTTCTGTTCTGCTTAGTACTTTCAACATATAAGGCATTAATTGTAGGTGATTTTATATCCACTTTGACAATGAGCAGGATCCACTGCTTTTCAGTCCATCTTAGACTCCATGAGTGTCACGCAGAATGTGATGGGAACAACCCACCGCTGTAATCATTCTTTAGACCTAATATTAACATTTGGTATCAATATAGCTAAGTTTGATGCTTTCCCACATAATGGTTGTATTCACATGCCGAATTGCGTCGTCAGGATGACGTTTGATAATGGTCGTTGAGGGACGGATTCCGCTGTCGAAAAGCTGACATTTATCCAACGTCGGCTGCACGTTGGTGTGTGGCATACATTTTTATTTGGCCAGTTTATCTGTATAGCTTCACAGAAATACACAGCATGTTTATTTTTCAAAATAAAACTTAAACAAGCCTGAACAAGCTTTCGGGGATGCAAAATGATATTTAAGTAATCAGTACGCTATGTCACAAATCCTAACCGGTAGGGACAACGGCAAGAACTGGATGAAAAAAAAACGTGTATGTGTCTGAAGTGCGAGTCAGTTCCCAGATTCATCTAAAAGAGTAATTTCAAAAAGTTTACATTTGATCTGGGTGCGCCACACAGAGTCCATTAGGTGTACTGTACGACAAGGTTTGGCCAATCACCCAAAACCCCGGAAGACAAAAACGCTCAGACGCGAACGACGCTGCTACTGGCACGTCAGGTCAGTAAATTTTTAAACCTTACTCTATTTGTAAAACATTAACGACATTAATGCCCAGCTGCTGTACATATTATATATGATACATGCACAGAAGCGCATGATATTTTCATTTAAATGTAAAGTGTTCGTTAATTCTGCTGGGCTCTTATTGGAAGCTGAATAAGCACTGGATTAAGCTTAAACACATAAATAAGCTTAAAATACAATCGATTAAGCTTAAATGAGGCTAGTTGTTTTGGTCTACGCTCAACAAAGGTATTTGTGTTGATTTATATTATGTTATATCATGTTGACATATATTCAGCTGATCAGCGGGAATTGGCAGAATCGAAAAACTAGCAGTTATAACAGTTGCCAAACCATATTTGACTAGGAAGTTGCTTGCTGCGATTAGGATACTCTGTGAAGTCAAATCTAGAGCGTCAAGTACGTTGGCTACAAATGGCACAAACTCAAGAAAACTGGTCTGTCCTATGCAGTAAATGTTGCAGTGGTGTTGTTTAATTGATGATCACCAGCAGTGTTAAAGCTTGTCTAAGTTATTGTGTGCATTGTTGTACACAATGAGTTTTAATTCTAACACTATTCAGTGTAATATTACAATATTATTTCCAAAAAATGTTTGAAAAGTAAAAGCGGTTCCAGAAGTGGGTATATAATAAACATACATAATGCGTACATAGTAAACATCTGTTTATTTGTTTAATTGTTTGTGTGTTCATTGCAGATTGTCCAAGTAGATCACAAGTGCGTCACTGGTTGAGTTCTACTAATTCCGAGTAAGTCATTATATTGAGTAGTATACAGTTGGCTGCTATTTTAGCAGGGCCTTGACAACCACTCACAATATCGAAACATTATAGGTAAGAACATGTTTAAGCACACCTCATGAAAAACTTTTTTCTCATAGACTCCAAATTTCAGTGCATACAGTACTGGTAATCTTAGGCATGCTATTTTTCTTGTACACACCATTTCCACTGAATTAATTTAATCTAATTTTAAAAGGAAGAACTAGAAAATATTAAGCATCTTGTACATAAGGAACTGACTAGTAGAAATAACAACATTTAAAATGTATAGAATTGTAATTCAAAACTAAAATGTAACCCATTTAACTGATCTATTCAGAAGAACTGTGCCTTTCTTATTGTAGATTTCATTCATTTCTTTCTTTTTCTCTTACAGTGACTGATTCTGAGGGAAGGGAAGAATCCATACACCTTTTTTATTTAATAGTTAAATATTATCAAATATTATTGTTACTATAATATTATTAAATATAAAATATAAAATAATATTAAATATAAATATTATTATTCCATAAGTTATTGTAGAAATAGTATATATTAAATTTGTATTTAAAAATATATGTTATTGACTTATAAATTAGTATATGTTATCAATAAATTACAATTCCAAACTCAAACACTTCTCCTATTAAAATAGAGATCTTACAACTTTTTATTGTTTGGAAACTTGTTTGTTGATTTGTTTATTTACTGTTTCTTTCAGCATCAGTGGGTGTTTCAGAACAGACACAAAGATGCATCGAATACTTACTCAGATTGATCAATTTAGTGTAATCAGTTAACCTGTCTTTGGATTGTGGGAACACCCAGAGTAAAGCCATGCGGACCCAGGGAGGACATGCAAATTCCACACAGGCGGAGTCCGATGTTGGGATCAATCTGGAGCTGTGAGGTGACTGTGCCAACCTCTGCACCACTGTTATATTTAAACTTCTCAATTTACTCATTATACATAACACATTTTTAATAGTTTATTTTTCCAATTATTCAAATTTGGTAGCTCAGATACTTTCAGAAGATTTATATTGTTACAAGTGGCCAGAAGCCAGCGTCAGACCAACGCTGCCCCACATTCTAATACTGGTTTAATAGCCAACATCAGGCCAACGTCAGACAAACGCTGGCCCACTGTCTAACACTGGTTTAATAGCCGACATCAGGCCAACGTCAGACCAACGCTGGCCCACCGTCTAACACTGGTTTAATAGCCCGACATCAGGCCAACGTCAGGCCAATGTCAGACCAACACTGGCCCACCATCTAAGACTGGTTTAATAGCCAACGTCAGACCAACGCTGGCCCACCGTCTAACACTGGTTTAATAGCCCGACATCAGGCCAACGTCAGACCAACGTCGGCCCACCATCTAACACTGGTTTAATAGCCGACATCAGGCCAACATCAGGCCAATGTCAGACCAACGCTGGCCCACCATCTAAGACTGGTTTAATAGCCAACGTCAGACCAACGCTAGCCCACCGTCTAAGACTGGTTTAATAGCCGACATCAGACCAACAACAGGCCAACGCTGGCCCATCGTCTAAGACTGGTTTAATAGCCGACATCAGGCCAACGTCAGACCAACGCTGGCCCACCGTCTAACACTGGTTTAATAGCCGACATCAGACCAACATCCAGCCAACGTTGGCCGACCATCTAACACTGGTTTGACAGCCGACATCAGGCCAATGTCAGACCAACATCAGACCAACGTTGGCCCACCATCATTTGCCAACATTATTTCAACGTAACTGATGTCATTGAGCCAATGTTGGCCTAATGTATGCTTGCTATCTGCGTAGCGCCATGGTATAATGATCATACTCATACCTTAAAGCAATTAACATGAAGTTTAGAGCACAAGTGGCGACATAGTAAATTGAAGGTATTTAAGATTGCTTGGAGGGATAGCATGGCAGAATATAAGCATGCCCCCACTAAAGCTAAAGCTGCATATTTTTCCCCAATCATAGAGAAAAATAAGAATAATCCTAGATTTCTCTTTAATACAGTCTACAGATTAAGTAGAAATCCTACAGAAAGTGATTCTCACGTTCTGTGTAATTTTAACAGTAATGATTTCATGACTTTCTTTAATGATAAGATAGAAAACATTAGGCATAAAACTCAATATAAACACAACTATGTTTCTGTTGTGGGTAACTGATTTCATGTCGTATGTTTTGATTATGTGGTGGTTGTCAGGAATCCACATCTTTGGATCTCCCTTCCTATTCTGTTTCTCCTGTGTTTTCTTTCTGTGTTTTGTGTGTGTTTTATTTATATGTATGTCCGCATCTCGAGGCTGAGGGAGTGAGTGAACATTGTTGGTTATTTACAGCCACTGGATCACTGTTTATCATCTGGTATGGATAAGAGATGGTGGCGAGTGGAGGACAGATTTTAATACCCTGCTGGAGGACTTTGAAATACTTTGTCATGCTCTTTGGACTTGGACTCAACAGTGTTCCAGGCCCAGGTGAATGATGTTCTATGTTACTAAACAGATTTGTCCTTCTCTACCTACAGTGGGGCAAAAAAGTATTTAGTCAGCCACTGATTGTGCAAGTTCTCCTACTTAGAAAGATGAGAGAGGTCTGTAATTTTCATCATAGGTACATTTCAACTATCAGAGACAAAATGAGAAAAAAATCCAGGAAATTACATTGTAGGATTTTTAAAGAATTTAATTGTGAATTATGGTGAAAAATAAGTATTTGGTCAATAACAAAAGTTAAACTCAAAACTTTGTAACATAACCTTTGTTGGCAATGACAGAGGTCAAACGTTTCCTGTAAGTCTTCACCAGGTTTGCACACACTGTAGCTGGTTTTTTGGCCCATTCCTCCATGCAGATCTTCTCTAGAGCAGTGATGTTTTGGGGCAACACAGATTTTCAACTCCCTCCACAAATTTTCTATGGGGTTGAGGTCTGGAGACTGGCTAGGCCACTCCAGGACCTTGAAATGCTTTTTACGGAGTCGCTCCTTCGTTGCCTGAGCAGTGTGTTCGGGATCATTGTCATGCTGGAAGACCCAGCCACATTCCATCTTCAATGCTCTCACTGATGGAAGGGGTTTTGGCTTAAAATCTAACGATACATGGCCCCGTTCATTCTTCCCTTAACACGGATCAGTCATGCTGTCCTGTTTGCAGAAAAACAGCCCCAAAGCATGAGGTTTCCACCCCAATGTTTCACATTAGGTATGGTGCAACTCAGCATTATTTTTCCTCCAAACACGGCAAGTTGAGTTTTTACCAAAAAGTTCTATATTGGTTTCATCTGACTACATGATATGCTCCCGATTCTCTTCTGGATCATCCACATGCTCTCTGGCAAACTTCAGATGGGCCTGGACATGTACTGGCTTAAGCAGGGAGACACGCCTGGCACTGCAGGATCTGAGTCTCTCTTGGCGTAGTGTGTTACTGATGGTAGCCCTGTTACTTTAGTCCCAGCTCTCTGCAGGTCATTCATCAGGTCCCTCCATGTAGTTCTGGAATTTTTGCTCACCATTCTCATTATCATGTTGACTCCATGAGATGAGATCTTGTGTGGGGCCCCAGATCAAGGGAGATTATCAAATGTCTTGTATGTCTTCCATTTTCTTACAACCTTGCTTCCTATTGTAGATTCACTCTTCCCAGGCTGGTGCAGGTCTACAATTTTCTTCCTGGTGTCATTCGACAGCTCCATGGTCTTGGCCATGGTTGAGTTTGGAGTCTCACTGTTTGAGGCTATGGACAGGTGTCTTTTGTACAGATAATGAGGACAAACAGGTGCCATTAATACAGGTAACGAGTGGAGGACAGAAGAGCTTCTTAAAGAAGAAGTTACAGGTCTGTGAGAATCAGAAATCTCGCTTGTTTGTGGCTGACCAAATACTTATTTTCCACCATGATTTACAATTATATTCTTTAGAAATTCTACAATGTGATTTCCTGGATTTTTTTTTTCTAATTTTGTATCTCATATTTGAAGTGTACCTATGATGAAAATTTCAGACCTCTCTCATAACTCTACGTAGGAGAATTTGCACAATCAGTGGCTGACGCCATTTTGATCTTTTCCACGTCCATGAAGGAACATGCAACTCATGTCTGTCAAGTGCTGTCTCAACTCCTGAAAAACCAGCTTATTTGTCAACGTGGAGAATTGCGAGTTCCATGTTGACTCTGCCAGCTTCCTGGGTGTCATTATTCAGCATGGGCAGTTCAAAATAAGATAAAACAAGATGCCTTTATTGTCATTGCACAGTGTACAATGAAGTTGTCTACAAAAGCACGTGAGACGGGTAAGGTTTTGTGCAGAAATGCGTGCATAGAGCGAGGGTGCAGCGTCTGTCAGTGCCAGAGCATGGTCTTAAATAGCACCACTGACAGGTTAAGCCACTAACAACACAATCACACATCTATTAAACAGTGCATACGTGAGTGCGCTGGTATGTGAGGATCCTACACCATAACAACAGACCAGTGTCGGCTTAGTGGAATCCCCCACTATGCTGGGGGAGCTCATGCTGGCGTGAAGGGTCAACACTGGCCACTAGCAGCCCAGGTGTGACCTTTAACACCTACAAATGCATACACATACAATAAGTAAGAATAGAAATAGAAAATCATATACAAATACAAATACACAACTGCAGTAGATTGTTTAAGAAAAACAACAGTGGGGTAATAGTGGGGTACTGCACATGCCCTGAGTGGCTTAAAATATACAATAGTGCAGTCATTATAAATATAAATATAAATACGGTTAGAGTGAAGAGATCAGAGGTGCAGGGTCTGCACACTTCTTCAATGAAGAATGAAGGTGGCCTAATCTAACAGACTGGGTGTAGTTGGTCAGAAAGTCCTTAATCCAGAGACAGGTGGGTCGTGAAAGTCCATCATCTGCGAGTTTGATCACCAGTCTGCTCAGTATGACTGTATTGAAGGCTGAACTAAAGCCTATGAAGAGCATCCTCACATAGTTGACCTGGTGTTCCAGGTGAGTGAGTGCTGTGTGAAGAGCAATGGTGATGGCATCTTCAGTGGATATATTAGCTTTGTTGGCAAACTGGTGTGTATCAATTTGCGGAGTGGTCCAAATCTTTGTGCCACAAGGATCTCCAGTGCTTTCTTGGCTTCACTTCACTTGGCTTCTACTGGTGACATCCAGGACTACGATAAGGCGGTGGCTCTGCTCACCTGCCTCATCTCCACCAACACCCCATTCTCCTGGGCTGTGGAAGCCATCAAAGCCTTTGACCACCTTCAGAGCCTGTTTACCTTGGCTCCCATCCTCATCCAACCAGACTCCAGGAAGTATGGAAGCATTGTCTGCACTGATCATAAAAATGACGAAGAGGCTGAATTCCATGCAAGGCAGATGGGTGCTGTTTTTTAGCAGATTTAATTGTTCCCTTACCTTCTGCCCTGGCTATTGTAACATCGAGCCAGATGTGTTCTCCCACCAGTTATCCACTGAGGACTCCCTTGCACCCATTGACACCATTCTGCTCTCCAATCATTGCACTGCCAGTCTCAGTTGGGAGATCCAGAGGACTGTGAAGGAAGTTCAGAGGCAGGACACCCTAACCACCTCTTCACCCTAACCTCATGCTTGAATGAGCCCATTGCTCCAAGTTTGCCGCCAACTGGGCCTCTTCTCAAAAATCCCCCTGCTGGCCTGTTACAACTCTTGCCTGTTCCAGGATTCCTGTGGTGTCATATCACTCTGGATTCTTACTTTCGTTGACTGCTTTTCTAAGGCAGTAGACCTCCTAGATGTCCCCAAGCTCCCTTTAGCCCTGGAAACCATGAAATTCCATGATTATCATATCTTCAAAATCCACACCATTTCCCTGGACTTTCTATCTGACCATGTCCCGCAATCACTCAAGTCTTGCAGACTCAGGCTCTCCAGTTTTCACCCTCAGTGTAATAGGCAGCCCAAGAGTGCCAATCAAGATCTCTAGACTGCTCTGTACTGCACCATGGCCAACAACCCCAGCCTCAACAGCTCCCACCTCACCTGGACCGGTAACACCCATAAATCCCTGACAAGCTTGGCCACTGGATTCTCACCCTTCAAGGCCTTGAGATATCAACCTCCTTTATTCCCAGAGCAGGGGTCTGACCTGGCAGTTCCCTCCATCCAACACCACCTCAACCAGTGTCGCAAGATGTGTTTTGTGCTTCAAGCAGACCTGTTCAAAGCCTGTTCATCTACACAGTGCTCAGTCAACCACCACTGGAGACGTGGTTCCCAATACTTCCCAGGATAATCTGTTTGGCTGTCCTCACAAAACATTCCCCTGCATATTTGGAACAGGAAGCTGAACCCACATAGGCCCCTTCACTATTAAGACATTATTAACCCTACTGCCATCTGTCTCAAACTCCCCAGACACACGCGTATACATCCCACTTTCCTCTCCCAACTTCAGCCCGTCCATTCCTCTGACAAAGACAGAGATATATCTGGTCTGAGACATCACTGCTGATTGCTAGTATCCATTACCATTGCACTTGATCCACATCCAGTCCTCATCAAAGCTCTGTATAAGAACCCTGGCTGTTTCACCACTCTTCACCAATTAGTCAGTTTAAAGTGCTAGACTGAATTGACCTCCATGTCTGTGTGCACAGTCAGCCCAGCTCTCTCTCTTGTCACCTTTGTTTTGCTGAACTCAAGCCTCACTGCGACATTTTCACTTTCTTCCTCAATTGAGATCCACTCTTCACATTCTGCATTCCAGTCACTCCATGTCATCTATGTGATCGTCAACCACTCTTCTCTACTCCCAGCTTCTTGGTCTCCTCTCCATCACCCACCCTACAGTCTAAGTATTCTTAGAGTTACTTCTCTGTCTATTCTTTAATATGTTTTTTGGCATTTTACATCTACCACCTGGTCTGTTGTCTGTGAATCGACGCTGGATTTCCAAATTAGTTATTTGGGTTTGTACATCCACCGTAACATGGGCTGTAATAAGTGATTCAATCTGACTGATTTAAATCAGACAGAAAGTGTCTGTTATTTTGTTGTGGTCTGTCTATGTACAGTCCTCTTTTTACAGGTACATTTTAAAAATAGAGAATGATGAAGATTGTCTCACAGTGAAGCGTGCTGCCCTACTGACAAAGCTATGGTGTTTTGAAGGAAGTAAAAAGAGGAGCAGTGAGAAAACCAGTGGTTTTGGACCTGAGCATTCATGAGGGTTTGTAGACATAGAGGCTACTTGAGACAAAGGAAAGAGCAAGGCTGTGTAGTTTATTATAAGAGGAGAATTTCAAAATGTTTACCTGTACACACAATTATACTTTGTCTTCCTTCTCCAAAATACATACTGTTTTACTAACATACCAGTTAATTGTTGTCTGTATACTGTATATGTCATAGTGTTGTGTTTGAACACGTAAACCATGTTGTCCGGGGAAATGACTGCCAGGTACTCATTAAGAGCACTGCATTCGTGATTAATTTTTTTTTACTGCTCAGTACTTTTCTAATCAGTGTCATTGCTGAATCCTGATTCAAGCTCACTGCTTTTATGAAAGACATTAATTTGCATGGTCATTGTTCTTTGTTCAAATGAACTGCTTTCCAAACACGCTGCTCTCTCCCTGTCTTGATGCTCTATGTTTATGTCGATGTGGATTATCCTCATGGTCAATTTTGCCACCTTCACACTCTGCTAGTTAAGCCATCACTTGGGAATACCTTAGAATTATCCGTAATCTTCCTTATTCCTACTGCATCTTTTAAGAATATATAAACCTGCTGAAACAGAAAGGCATTTCTTCTGATGTTTCACCATAGAACAGTGCATTCTCATTTCTGGGGTTGTCAATGGGGTTTCAGACAAGCAGTCGTGTGGAACACTACTGTATTGACAACAGTGGTGAAAATAGAGTGGTTTTACTGCTTTGTAAAAATTGCTGTCCACACTGGGAGTGCTGCAATTTCTTCAGATACTGTTAAATATCGATTTATATTTAAGATTATATTTAAGATATTTATCTTTCTGTGTGTGATGCTGGCAGTGTCTCAGTTGTTTCATTTTTGCCATTTGTTTTATATTAATAATAATAATAATAATAATAATAATAATAATAATCATCATCATCATAATAATCCTCATCCTTCTCCTCATCATCATCTTCATTTATATACTACCTTTTGAGTGCCACGACAGTGTCTGGAACAGGTAACACCACGACGGTCTCTGGAACGGCGCTGCTGTGATGGTCTCTGGAACAGGTACCACCATGACGGTCCCTGGAGTGGACGCAGCCATGACTGTCTCTGGAGCGGGCGCAGCCCTGACTATCTCGGGGGTCGGCGTAGCAGTGACTGTCTCGGGAGTGGGTGCTGGTGGTGCAATTAACAAGGATTCAACAATTTCAAGTCCCTGGGCCACTGGAGAGGAAACCGCTCCCAGGACCTTCATTGACCCCAAGATGAGTCTCTCCAACTCTGACCCTTCTGCAATTGGCCGGGCAAACTCCACTCTTCCCTTGGCAGCACCCAGGGATCCCAAGACCCCTGGAGAGTCCGCTGAACCTCTGCCATGGCCAGAAAGGCTGGGGTCAAACGTGGGCAGGCAGGAGCAAGTGTGCCTGGGGAATTAGTGAGCACCGAAACCAACTCTTCCCTTGAGATTACTGGACCCCTCAAGCAGCTGGTGAGTGGAAGATCCAGCAGTTGTCTGGCAAGTGGCGACTACATGCCGACATGGAGCTAGCACGCGTGGCCACCAAGGTTGAGCTAGCAAGTGTAGGCACTAGCATCAAGCCAGCAAGCATGGGCCTCAGCATCAAGGCAGTGAGTGTGGACTCTGACGTCGAGCCAGCGAGCGCGGAGTCTGGCGTCGAGCCAGTGAGCAAGGTGCACCGCTTCTTCCTGCGCTTCTTGGCTGAATGGGAGAATACTGGGTTCATTCTCCTCAGGGTGATGGCCGGACAGGCAACCTCCACTTTGGAGTCCCATGCCAAACACTAATGTTAGAATGATACTTCCACTTGATGTAATCTTCTGGGTACTCATTTTCTGAGGAGTCAGACCACATGCCAGGTAACGCTGGTATTATACTTGCTACGTCCATTTCATGATCTAGCATTCTGTCATGATTATACAGGGAGGGAAACAGAGGTGGGCTTAAGTGCAAAAGTGTGGATTTATTAACAGTGAAAATGGTAGAAAACAAGGCAAACAGACACAGAACACTAAACAGAAACAGTGGGCTAACAAACAAGATAACACACAGTACTGCACGAACAATGAGCTAACATGCTAACACATGGGGACAAGAAGGTACCTAAGAACATATGCTAACAGACAAAGACCAAGTGCTTAACCAAACAGATGCTATATGAACACATGGAGAAACCTAACTGGCTAACGCTAACTATAAACAGACAATGAATGAACTAAGACCAATAATAGATACTATACTAAAGACACAGGAAATGCACACTAGACAAAGACAATAGACACCACCCATGCAGGGGGATGGGGGAATACAGGAGCAAAGACAAACCATTGTGAGTGGAAATGCCAGATGAGCATGTGAACAGGAAGTGAGGTATTTATAGAAAAGCTTCAGCTGGTGGGAACAGCCCCACCTGCTGTGGAAAGAGATACAGAGGGTGTTAAATCAGTAATGCAAGCTGGATGGCTTGCATCATCATGACAGGGGCAGCACATGTCTCATGTTGAATATGTATCTGAGTTGAAAATATGCAGTTTTGCAGATGTTGTTTTGTATGTCAAACAAAGGTTAACTCTCCATCAAATATTACTCAGAGATTCTGAAGTTTCATTTTTGGTATGGCAAATCAAGGGTGAAATCAGAGAGATTGTCACAAGTAGAATTACTACCCAACAACTGAACATTTACATAATTACTACCCAATAATTGTACACTTACGTGTGATTGTACATTACAGTCAATTAGCAGACTCCCCTTTCATTTATTTCATTTTGCAGAATTAAAATTGATACATTCTTAAAATCTAAGCAATTGTGAGTTAATGGCCTTGCTCAAGGACCCAACAGCGGCAGCTTGGCATACGTGGAATTTGAAGACAGAATATAATAATATAGAGAATATAAAAGCTATAAGCCAATAGTGAAGAGAAATATTGAATAGAATAACATAAACATAGGCATATTGGCATTATTTAGTCCAATACACACAGTCACTTTAGGACCTAACTGGCAGGAAAGCCTGGGTGGCATGGAATCCTCAGTTGACCAGAGGAGGCAGAGAGACATTTCCCTCTGTGGTCCAAGTAAGCTGGCTTGGAGCTGATGGCGGAAGAACAGCTTAGGTCGAGCTGAAGCGGAGGAACATCTTAGTGTGTGAGCTAGGGCTGGTACCAGAACATGAGCCCAGAGATTGAAAAGAGAAAACGTAGTTAGCTACTGTTAAGAGCACAGACTCTATTAACAGACCACATTTGAACCACTGATACTAAATGTAGCATGAAACTCCAGCAGCACTAACTATAGCATCATAGCTAGAAACGTAAGAAGCAGAAGGTAACATGAGCAACCAACCTCCCCAGCAATCAACAAACCTGAGTGATCATGCTGAGATGTAAGAAGACAACAACCCAACATCCCAGACCACCACAAGTCTCACTGATTATGAACCCCTGGTTCTACCCTTAGTCTAAGACAAGGATCCACAAGTCAAGATCAAAAAGACCAAATCCCAGCCCAGCCATACAGCCCACCAGACACTTCCAGTCAAAGGACAAGCCATGACAATGCAGGAAGGTCTCAAAAAGAAGATGGTTCATGCAGCAAGACAACGAGCCTAAGCACACAGGTTGTTCTACCAAAGAATGGTTAAAGGCAGGAACATCTGAACAATTGAGACGCACCTTTGCCAAACACCGCGTCTCAGTGGCTTTCAAACCCCAAAACACGCTACGCCAGAAACTGGTCCACCCCAAGGATCAGGTCCCCCAGCACAAACAGAGTAATGTAGTGTACGCTGTTAAGTGCCGGGAGGATTGCCAGGAATTGTGCATCGGGGAGCGGCGAAGCCGGAACCGTGCGGGAATCCAAAAAGTCATGGCGAACCCGGATGGCCACAAATAGAGAGATACATCATCAGGTCAGGACTTCTGCACGGTTGCACCATCACCTACAGGCCATGGCAATCTTTCACGGACTATGAAAGACGTGCAGATCCTTGATAGGGAGGAACGATAGTTTGAACGCGGAGTAAAAGAAGCCATTTTTGTAAAAAGGGAATGTCCATCCCTGAACCGAGGAGGGGGCCTCAGAGTACACCTCTCACCATCTTACAATGGAGCCATCGCAGCCCTTCCCCAATCCTGTGTGAATGGCACACGTGGCCATTGTCATTAATGGATATGTCAATCTGCATATTAAACTGATCACCGGTCCCATTGTTATGCAATGGTGCTGGTACCAGTCGTTATGCAAAAAGTGCTGTATATTATATTGGAGAAGTTTTCCAACTAGCTGAGACACGAAACGTTTCTCCGACAAAATCTATGTCCAGATGAACAGATTCAACTTCTGGGGTTTTGTCTCACTTATTTAACTGGGTTCTCTTTATTTACTTTTAGGACTGATGATGTTTTACGTCATATTCACGCATAAATATAGAAAATTCTAAAGGGTTCACAAACTTTCAATGACCACTGTAAATGCATGAATTATTATATTTCTAAGTTTGGCAATATTATGTACCGGTATATGAAAGAGAGTTCTGAATCAAACGTGTCACCCAAGTTTTTTACAGACGGACTGGCTGTTACCTGTTAACTGCGATCTAGGTTTAGGATAGCTGTAGTTAAGTAAATGAAACTTATATGCCATCCAAACTTTTATTTCCTTCACACAATTCTCAATTTTGCTGATTGTAAGAATGTGATTTGGTTTGGCTGATATATACAACTGTGTATCATCTACATAGCAGTGGAACTAATGCCATGTTTACGGAAATAATTGAAGCCCTAGTGGCAGCATCGTACATCAGAGAAACGAAAATAATAGCTGGCTAGGACAGACCATTATTGAGGAAACTTCATTTCTGAGAGCGTGGAGCATGATGTTTGCTTCTTCTTTTCGGCTCTCCCTTATCAGGGAGTCGCCCCCCCCCCACCACAGCGAGTTTACAGTTTCCACCCTCCCCCTGTCATCCACGTCTCATAACTCTCAGCCCGCAAACTCCCTTGCATATCTTCAGTTCCACCCAACAACCAAGAACTCCTCTTGGTTTCCTCTCCGGTCTATTGCCTGGCAGCTCCTCTCCAACATCCTCCTACCAATATATCCACTATCCCTCCTCTGCACATGTCCAAACCACCTCAGTCTTCCCTCTCGAATTTTGTCTCCCAATTTTCCAACCTGTGCTGTCCCTCTGATGATCTCATTCCTAATCCTGTCCACCCTAGACACTCCTAAAGAGAACCTCAACATCTTAAGTTCTGCCACCTCCAGCTCTGCTTCCTGTGTCTTTGTCAGTGCCACTGTCTCTAAACCATACAACAAGGCTGGTCTCACTACTCTTTTATAAATCTTTCCTTTCACTTTTGTCACACAGCACTCCTGACACTCTTCTCCACCCACTCCATCCTGCCTGAACTCTCTTCTTTATCGCATTTCCACACTCCCCATTTCCTTGGACAGTTGATCCAAAGTACCTGAACTGATCTACCTTTGAGACCACTGATCCCTGTAGCCTGACTGTTCCACCTGCCTCCCTTTCATTTACATATTACGGTCTGGGCTTCCAAAGCCGGAGGGCGGCGCCGGCCGGGCCGACATGGTGGCCGAGCGACTATAAATAACGTCCCTTAAGCGCCGGCTGGCGGCGCACTATCGGCTCATGTACGCGATTTCTCTCGCAGATTTGGAAGAGTTTTCAGTAGCAATTTTGGACAGGGCTTAAAGGTACGACTGGTCCTGAAAGAGGATCAGCCGAGTAGAGTTCGGAGACTCGAGGTAATATTGCCAGGGAATTAGATAAGAAGGGATAGCTTATCGCTACTGACCTCTCTTCCTCCATTTTCCCGCTGCGTTCCTCAGCCACCGCTCCTCCCACCGATCGGCCGTTATTGTTTCCCCCTCTGCATTTCCCGGTCTATCCGTGCCTCAGTTCTGCTTCCTCCCTGTTGGGACCCCCTTTATTCCCATTGTTCGTCCGGATTCCCAGCGCTTGCGCTTATTGCAGCGCATTCAAGACGCCTCGGAGTTCCGCTCTGTTTGCCAAGGTCCAGCGTGTGCGCATGCGTCATCCGTCGGATGCCTCGGCTTCTCGCGGGTCTCTCCGTGCTGCGCCTGCGCAGTCCCCCTCAACTTTTGCTGAGTAGCAATCTCCTATTGTTCCTTTTTCTCATTTATTATCAAGCCAAACTATCCACGCCTCGGGCGTTTGTTACGTTATATCTTTTCCCTTTGGGATATTTCCCTGTTAGCCTATTTAGGCACTTATTACTTTAGTTTGAGTCCGCTAAAGGCGGCCCCTTTGTCTGTCCTTACGCCTATAGTGGGTTTCTCCCCTTTCGCATCCATGGTGCTCTTCCTTGGCATGAAACCATACTGTTGTTCACACACTGTCACCTCCTGTCTGAGTCTAGCTTCCACAACTCTCTCCCAAATCTTCATTGTGTGGCTCATCAACTTTATGCCACAACTCTGTGCATCACCCTTCTGCTTAAAAATCGGTACAAGTAAACATTTCGTCCATTCCTCCGGCATACTCTCATTCACCAGAATTCCGTTAAATAATCTAAACCCCTCCCCTACACGATCTGTGAGCACGAGCATGTCATGTCACATCTCTGTGGAAACCTTAGACTGTTAGCTTTCCATCAGAAGCAGTGTCGTCCATTCAGCGCTTACACAGACCCGGAGATTTGCATATCTGCATAGCCATAGGCCAGCTTCTTTCTGACTGGCAGAGTGAAGAAAACCACTAAAGAAGAAGCTCTTGAACCAATGATGAACTGAGTATGTATAGAGCCCTTCCACAGGGGATATCTTATGTAGTCTTTAGAGTGAACTTCGTGTTGTGGACTGGAAACACAGCCATAGATCGTGCTACATTGGAATGAATGGATTTTTATGGGACGACATAAGCATGCAAAAAAGGACTTTACTGACATTTTATCAGCAATTTAACGGTATCATGGAGTTGTTTAGACGGTAAGTGAATTTTCTATGATAAAATCAAAAGTTATTTTACATCCTAAGTATATTTTAAAAGGCAAAATAGTTGGGTAGCTATGGTTGTTTATGTAAACACACATGGCGGACAGCTGTGTTCGGTATGTGATTTCTGGTAAATGGCTGCATGTAGGTGGTTGAAAATCGGTAGGCGGGTAGTCATGATAGTATTAAATCTTTTGAGTTTGTGTTTTGGACTGTGTATTAAGAATGTTTTAAGTTATTAAGAATACAAAAAATGGCGACCTAGCGGGCCCGTATACAGGCCTAAAGGGGGCGCATCAGATGTAGTCTACCTGTGTGCTCCTCCCTCCACTCTTATAAGTCACCCTATGCTTCTCCTTCTTTTGGAAATATGTGTTAAACACAGCCATTTCCATCCTCTTTGCAAAATCCACCACCATCTGTCCTTCTAGGTTCCTATCCTTAACACCAAACCTGCCCATCATTTACATTTACATTTACAACATTTAGCAGACACCCTTATCCAGAGCGACTTACAATTGGTACACTTCCTCATCTCCTTTATTACCTTCACCAACATGACCATTGAAATCTGCACCAATCACCAGTTTCTGCTCCCTGGGAATGCTCTCAACCACTTCATCTAACTCCCCCCAGAATCTCTATTTCTCCTCAAATTCACAGCCAACTTGTGGTGCATAGCCACTAACAACATTCACCATTACACCCTCAATTTCCAGCTTTAAACATATTATCCTATCTGACACCCTTTTCACCTCAGCGACATTCTTTACATAGTCCTCATTCAGGACCACACCAACTCCATTTCTCTTCTTATCCACATCATGGTAGAACAGTTTAAACCCTGCACCAATGCATTGAGCCTTGCTACCCTTCCACTTTGTCTCCTGCCCACACAAAACCTTTCTCCTCTGCATCATATCAACCAGCTCTCTACCTTTCCCGGTCATCGTCCCTACATTTAGGATTGCTACCCTCAGTGCTATATTCTTGCCGCTCCTGATTTCTCTCTGTCTCCTCACACGCTTCCCTCCTCTTCGTCTTCGGCAAACAGTAGTCCAATTTCCGCTGGTACCCTGTTTGCTACCAGTACCAGTGGCGGTCGTTGTTAACCAGGGCCGCGACCAATCCGGTATGGTGAAATTATTATGAACTCGCATACTTTATTTGGCAAATGTTTTACACCGGATGCCCTTCCTGACGCAACCCTCACCATTTATCCAGGCTTGGGACCGGCACTAGAAATACCCTGTCTGAGCAATCTAGTGGCTGGTTTAATAATCTAGCTTGGAGCATAGATTATTTACATAAAAAAATACCTCTTAATACCTACGGTATTTTCTATCTGTGTACAATAATAAATCATAAAGTAGCCTAATCAATGCTGTTTCAGTACTATGGTGGGATCTGGATTCCGACTGAAATGTTTTATAAATGCCATACAAAGCTGCTAATAAACAGCTTTTTCTGCGATTTTGGAAAGTTAAGTAAGATTTGAAATTGGTCTATAATTAGACAGCACACTGGGGTCAAGGTTAAGTTGTGTCATACGCATTGTCACATCTGGCGTGCACCTGCTCACCATGCCTCCCTTCTTCCACCTTCCACCGAGTTCTATCACCTTCTACCACCTTCTCTCTCCTCCTCCGTTCGTCTCATGCACCTGCCTCTCATCTTCTAGCACATTCCAGCTCACCTATATATACCGTTTCCTTGCACTGTCACTTTGCTCCGTCTCATGGTCCCTACCGCGTCACAAGCCCTGCGCTATCACGTCTCTAACGTGCCGTTATCTATTCTATCCTAGCCTACCAAACCTATCGCTCTGTTTATTCGACCTTCTCGTCTCTACCGATCCAAGCCACATCTATTTCTCCCTATCCAAGCTGTATCGTTCTCTCTAGTTATCGCTCACCTACCTCTTCTCTCCGTTCACTGTCGTTCCGTCACTCACTCGTTCTATCACTGTGCTTGTCTTGATTCCGTAATCGCGTTATAAGTTCCTTTGTACGTTCAGTTATCCGTTCTGTTAAATAAACGCCACATGTGTTTAGATTCACTCTCCCTGCGTGTGCTTCCTAAACTGTACAGCCGGCGTGACACGCATAATCACGGACAAACAAGCGTGCACACCGACTGACCTACGCTGATTTTTTAATTCTATGTAGTTGACCGTAGAGTTTAGTTTTTCCTAAAAAATAAATCTTTGGTATTGTCAGCATAAGAATGAAAGCTAACACTGTGTTTGTGAATGACATGCCCCAAGGGCTGTATATACAGTGGGGCAAAAAAAGTATTTAGTCAGCCACTGATTGTGCAAGTTCTCCTACTTAGAAAGATGAGAGAGGTCTGTAATTTTCATCATAGGTACATTTTTACTATGAGAGACAAAATGAGAAAAAAAATCCAAGAAATCACAAAGAAATGACCAAAGAGTTTTGGTCACCCACAAATAAGCAAGATTTCTGGCTCTCACAGACTTGTAACTTCTTTCTGTCCTCCACTTGTTACCTGTACTAATGGCACCTGTTTGACCTCGTTATCTGTATAATAGATATCTGTCCACAGTCTCAAACAGTCAGACTCCAAACTCTACCATGGCCAAGACCAAAGAGCAAGACCATTGATAATCTCCCTTGATCTAGGGCTCCACGCAAGATCTCATCTCATGGGGTCAAAATGATCATGAGAATGGTGAGCAAAAATCCCAGAACTACACAGAGGGACCTGATGAATGACCTGCACAGAGCTGGGACCAAAGTTAAAAGGCTACCATCGGTAACACACTACGCCGAGAGGGATTTGGATCAGTGCCAGGCGTGTCCCCCTGCTTAAGCCAGTACATGTCCAGGCCCGTCTGAAGTTTGCCAGAGAGCAGATGGATAATCCAGAAGAAGATTGGGATAATATCATGATGAAACTAAAATAAAACCTTTTGGTAAAAACTCAACTCGCTGTGTTTGGAGGAAGAAGAATTCTGAGTTGCGCCATACCTACTGTGAAGCATGGGGGTGGAAACATCATGCTTTGGGGTTGTTTTTCAGCATAGGGGACATTACGCCCCAAAACATCACTGCTGTAGAGGAGACCTGCATGGAGGAATGATCCAAAATACAGCTACAGTGTGTGCAAACCTGGTAAAGACTTTTGACCTCTGTCATTGCCAACAAATGTTATGTTACAAAGTAGTGAGATGAACCAAACCTCTTGACCAAATACTTATTTTCCACCATAATTCCACCAATTAAATTCTTTAAAAATCCTACAATGTGATTTCCTGGATTTTTTTTCTCATTTTGTCTCTCATAGATGAAGTTTACCTATGTAGAAAATTACAGACCTCTCTTATCTTTCTAAGTTGGAGAACTTGCACAATCAGTGACTGACTAAATACTTTTTTGCCCCACTGTGTAAATAAATCTTAATTGACTTTGCTTGAAAAAAAGTAATTGATATGTA
Organism: Ancistrus triradiatus; assembly: GCA_025084515.1. Taxonomy (NCBI): domain Eukaryota; kingdom Metazoa; phylum Chordata; class Actinopteri; order Siluriformes; family Loricariidae; genus Ancistrus; species Ancistrus triradiatus. Next base: position 91,999 of record JAJAGP010001112.1, read on the forward strand.
TCAATCTGGAAAGGGTTATAAAGCCATTTGTAAAGCTTTGGGACTCCACTGAACAACAGTGAGAGCCATTATTCACTAATGGCAAATACATGGAATAGTGTTGAACCTTCCCAGGAGTGGCCTACCAAATTTACCCCAAGAGTGCAGCGACGACTCATCCAAGGGGTCACAAAAGACCCCACAACAACATCCAAAGAACTGCAGGCCTCACTTGCCTCTGTTAAGGTCAATGTTCATGCCTCCACCATAAGAAAGAGAAGAAATGGCAAAAATGGCCTGCATGGCAAAGTTCCAAGACGAAAACCACTGCTGAGCAAAAAGAACATTAAAGCTTGTCTCAATTTTTCCAGAACACATCTTGATGATCCCCAAAACTTTTGGGAAAACATTCTGTGGATTGACGAGACAAAAGTTTAAGTTTAAGTTTAAGATGTGTGCCATTACATCTGGCGTAAAGTAACAAAGCATTTCAGAAAAAGAACATTATACCAACAGTAAAATATGATGGCGGTAGTATGATGGTATGGGGCTGTTTTGGTGCTTCAGGACTTGCTGTCATAAATGGAACTATGCCTTCTGCTGTCTACCAAAAAATCCTGAAGAAAAATGTCTGGCCATCTGTTCATGACCTCAAGCTGAAACAACGTTGGGTTCTGCAACAGGACAATGATCCAAAACACACCATCAAGTCCACCTCTGATTGGCTAAAGAAAAACAAAATGAAGACTTTAGAGTGGCCTAGTCAAAGTCCTGACCTGAACCCTATTGAGATGCTGTGGCATGATCTTAAAAAGGCTGTTCATGCTTGAAAACCCTCCAATGTGGCTGAATTACAACAATTCTGCAAAGATGAGCAGGCCAGAATTCCTCCACAACGCTGTTAAAGATTCATTGCAAGTTATCGGAAACACTTGGTTGCAGTTGTTGTTGCTAAGGGTGACCCAACCAGTTATTAGGTTTAGGGGGAATTACTTTTTCACACAAGGCCATTTAGGTTTGGATTTTTTATCCCTTAATAATAAACAGCTTCATTTAAAAACTGTGTTTACTTTTGTTGTCTTTGACTAATATTTAAATTGGTTTGATGTTCTGAAACACTTAAATGTGACAAACATACAAAAAAATAGGAAATCAGGAAGGGGGCAAACACTCATTCACACCACTATATGTCTCAGGTATACATGGAAATGACTACAGGTGTGTTCTGATTAGACACTGTGTCTTTGGCCCAGACAGACCACCAGTATTGAGGATCGTTTGATCCACCCACAAACACAACCAGTTTTGCTGTCCACCATCCAGACACAGGTGGCACATTCAGTACACACCCCATGTCTGCCTGGACCATTTCCAGGCACTAGCAGAGGGAAATTTGTTGTTACAGTGCCCATTCGGTGTCCTACCATTGTTAGCCAGCCACTGTTGCCTTTGTTTGCAGTGGTGTCATGCATGAGAAACCAGGATTGCTATAGACTTGAACTGTATTGTCTTTAGTGAAGAATCCACTGTATTTGTGTGTGTGTGTGTGTGTGTGTGTGTGTGTGTGTGTGTGTGTGTGTGTGCGCGTAGTAATTTGGATATTTGTTTGAAGCAGTGTATTGGATGTAGAAGTCATTATGGGGAGACAGCCTCTCAAGATTCAAGGCTACAGAGGAACTGCAGCAGTTAGCACCACATGAACAGCACTGGAACAATCTCTCCATGTTAATAGTGGGTGTGCAAGGATCAACATAAATGAAAGCATGTCTTGATTAAAGCTCATTAAAGTAGGAGAGCGGTGTTAATTTCTCCAGCTCCTCATAGCCACAAAATTGGATTGCTAATTTGTTGCTCACGGGTGATTGTTTTTTGCATTCACACAAAGAGGGAGTGGAAAAGAATCCAAGAAATGCTTACGAAATTAAGCTTCTGTAAAAAAAGGTAAACCATGAGTGTGATTGGATTGTTCCGTCTGGTGCAGATTGGTGTGAATGTGGAATATCTATAAGCTTAGTTTTTAAAGTTCATGGCCTGAGGTAAATAAATCATCTAGAACCACAGAAGCCTGTATGGGGCTCTGTGCCTGATGGCAAGGCTTTCTGTCATGTTCGGCAGAAATGGGAGGCAAATGCAGAGAGTCTATACAAAGACATATTAATAGAACAAACACAGGTTGATGGTAAGATCACAAAACAGAGTATTTCAGTGTCATATCAGTTCAGGGTTCATTAACCACATTAACCTTCCTATCAGGCAGAATGTCCTGAACACAGTAGCAAATGCAGTCAAGAATAAGTGCTTAGTAGCACTGTGCAGAAATGGTATGGGGTACATGAACAAGATTGACAAAACGGATTCAGAAATGGAATGCTCAGAATCATAGTCATGCAACAGGGCAGCAATGAAGAAACCTTGCAAAGGAGTGAGTAAAATGAATGAATAAAATGGTGAAAGTGACAAATTATCATCAGGTAAAAAGCCCAATCTGGCCTGCCCCCTTGAAGTGTTGAAGTGTTTAGTCCCTATTGTCTTGGTAATGACACACCACCTCCAACATATCCACAGAATTGATCGTATGCACGATTTCTACTAATAATTACCTATACTGCATAGTACACACAATAATGGTAATCATCAAACCTCTCTCACACACACTGTCATACTCTCTCACTCACTATCAAACCTCTCACACACACTATCATACTCTCTCATACACACCATCAAACCTCTCACACACACTTTCATAATCTCTCACACTCACCATCAAACTATTAGGAATCTTCATAGTGAGTGTAAGAGAGTTTGATAGTGAATGTAAGAGAGTTTGATAGTGAATGTGAGAGAGTCTGATGGTGAGTGTGAGAGAGTTTGATGGTGAATGTAAGAGAGTTTGATAGTGAGTGTGAGAGAGTTTGATAATGAGTGTGAGGGAGTATGATAGTGTGCGTGAGAGAGTATGATGGTGAGTGTGAGAGGTAAGTTTGAATAATGGCCTAAATGGCCTCTCATATATATATGTGCATTCATGCGTGTTCCTGTGCTCACCATTAGCGCACATGCCTCCTGCATTTGCACTGCATAATATGTATCTACCTTTCTATATATACATGGTGTATGTGTGTGTGTGTGTGTATATATGTATATAGATATGTATGTATATATATATATATGTACACATACAGCGTGTCTTGATTAAACCGTGTCTAACTATGACAGACAAAATGAGAAAAAAAAAATCCAGGAAATCACATTGTAGGATTTTTAAAGAATTTAATTGTAAATCATGGTGGAAAATAAGTATTTGGTCACCCACAAAAAAGCAAGATTTCTGGCTCTCAGACCTGTAACTTCTTCTTTAAGAAACTCTTCTGTCCTCCACTTCTTACCTGTAATAATGGCACCTGTTTGACCTCGTTATCTGTATAAAACACACATGTCCACAGCCTCAAACAGTCAGACTCCAAACTCAACCATGGTCAAGACCAAAGAGCTGTTGAAGGACACCAGGAAGAAAATTGTAGACCTGCACTAGGCTGGGAAGAGTGAATCTACAATAGGCAAGCAGGTTGGTGTGAATAAATCAACTGTGGGAGCAACTGTAAGACATAAAAGACCATTGATAATCTCCCTTGATCTGGGGCTCCACGCAAGATCTCATCCTGTGGGGTCAAAATGATCATATATATATCCAGTATGTCCAAATATATGGTGAACTATAGATGATGATGATAACAAACAGTGTTGCTTTTGAAACTCAAAGTCAAAGCAGTTTTACAAATATCTAGCTCCAAAGCCTTACTTGAGTAACCCTGGGGCATAAGTTATCTAATTAATATGTTTATAGTAATACTTTAAATAAACAGAAGCTAAATATAAAAATTTTATCTGTGCACCCTTTACAAATTTCTATATTTCTGCAAAAATATGACCTAAAACAGCTGATCTAATATTACATATCGTGAGTGCCAAAAGTATGTGAAACCCTAGGATTACCAAACCTGTATTTGGACAAACGTGACAAAGGAACTCAGAATAAATTCTAAGCAACTAAAGGTCTGTCTGTGAACTGAAGCTCAAGAGAATGGAAGTCATGAAGCAAGAAAGCAACTCTAAGTGCAGAAGTTGTTCTGCTGAAGTACTGTTTTTTAAAGTGGAATAATCCAACCTTAATCAAATCAAAGACGTTCATGTAAGGAAACCCAACATCACCCCAGATAATCTGTTCTTTACAGAAGAATTGGCTAAAATTGTTTAAAGCTGATGAGCAGGACTGAACAACAGTTACCAGAAATATTTAGTTGCAGTTATAGTATGTAAGGGGTCACATCAGATACTGAAAGCTGATGTTCACAGACTATTGAAACTCATACAGTATATAGTACTGTGCAAAAGTTTTAGGCAGGTGTGGAAAAATGCTGCAAAATAAGAATGCTTTTCAGAAATACAAGTGTTAATAGTTTTAGAATATTTTTTCTCAGTTAACAAAATGCAAAGTGAATGAACAAAAGAGAAATCTAAATCAAATCAGTGTTTAGTGTAACCACCCTTTGCTTTCAAAACAGTATAAATTCTTCTAGGTACACTAGCACAAAGTCAGGGATTTTGTAGAATTATAGTCAGGTGTATGATTAACCAATTATACCAGACAGGTGATAATGATCATCATTTCATATGTACGTTAAAACACAGTCATTTACTGAAACAGAAATAGCTGTTACAGAATGCAGTTTGTTTGCCAAATGGCTGGAGAGTGTCTGTTTTTTTTAATAACTACATTTTTATGGGAGTGTACCACTTCTCTGTGGCACTAATATACACACACCGCCCTTTACATATAGTGATTATTCAGTTCGATCAGGTAAACTCCTCTATGTTTCACATGCGTGTTGTAGTAGACTGGAGGACAGAGTCTGTAATCTACCTGGATATAGAGAGAATGGCAGGACTCCTGAGACTGCTGAGTGCTTTTACACACTGTTAATGGTGGCGATCAATACACTGTCCAGCACCCCACCCTACTCCCGGAGTCTCTCCACATTCTGTGATTCAGTACTTTATTGGGTGCTAATCAATAAGCTGTCAGCGATAGCAGGTGTCCTTGCATTGATCTTGTTTGTTGTTGCTGCTTGGTCATTATGAAGGTGTGGGCATGACCTTTACAGAGGTTTGTTAGAAAGTAGACACAAGCATGCACCTAGTGGCAAAAGTATACAGGGACCTGCACTCTCATGCAGAAGGAACATATCCCTCATTCTCAGTGCTGTGGGGTGACATTTCAAAAATGGCATTAATCACACTGAAGGTAGTAAATGTAGGCAAGCAGGGCATACTGATGTCAATGAGAACAGAATAATTAACATATGAAATTTGTCTATTTTATTCAACAAATACATGTAGTATATAGAGCCAAAAGAGATTATGGAGTTGCAACACAACCACAGTAACTTTCAGTACTCAGTTTGAAACACAGTCCAGACCTCTGTACTGTTTTTGCCATGTCAACAACACTTCTTTAAGTCAACAGCAGCAATATTCAACAATGAGGATAATGAGGTGACTGAACATGTGGTCACCATGCAGGTCTAGATGTACACAGTCTGTTTGCAAGCTATGTGCTGTTATATTTACATAATGAAGAAATGTATATGCTGTCTTATGCACAGTGGATTTCAAGGTGTAATGGTGCATTGGAGTAGGCATGTCAGAGGCACTAATGACATTTTAATTCTGCTTTAATGTCTCCTTTTGTAATCATTAGTATTAGTAGAAAACATTGAATATTGATGGACAGATTGATGATTAATTTAGTTAATAAAGGACATAACTACTAATTAAGGACTTTAACTACAGTATTATTATGATGCATTAATAGTCCTTGACATCCAAGCCATCAGAAGGTTTAAATAAAGAACTGTTATGGGGGATCAAAGATCCCCTATGTAAGCTTTTGACTGGAACCCAAATGCAGAAAACAAAACACAAGCACAGACGTGACGTAATAGAAAAGTTAATATTTATTATAAACTTGATCAAGACAAGGTATGAACTGACAGATAATAGTGGTGTAGCAAAGATCAACGAGGTGAGGGTGAGTCCAGGAAATGGGAACAGAAAACGAGGGACGGCGGGGCGGCAGCGGCTTGCAGCTGGCTTACTAATAGCGAAGCATCTCAAGGCGGGATAGTTCAGCACACGTTCCTTGGGCTGTAAGGAAAGGAGGCCTACGTGAGAATAGAAAAATGAAAACCAAAACCTGGCATGGTAGCTGAAAGGAAAGCAACAAGACATGGTAAATGTAAACGAGCAACTGCTAGGCTAAAGCTAACAGCTAAGTTCAGCGTGGTACCAGTCAACTGACGATCCAGCGATCTCTGGCTGCATCATCCGGGGTTTTATAGGAGAGCTGCTGATGAACAGGGATGACGAGCAGGTGGAAACAGCGGGGGTGGAGCGAAGAATGAAGGGGCTCAGCCAACAGATCTGCGGAGGGAAGCACAGCAAAACACAAGCACGAAGCACACTAAAACAAAAACAGAAGCAAGTAGGAAAGGCGAGAAACATAAACAAAAAGCGCATGAAAAAACAAAACCAAAACAGACCGGAATGGGCGGACCCTGAAAGGAGCGGAGAGATGACTCGCTAATGTGTAGTTTCACACAGTATGCATGTGTTTATGACCACCCTGGCTCTTCAAATTTCCTCTGAGTTACTAGATGCATGATGGCATTCGTCTGCCAAACAGATTCACTATGAGCCCTTGTCTTTGTGGAATGTGAGTAGGAAGATCTGTGTAAGCAGCACATGAAACAGTGGAAATCATTTAAATTTGAAATATATCCTCTCTGCCATTATACATTTTACTGATATCCATTTTTCTGTGGCAGTGTCTTTGCACGTTTCCACTTTCATGTGGCGAGACAATTCTGAGCATGACTCCTTTTTCCTACACTCATTGGACTGTTTTATTTTCTACTTCAAAATCATCATGGTAAAAAAATGTAGAAGTGTAATGCTGTCATCTAAACAATTGTGCTAATCTTAAAAAGCGGTTCCAACGGTCCAGGCCACCAAGTTTTCTCAATTTTCCTTTTAAAACTGATTGTTGCAGAAGATAACGGTTTACTTCACAGTGAACCTTTCATCACAGCCTCTTGTAAGCCTTATCACCCCAGGAAAGGCGCCAGAAAGACACCCCTGGATTTATGACACAAAGAACTCAGCTTTTGTTCTAAAGAGACAAACTTTAATAATTGTATTACACTCCTGATGGGAACAGTTTATCTTCATCGAAACCTTTTAATTACATAACAAATAATATTTGAATCCCGAGAACTCCAAACATGCTATATACATTTAAATGATTCATACAAAGAGTGGATCAAGGATATTCTTTTATATCCACACACCGTTATAGATTATACATATGTATGTTACTGAATTTATGTATCTTCATATCTACTTGATTAATGTTTTAGTATAATTATCTTTTTGTTTTGATATTTAGTGATCTGGTTTAGTATGATATATAGAAATAACAGCTTTTGCCTATGTGTTTTGATCGATCGGGTTTTAATAATTTGTGCAACAAACATGAAGTATTTACAATGTACCGTTTCCTACAGCTTGTATTAATCATAGTATTGTTTAGTTAAAAGTATAGTAAATGCCTGTGCTGTAGTTAAAATGCTTTAACGATGTTCTAGGTTATCAATCCAAGGTGCCTTTGATCATTTGAACCTTCCAACGAAGTTTGCATCTAAACTTATAACTTTGAGGACTTTTGGTTATTGTGTGATACTTTTAATCACTTTAGATATGTAGGAATATATTTTTAATCCAAGTTAGGACTCTGTGGCTCATGGTGAAATGAGACACAACCATGATAGGAGGGGTTTACTCAGAAGTCAGCTTCTCATTGGCTGAATCACGGCAACCCTTTTGTGCGCCCGCCTACGTTCAGGACATTCAAAAGCAACGCGGGTAGACCTCGTGGTGAGCTAGCTTCATGTTTCGTGTTTTAGTCTTGTGTCTTTATGTTCTTTAAGTCGTTCCTTTGTCTTTTGTAGTTTTTCCTTTTTGTAGCGTTTTTGATTATTCATTTTACTCAAGTTTTCGCGTTTACTTTAAAGTTTCCTGTATACAGCAGTCTTAAGTAGTTCGGTATCGCTGAACTAGAAGATAGTTAAAAGACCAACCAGACTCTAAGCTCTACTATTCTCGCACAATCCAAGTTTTTCCGAGTTTTTGTTGAAGCTGGTGGTGCTAGAACGTGCTCGACTCCACCTTTATCTGTGGCCAAGATAGAATCCGAGTCGTACGCCCGCAAGTCGACGTCTAGGAACCTGATCACCAACAGCTGGGAAAAAGCCAAACCCGAGCGAGGCCCTCAACACATCTGTGGTCCCACGAACTGAAGACACGGACCGGAGGCCGATAGCCAAGATCTTACAGTCCACCAAACAGGAGCATCAGAATCTGAAGATTTTTACCGCTTCAGTTCCATGTGTGACGTCGGACAACAGGCAGAGGCCCGGTTCCGTTCCATCTCCTTCGCGTGAGCCTCCACAAAGCAATCGGCAAGTACCACTGTTGTGGCTGTTCTGGGTTCCTGATTTATCGTATTTTGCGTTTTTAAGCTAAAACCACGCTTCAACATAGACTTATTCACGCCTAAGTAATTTTTAACATACTATCCACATTCAACGTAATTAAGGTTACCAGTAGCATTGCAACGTTAGTAATTATTGCGCGACCGATAATTTACATAGAGTCATCTTGGTTTCTGATTTTATTACTGTAATGTGTACGCTTGCCATTATTCCCTGTTCTCCATACTGTGATATATACATGTTCGTCATCATTTTATGATTTTAACTCTGTGATACACTCGTTATTACATTAGATAATCTGTTGGTATTGCCTTGTTTGTAGTTAATAAACTTGTTTATAAACCTTTTTGAATTTGCCGCCTGGTGTGAGAGTTCATTCATTCAAAGGTCGAGAAAAATACTTTGAATTCACTATTCAGATATAGACTGATCAAGTTTGTTGTTTCTTTTTCCTGGTTTCCAGATCGGCCAGTCAATTATTTATCTTTTTAATAATCGATTTGGTGGTGCCCCGTATTTCTTAATTAATTAATATATAATTTAATTAATAAAGTTTAATTAAAAATTAATCCAATTAAAGTGTAGTCTTAGTTTGCTACACTGCTCACATCATAAATACAACAGGAAAATGCTGCACTGTCACTTAAGTAACAGCTTCTCATAGGTGACACATACAGTGCTGTTTGAAAGTTTGTGAACCCTTTGGAATTTTCTATATTTCTGCATAAATATGACTTAAAAGATCATCAGATTTTCACACAAGTCCTAATTGTAGATAAAGAGAACCCAGTTAAACAAATGAGACAAAAATATTATACTTGGTCATTTATTTATTGAGGAAAATTATCCAATATTACATATTAGTAAGTGGCTGAAGTATGTGAACCTTTACTTTAAGTATCTGGTGTGACCCCCTTGTGCAGCAATAACTGCAAATAAACATTTCCTGTAATTGTTGATCAGTCCTGCACACCAGCTTGGAGGAATTTTAACCAATTCCTCAATACAGAACAGCTTCAGCTCTGGGATGTTGGTGAATTTCCTCACATTAATTGCTCGCTTCAGGTCTTTTCACAACATTTCGATTGGATTAGGGTCAGGACTTTGACTTGGCCATTCCAAAACATTAACTTCATTCTTCTTTAACCATTCTTTTGTAGAACTACTTGTGTGCTTATGGTCGTTGTCTTGCTGCGTGACCCACATTCTCTTGATATTCAGTTCATGGAGATTCAGATGTCCTGACATTTTCCTTTAGAATTCTCTGATATAATTCAGAACTCACTGTTCCATCAATGATGGCAAGCCATCCTGGCCCAGATGCAACAAACAGGCCCAAACCATGATACTCCCTCCACCAACATGTTTCACATATGGGATAAGGTTCTTATGCTGGAATGCAGCGTTTTCCTTTCTCCAAACATAACGCTTTTCTTTTAAATCAAAAAGTTCTATTTTGGTCTCTTCTGTCCACAAAACATTCTTCCAATAGCCTTCTGGCTTGTCCATGTGATCTTTAGCAAACTGCAGATGAGCAGCAATGTTCTTTTTGGAGAGCAGTGGCTTTGTCCTTGCAACCCTGCCATGCACACCATTGTTGTTCAGTGTTCTTCTGATGGAGGACTCATGAACATGAACATTAGCCAATGTGAGAGAGGTCTTCAGTTGCATACATACAAGTTACCCTGGGGTCCTTTGTGACCTCGCTAACTATTAGACGCCTTGCTCTTGGAGTGATCTCTCTTGGCTGACCACTCCTGAGGAGTGTAACAATGGTCTTCAATTTCCTCCATTTGTACACAATCTGTCTGACTGTGGATTGGTGTAGTCCAAAGTCTTTAGAGATGGCTTTTAACCTTTTCCAGCCTGATGAGCATCAACAACTCTTTTTCTGAGGTCTTCAGAAATCTCTTTTGTTTGTGCTATGATACACTTCCATAAACATGTGTTGTGAAGTGCAGACTTTGATAGATTCCTGTTCTTTAAATGAAACAGGTTGACCACTCACACCTGATTGTCATCCAATTGATTGAATACACCTGACTGTAATTTCACCTTCAAATTAAATGCTAATCTTAGAGGTTCACATACTTTTGCTACTCAGTAATATGTAATATTGGATTATTTCCTCAATAAATAAATTACCAAGTATAATATTTTTGTCTCATTTGTTTAACTGGTTTCTCTTTATCTACTTTTAGGACTTGTGTGAAAATCGGATGATGTCATATTTATGAGGAAATATATAAAATTCTAAAGCGTTCACAAACTTTCAAGCACCACTGTATATGTATTCATATAGTATGTCTATTAATTTAGTATCTATCCACCATGTATTTTGATAAATAAACCAGAAAGATACCTGAAAAGTCTGGTTGACTCTTAGACAAGGACACTTAATGTCCTTGTCTGGTCTCACCCAGAAGAGAAAATCTTGAAAAGGAGTTTATGTTAATTAGTAAATTAGAGGATGGCAGCACCCTGTTTGGCTGCTACTGCATGGGCTTGTGAGAGTTGCGGTTTTACTCTCCTAAATGTGCGAAATAGGATGTCAGATACAGTTATAACTGACTGTCTGATAATATATGATCGTCAACATTTGCTTGAGATACAAACATTTAGTGACTTTGGCTTTGGCTTTTGGCAAGCGGAGGCGGTGTTACCGTAAGCATGATTGTCGCGCAGGAGAAAAGGATTTTAGGACCCAATCGCAGTTAGCTCCATATGGTAGTAATGAACTAAAATGAATAAAATAAATGAAACGGTAAGTAAAGCAATACAAATCAACGACAGACAGAGAATCAAATGAGGCTTTGTGTGTGTCAGCGAAACTGCCGAATCTGCAAGCAGACGCGCACACACAAAGCTCACAAACGTGCCTACAGGGGCAGCGAAAGGCGGAGCGAAAACACCTGCCAAGGGCGCAAAGCGCGTGTGCGTTAACGCGCTGTAATGTGATATGACAGAAAAATACTTAATTAAACTAAAGGGGAAGCAGCGCTGGAAAGCACGGCTGCTTACACGCACTTATACTGCGATTTAACTGAGAAATACTTCGTTAAAGGGAAGCAGCGCTGGAATGCACGGCTGCTTACACGCACTTATACTGCGATTGAACTGAGAAATACTCCTTAGACTGGAGGGGTGGCAGCGCTAGAAAGCAGAGCTTTTGATTAAACGAAAGGAAATAAATACCAAAATCGGGGAAAGGGAAAAAAATACAATAAGGCGCCTGAAAACGCTGAGAGAGAGAGCTGGAAACCCACCAGCCGAAAGCGCTCAGAGTCACGAGCTGAGCCCCGTGCAATCGGCAAATGAGCTCTCTCCGAACCGCTCTCAGCACAGAATCAGGACTGCCTTGAACGCAGCCACGCAGCATGAGCGTGAGAGCGGTGACGCACTGTGCGGGCTTCAGAGGCCGTGCTTATAATCTCAGAAGCAGCACGATGCAATTCACGGTCCTGTGTGGATACCACAGCATGAGTAGGATGTGCTTAAAACGGACAGGAGCGGGGCACAGGCCTGCCGCTCGGATCCGAGGCTGAGAAGCACAGAGTGAGGCGGTACGGGCGAGGGACACGCGGGGGCGCGCAAAGCCGGGGCGAGCGCACCACAATACGCCGAAGCGGAGCCACGAACGGGCGAAAGCGCGATTACAGGCCGGTTCTGAACCTACGCTAAATCTACGCCCTGGATTACCTCCGAATCTCCAGATTCGTACTCCGGCTGAGCCCCTAAAGCGGGCCCAGTCTACCAAAGTCCCTAACACCGACCGCACCGAGGCGACAGCGCGAATGAGACCCCCGAAAGCCTCTTAAACACAAACACCGTAACGTCCCTAAGCACAGCAAAAACCTGGCATAGACGCCACGGGAACCCGTAGGATAGAAGGCAATGGTGTGACGCCTGTCAGTGCCAAACAAAGCTCTTAAATAGAGCCACTGACAGGTGTGTGCAATCGTGCCGTAATCAAATGACAGGCACGATCGCATGGTCTGAGGATCCCGAGCCAAAGCTGAACCAATACTGGCCTCTACTGTCAGCTTGGCGGAATCCCCAGACTGCTGGGGAGGTAGACCGCACTGGGGATAAACAGTGGCCACTAGCGGACACTGTGCACCACATAACAGAACCCTTCCAAAATGCTGCTTCCATCTATCTTTCTCTCCAATGTCTGCTCACTGGAGAAGAAAATGAACCAACTACAGTTGGAATTAACAACAAATCAACAAGGACAAGAGACAAGGAACTGTTGTGCAGTAATTCTGACAGAGACATGGCTTAATTCATCAATTCCAGATAACGCTGTTATTATCGAGGGGCTAACTACATTCCGTGCGAACAGGAGCTACGCACTCAGCGGTAAATCCAGAGGGGGTGGTTTGTGTGTTTACATAAACAAGAACTGGTGTAGAAACGCTAAGTTTGTGTCAAGTCATTGCTCACCAGACATTGAGTTTATGACTGTAAACTACAGACCATTCCATCTGCCCAAGGAGGTTACTTTAGTTTCCATCACTGCTGTTTACGTGCCCCCTAGTGCAAATACAAAGGAGGCTATGTGTGTTCTCTACCAGACCATCAGTAAGTTGCAATCAGCCAATACTGAGGGCTTTTTTATTGTTGCTGGGGATTTTAACCAATCTAAGACAGTTCTTCCAAACTTTTACCATATGTGGATTGTGCAACCAGAGGACTGAACACATTAGACATGGCCTACACCAACATGAAAGATGCATTTAAGGCAGTACCTCGCCCCTATCTCGACTCTTCAGACCATTTATCTGTTATGCTAATCCCTGCATACAAGCCCCTGCTTATCAGAGAAAAACCTACAGTGAAGCAGGTAAAGGTGTGGCCTGAGGGGGCCATGGAGGCAATACAGGACTGTTTTGCATAGATATGTTCAGGTCAGCTGCCACCTACAACGACCACATTAACCTTGATGAGTATGTCATGACTTTGTCAGCTTACATAAACAAATATATGGATGATGTCAGCGTCATAAAGAACATCACCACCCAGGCCAACCATAAACCATGAATGACTGATGAAATACACAAAATGCTAAAGGCACGGAACTCAGCCTTCAAGTCTGGTGACAAGATTATACTGAGAATAGCTGGAGCCGACTTGAATCCTGCTATCAAACTAGCAAAGTGTGCTCACAGACAGAAAATCCAGGACTATTTTCATGATTCCACTAGCACCAGGGATATGTGGCAAGGCATACGGACAATTACAAACTACAAGTCAGCCCCTCCTGTGTGTGATGATGATGTGGACTTTCTAAATAATCTAAACAACTTTTTTAGGATGTTTGAGGCATTAAATTGCACTCCATCAGAGCTAGCTGTGCCCATCAGGATGAAAAAGCACTCTGCCTCGACATTGGTGATGTGCCTAGGACTCTGAGAAGGGTAAATCCTCGTAAGGCCCCAGGCCCTGATAATATACCTGGTCAAGTGCTCAGGTAATGCCCAGTTCAGTTGGCTCATGTTCTAACAGATATTTTTAACACCTTACTGGATCTAGCCAAAGTCCCATCATGTTTTAAGTCTGCTATCATCATCCCAGTGCCAAAAACATCACTAAATGATCACCGACCTGTTGCACTAACTCCGATTATTATAAAGTTTTTTGAGACGCTAGTCAAGAAGCACATCACCTCTGGTCTCCCTCCCAGTTTCGACCCCTCTCAGTTTGCCTACCAGCCAAACAGCTCTACCCAGAATGCCATCTCTTTCACTCTTCATCTGAGCCTTGCACACCTGGAGGAGAAGAATGGATGCTGCAGATGCTGTTCCTGGACTTTAGTTTAACACCATAATTCCACAGCATCTGGTGAATAAACTAGAATTCCTGGTTTTCAGCATCCCTCTGCAGAACTGGTTCCTCACTGAAAGATCATAGTAGGTAAGGGTTGGACACAACACCTCCAGTGTCATCACCCTCAGCACAGGCTCCCCCCAAGGGTGTGTACTGAGCCTCTTGCTGTTCACTTTGATGACATACGACTGTGTCCCTAGAGCTACCATTAATCATGTTGTAAAGTTCATGGACGATACTACATTGATAGGCCTCATCAAGGATAACAATGACCTGGCCTACAGGGAGTTGGTTGAGATGCTGGTGGGTTGGTGAAATGTAAACAACTTGATCCTGAACGTGAATAAAACAAAAGAGATCATCATTGACTTCAGGAAGAATAAGCCCTGTCACGCTCCACTTTTCATCAACAAGTCAGCTGTGAAGGTGGTCAACAGCATCAAGTTCCTGGGGGTGCACATCACTAATAACCTCACCTGGTCTGTCAACACCACATCATTGGTCAAGAAGGCACAGCACTGACTGCAATTCCTGCACAGGATGAGTAGAGTCCACCTGCCCACACCCATCCTCATTACATTCTACAGAACCTGTGTGGTGTGGCGGCTGCAGTGCCTCTGACTGGAAGAATGTGAGGAGAGTGGTGAGGACAGCGGAGAAAATCATTGGGACTTCTCTCTCCTCCATAGAGGACTTTGCATCGATTCGCTGTATACCCTGGGCCAGAAACAGACCCCTCACACCTCCACTGTGAATTTTTTTCTCTGTTTCTCTGTTCAGAGCATTCGGTGCAGGACCACTAGGTTCTGTAATACTTTTTTCCCCCAGGCCATCAGACTGCTAAATTCTGAACACTATCACTTTACATGCTGCTGCTGTATGATCGTCAGGTCTATACGGAATATTATGCCTTTCAATATACTTATTTAATCCAGCTATCTTGGTGAATGTCTACAAATACGGATATATAAATAAGTTTATATAAGTTTAACTCCGCAGGTCACTTTTTCAGTGCATATGTTCACTGAGTATATTTCAGATTTCATAGTCCTTTATATTCTTCAGTTTTATTCTTCATTTCTTTCCCATGCTGCTGTTCATTTTATACATTTTAAGTCAAACTCGGTGCCGATATTTATAAATGCTGCAGAAGCGCACATGGTAGTAGATTGATGGCAGAGTCATATGGGCGATGAGGTGGCAGCGACAGGGTGCTAAACACCTCCCTGAGATTGTCGTACTCCTCAGGGTCGCTGGAGAGGTCCATTCAGCTTACTTTGTGGAGTGGGAAGGTAGCAGAGCACAGACAGTGGATGTGGCAGATCTCACTCCACTCGAGCACGTGTCCGGTGGAACCTTGTCCTTGGATTATGTTTCTTCAGCCAGGGGTAGCCAAGGATGACAGGAGTAAATATCAACAGCAAATATCAGGGATTCAACATGGTTACCAGAAAGTGTCACAGTTATAGGAGCTGTCTTTTGGGTAACCATGGCGAGCACCTGCCCATCGAGTGTACGCCCTAATTGGAGTGACTAGGGGGATAAACAGACAGCCATTGTTATGTCCAAGGGAGTCCAGTCCCTATCTCATCAATCAAATTATCCTCTGCCCCTGAGTTTATCAGGGCTGAGATAGGGACAAGACCCCCTTGGAGCTGAAGAATACCTGGTATGTGTAGCTGGGGTCGAGGTTCGGTCGAGCTGTCTGTGAAAGCACCCATCCATACTCCCACTGCTGTGGACGGGGTCAAGGTGTTGGATGGTCACTTGTTAATGTTTTGTGAAGTGTCCACCGGCGGTGCTCAAGTGGTTCTCCTCTGCCGATTCCGCCCCGAGCATGGCCCAACTGCATGCCCTCGGGTGAGTCAGGGCCATGAGGAGCTGGATCATCCGGAGGTAATGCATCATGGAACCTAGGGCATGGAGCTGGCCTAGGATCAGCAGCCTGGCCAAGCCGTTCAGTGTGGTGCCCGCGGTGGCGGCCGTCTAGGCAGATCGCTAGTCGAACCAACCCCTGTAAGGTCGGGTGGCACCTAATACTGCCAGCTCTGTCAGACTGCCAGACCTTGCGCACTGAAGGTGGAGATCCGCTGGCTTCTGGCATGTTGTGACTGGGACTGGTGGTGTCTCCCTATAAAAAACAAACATTGTTGTGACAGTTTTTGTAGCTGATTAGCTAATAAATAGTTCTGGTCCAGCAGTTCCTTTAGTTTGGTCTTGTGGCATGTCAACACAGTCCCTTGGGTTTGTATGGCTGACTGGATAGGTCATCTAGGAAGGCAGGCTCGGAGACGAAGCAGACTTTAAACAAAGTGAAAGAAATGCAATCAGTATAAGAATATAATAATAAATGCTAGTCTATGGACTAGAGAGGGATAAAGTGGTTTTAACCACAGTTACGTTATGAACGCTGATGAACCAGCAATCAGTCATGCTCCAAACCACCTCTTAAGTAGAGCGTGCTGACTGCTCTCTGATGGTCTGCAGGTCTGCGAGGAAGAGCGGGTCTTGGTTTGGTCTGCTACACTACCACACGATGCCACCAATGCTGCCCCAGAGAAAACACAATACACACAGCACAACATACACTAAGAAATAAAGGGAAGAAAAAAGCCCTCTACAGGGCACACCCCTAACACATGGAGCTTGCTAGTTTACAAGCATGTCAGCATTTTTGTGGCATTATATTCTCTGGTCCTCTCTCAGTTGTTTAAATAAATGTTATATTTAAAAGTGTCTCTAATATAATGTATTTGCAGCATTGCCTGTGTAACCTTAGCTAGCTATCTTGAAGAAAGAATTTCTGGTGTAATTTATGCTAGCTAGCTAGCAAATATTACTAGCAAGTATTACTGACTCAATATTGAAGTATGAAGAATACCCAATTTGTTTTATTAAATTATTAAGCTAAATGTATAAACCAAAAATGTATTTAAAACAAACAATACACTACATGGATATTTTTTACTTTATAGATTCAATGACGTTTTAATGCTGTATTTTTAAACTATTTACTCTCATTCACTGAACCCCAAATCAGAATGTATTCAACATAAAAATGTACATCGTGTGTGTTGCTTTGTTTTACCAAATATCTTTGTTCTATAACACTCTCTTGAATGTCTTTGTCTTGCGGCTGTGATGACCTTGTGAGAAGCATCAGTATTCACTGTGGACTGTGGAGTATTAATTTGCTGAAATTGAAAAAAATGAAAGGGACTTTGTAGGGGGTGACATGTTCAATCACACAATTTGGCATTTTATTACATGGCTGGCTTCAGGCCACCCAGCTTTTTTGCTGGAAAAGCTTTGCAAATGGCAAGAATTGGCAAGTAATTTGGTGCTGAGCTTACCCTCCACGCAGTAAAGTGAGTGAGGAACAGTGGTGATGTAGGTAACAGATGGCACAGAGATTACACTTGTAAAAAACATACATTTACTTTTCTGCAGGTGAGCAACTTTTTTCCTTACTCCTTTTATTTCATTGTAAACAGTATGATTACTGTAATGTTTTTTTTTGTTTGTTTTCTGGTCAACTTAATTTAATTGGTTATTAAACATTAATTCCTGTATTTCAGGCCTGTAACACATTTACAAAAAAAGTTGGAAGGGGCCAATATAGGGCTAGGGATGTAAAATAATAATAATTAAAAAAAATAATAAATAAAATTTCGAAATGAAATGAAATAAAATGATGCGATTTCAAACAGGTAATGTCAACAGGTGATTGTAACCATGATTTAGTACAAATCAGAGGATTTCCCGTTTTTCAACAAATGTGTGAGAAAAGTACTGAAATGTTTAAAAACAATCTTCCTCAAAGAAATATCGGAAGGGATTCGCATATTCCTCCCTCTTCAATGCATAACATCATTAAACAATTCAAGAAATCTGGAAGAATTTCAGTGTGTAAAGGGCAAAGGCACAAGGCTTAACTGAAGATCAGTGAGCTCTCCTCCTTCAGATGGCAATGCATCAAGAACCATCATTCATCAATAGCTATTAGAACAACATGAACAAGGGATTAATTTGGCAAACCTTTATCAAGCACTACAATACAGAGTTTAACAAATGTCACTTAAAAATTTACTGTGCAAAAAAGAAGCCTTATCTTAACCATGTCCAAAAGTGGCATCAACTTCTCTGGGCTCAGAGGCATCTGGGATGGACAATCACAAAGTAGAAACATGTATTGTGGTAAGACCAATCAGTACAAATGTTTTTTGGAAGAAACAGGCTGTATGCTCCAGACTAAAGACAAAAAGTACCTTCCTACTATTATCAAGTCCGAACAACAAGTCCAAAAATCCAAGGTCTTTCATGGTGAGGTTGTGTCAATGCCCTTAGCAAAGGTCATTTTCAGTTTTGTGATGGAAGCATTAATCCGGAGAAGTACAATGACATTTTAGAGCAACATTAAATATGACTTTTCCAGGGATGTCCATGCATTTATCAACAAGACAAAACAAAACAGGTTAAATCAGAAAAAGTTTGAACTGAAATATGTAAATCCCTTTCAGTCTTTCTATCAGGAACATTTCAATAATTCACACATATTTTGTACTAAATAACGGTTATAGTCTCTTTTTTGACAATTCACATCATAAATTATTATTTTTTACCTATTATGAGTCGTGCTGCCCACTGTTGTGTATGCTATAGGGCAGCATCAGTTCACGTATCATCGCACCATCGCGCACCATACCACCGTTTTGAGGTGGCTTCCTCGACATCTTTGATGGTCACTTTGCAACAGTGTTTGCAGTATCTTCTTTACTTACTTGTCGCATGGCTCGAAGTATGCCAGGTATGCTGTAGCGCACAGCTGCTTCAACAACGCAGATCGGGCCGAGATTTGCTCAAGCAGTCCGGGCAGACACGAGGTGGGCTGGACCTCCGTGACCTCAGTGGACCTCCCCCTGGCCTGGGGAAGCCGAGACTTGGTCTCCATGGCCAGGTCATAAAGCTCATCAATAAAGGAAGGCGGCTCGAGTCTATCAAGCTCGTCCAGCACTTCCTCATTAAGAGCGAGTGAAAAGAGGTCCATCAATGACCGGTCATTAAACCCGGAGGGGCTGGCTAGGGAACTGAATTCCCCCACAAACTCTGACACCAACCTGGGACCTTGTCTGAGATCAAAGATCCCAGGAGGTTTAGGAGAGTTGACCCATGGCCAAGGGGCCATCTCGATGAGAGAGGTGCAGGCAGAGGCGGGGTCAAACCCAAATTCCCGGTCACTTGCTGCAACAAGTGGCAAAGGGTGAGGCCAGAGAGGGCATCAACACTGTCTGTGTCGGGGACTTGGCACTTCTACAGGTTCTGGGGGCCAAAAGTAGGCCACCCCGTATTAAGGTAGCTAGCCGGGCCTCCAAACGCTAGCCGGGAAACGGGTAGCGAGATATGCCGGCAGCGGCGACTGGGGACCTCCATACTGGAGGTCCAGGAGCTAATGCTGGGTCCCTTTACTGGCTGCTCCATTCTGTCACGGTTCGCCATGCCTTTTAAAGAGAAAAAAGAAGAACCGTAAAAATAAAATATAAATGGGTAGGGACCCAAGTGCAGTTAGCTCCAGATGGTGGTTATAACCAAAAAATGAACGGAAAAAAAAGAAACAAGAAACTAACCAACCTCAGTCTGTGTGGCTGAGGATTGAACCCCAGGCTGTAGTGTTGGTGACTCACTGATTTAACAACGATTGCCACGGAGACGCGACAGCCACACCAGACTAGGAAGTAAGGTCTGCATCTTGGGTTCCTCGTTAAATTGCCGGTGGGAACCTAGGTCCCACGTAACAAAATCAAAGTAGAAGCTACTAGCTTATTCATGAATCAAAGTAGAATCTCCTACAGCAACGGAAAGCCGAGCTTGTTTGTGAATCAAAATAGTCCTTCAAAATAGAAGGGACTGTGGTAGCCTAGCAGACTGTGGAACAAAAAGGTCCAGGGTTTAACTCCCACCTCTGCCAAGCTGCCACTGTTGGGTCCTTGAGCAAGGTCCTTAACCCACAATTGCTTGGATTGTAAGGTTGTGTCAATTGTAAGTTGCTCTGGATAAAGGCATCTGTTAAATGACATAAATGTAAATAAATGTAAGCTCCTTGAATGTAAGCAGCGGCAAGCTGAGCTCAAGTAAATGAGAGAGTAGAAGACTAAAACAAGCACTCACAATGGAGCGAACGGAGAAAGAAACAAATACCTTTGCTCGTGCAAGCTCTCAAATCCTGACCCAATACCAGTGAACGAGACTGTTCACCTTCACTTTAAGTGCAGCATTTTTTTCATTTGTTCTCCTTAAAGCAGCCTTAAGTGTTGGTGCTGATCCTTCAAAGATAGAACATAAATCATTTTTGAATGGAAACATATTGACAACTGTCAACAGAAACTATTTGTTGTTAATTTGGTCTTGCCATGCAACTTTTTTAAGGCAAAATTTATCTATAGCACTTTTTCACATTTGTGTTTGAGACCCAATGAACATCACCAGGAGCAAAGTGGCAAGGCCAACTCACTTGATTTCTTTCAGTTATGTAATATTGCTAAACTTAGGTTCATGCGTTTATAACCTCAAGATAGGATTACTGTAACACTTTACTTACTGGATGCTCTAGTACATCTATAAATACACTTCAATTAGTTCAGAATGCATCGGATCAAGTGCTAACTAGAACTAGAAAATTTTATCATATCAGTCCTGTTCTAGTAGCGGATGTAGTGGAGTAGATATACTATGTGTACAGGAAGTGGTTTCAAACAGTTCTACCATGGTGTAGATGGGAGGAGAAATGGGGCAGGGATAATTGTAAAATAAGAGTATGACAAGAGTGTATTGGAGGTGAAGAGAGTGTCTGATAGAGTGGTGATGTCAGTGATTTTGCAAAATGGATAGAAATGGCAATAGTGAACACATACATTAAGAAGAAGGAAGAACGAAGTGTGATTTATAAAAGTGGAGGAAGGTGCACACAGGTAGACTATATCTCACACAGGAGATGCAACCTGAAAGAGATTGGAAACTGTAAAGTGGTGATAGGGGAGAGTGTAGCAAGACAGCATCAGATGGTGGTATGTTGGATGTCTTTGGATGTGAAAAGGAGGAAGAGAGTGAAGGCTGAGTGAAGGATCAGATGGTGGAAGTTAAAGAAAGAAGACAACAGTGTGAAACTTAGGGAAGAGGTGAGACAGGTGCTGGGAGGTGGTGTAGGGGTGCTAGTGAATTGGGCATCAACCGCAAGATCAGTAAGGGAAATGGCTAGAACAGGTGCTTGGTGTGACATCTGGACAGACCTGGATACAGTCATGCTAATCGCCATCGTCCTAATGGTCGGGGGGGAGGCATAGCCACAATTTTTGACAAAGAGCTAAGTGTTACAACTAAATCCCATTACAAGACTACTTC
This sequence comes from Ancistrus triradiatus, assembly GCA_025084515.1. Classification (NCBI taxonomy): domain Eukaryota; kingdom Metazoa; phylum Chordata; class Actinopteri; order Siluriformes; family Loricariidae; genus Ancistrus; species Ancistrus triradiatus. The sequence continues at coordinate 113,811 of JAJAGP010001112.1, forward strand.
TTTTGGAATACTGATTCTTAATGTGACTGATCCATCATTTTGAAGTCAAAACCACACTCTTTTCAGCTTATCACTATTTACCGTCCTCCTGGTCCTTATTCAGAATTTCTTCAGGAATTTGCTAACTTTCTTTCCTGCTTACTACTGTCAACAGATAAGGCTTTAATTGTAGGTGATTTCAATATTCACTTTGACAATGAGCAGGATCCACTTAGAATTGCTTTCGAGTTAATCTTAGAATCCATGGGTATGACTCAGAATGTGATGGGACCAACCCACCGCTGTAATCATACTTTAGATCTAATATTAACATTTGGTATCAATATAGACAACATTGATGTAGTGACATTGATGAAGTGATTCGATTTCAGATCACTATCTTTTAGTATTTGAGCTATCTCTAATAAATAAAATCCTTCTGCCTCGTTATCATACCAAGCACACTATCACATCTGCTACTCCAGCTGCGTTTATTAAAAACCTACCAGACTTGAAATTTAATACAACTAGAATAGAATAGAATACGTTTATTTGTCGCTGAGTAAACAGTGTTACAAACAATGTTTAAGCAGTAAAATTAGGTTTAGCATCCTCTGTTAGGCAGCAGTGTTACAACACGAATATTTAAAAAAATTTACAAATCTAACAAAATTTAAGCAGTTTTACAAAATACAAAATAAAAATTATTTACAAGAAAGAAATATACATATATATACATATGTATGTATATATATATATATATATATATATATATATATATATATGTACACACATATACTTACACACATACATACATATACACATACATATACAGGCTACATGATTGCTAAAGTGATAGTGTGCAATTAAAGTCGTAGGGGGCCTTTGACGGCTCAACAGGATGGGATGGTCGGATGAGGGGTGATGGCTTTCACAGCCTGAGGAAAAAGCTGTATTTTAACCTGTTGGTCTTTGTCTGTAATTGCTGAAATCTCTTGTTGGAGGGGAGGGGGGAGAACAAACAGTGTCCGGGATGTGTAGTGTCCTTTGAAATGCAAGTAGCCTTTTCTGGAGTCGGCTATCGTAAATGTCACTGAGGGGGAGTAGTGAGGTTCCAATTATCTTTTCGGCCTCCTTCAACACCCGCTGTAGGTCTCTTCGGTCCCGAGCTGTGCAGCTAGCGAACCAAGCTACACAGCAGTAGGTTAGGAGGCTTTCGATGGTGGCTCTGTAAAAGTTCACCAGCAGGTGCTGAGGGAGGTGGGAAAGTTTAAGCTTCCTCAGAAAGTAGAGTCTCTGCTGTGCCTTCCCCACTTGGTGTTGTACGTTGGAAGTCCATGTGAGGTCGGCAGAGATGTGCACACCGAGGAACGTAAAGCTCTCCACTCTCTCAACCTCCTCACCATTGATGCAGAGAGCAGGGGTCTCGGTGCGTGTGGATCTTCTGGAAATCCACAACTAGTTTCCTTGGTCTTGCTGGGGTTCAGATTCAGGTTATTGTCCTGACACCATGCTGTCAGATGCTGGATCTCCTCCCTGTAGGCTGACTCATTGTTGTCTGTTATCAGACCTACTATGGTGGTGTCATCAGCAAATTTGACGATGGTGTTGGAGGTGTGAATGGGGGAGCAGTCATGTGTGAAGAGGGAGTAGAGGAGGGGGCTGAGGACACATCCTTGCGGTGTTCCTGTGTTCAGGATGAGAGTGGAGGATGTGCGGTCTCCCATCCTGACGTTCTGAGGTCTGTTGCTCAGAAAGTTGAATATCCATGTGCACAGTGCACTGCCCAGGCCTAGGTCGCTCAGTTTCCTCACCAGTTTGTCCGGAATGACTGTGTTGAAGGCTGAACTATAGTCCACAAACAGCATCCTTACATATGTGTTTTTCTGCTCTAGATGAGTGAGGGCTGTGTGGAGAGCAGTGATCACAGCAATCCTCTACAGACATCAATCATCTTGAGTGTGTAAATGACCAATTAGAATGTGTGCTTCGCTCAACCCTGGATACGGACTGCTCCTGCTAGGGGTCAAACGCATTAGGGAAAAAAGGCTAGCACCATGGTATAATGACCACACCCGTACCTTAAAGCAAAGAACACGGCATCAAGTGGAGACATAGTAAAATTGGAGGTGTTCAAGATTGCTTGGAGGGACAGCATGGCAGAGTATAGTATAAGCATGCCCTCACTAAAGCTAAAGCTTCATACTTCTCTTCAATCATAGAGAAAAATAAGAATAATCCAAGATTTCTCTTTAATACAGTCTCCAAATTAACAAAAAAACCCACAGAAAGTGATTCTCCCGTTCTGTGGTAATTTTAACAGTAATGATTTCATGACTTTCTTTAATGATAAGATAGAAAACATTAGGCATAAAACTCAATGCTCATCACATCACCAAATTGTTCAGCAACCTTCCAGATGCAGCACTAGTGAAGACATCTGTTAGCCAATTAGCCGTAAATCAAGATTAGAATCTTTTACCCCAATTACTAATACTGAACTATCCGCACTGATCAGCTCGTCTAAGTCATCAACATGTTTATTAGATCCAATTCCTACACGTTTACTCAAACAAGTAATATCTAGTATTATAGAGCCAGTGTTAGTTATTTTAAATTCAATCCCCAAATCCTTTAAGTCTGCCGTATTTCTCAAACCACTGATCAAAAAAAAGCCAATCTTGACCCTTGTGTGAATATCTATCGTAATTATAGACCAATTTCAAAATCTACCGTTTTTGTCCAAAATCTTAGAAAAAAAAGCTGTCTATCAGCAGCTCTGCAGTTACCTCCAAAGGAATGGAATTTATGAAAACATTTCAGTCTGGCTTAAGGCCCCATCATAGTACTGAAACAGCATTAATTAGGGTACTAAATGACTTGCTAATGTTCCTCAGATAAGGGATGTGTTTCGTTTTCTTTTCTTGTTCTGTTAGATTTAAGTGCAGCATTTGACACTATAGATCATGATGTTTTACTAAACAGACTAGAAAATACTGTAGGTATTAAGGGATCGGCACTTTCCTTGGTTTAAATCCTACTTAGCTGACCGGTACCAGTTTGTTCATATAAATAATCTAAGGTCTAAGCTCTCAAAAGTGAAGTATGGCGTGCCTCAGGGGTCAGTGCTTGGCCCGCTTTTGTTCTCTCTGTACATGCTGCCACTAGGTTCAGTTATTCGTAAACATTAGTTTCCAGTGCTATGCAGATGATACACAGCTGTACATATCAGCCAAACCTAATGATAGCCTTACAATCAACAAAATTGAGGACTGTGTAAAGGAAATAAAAGATTGGATGTTATTTAATTTTCTCTTACTTAACTCTGTAAAACTGAGGTTCTATTAGTGGGACCCAAGGCTGTGAGAGACAGGTTGGCTACATCTATCCTACATCTAGATGGCTGTCCAGTATTGCCCTGTAAAAAACTTAGGGGTCACATTTGATTCAGATCTCTCCTTTGATGCGCACATTAGCAGCATCACTCGAATTGCTTTCTTTCAATTACGTAATATCGCTAAACTTAGAAATGTCCTCTCTTTTAATGATGCAGAACAACTTGTTTATGCGTTTATAACCTCAAGGTTGGATTACTGTAACACCTTACTTACTGGATGCTCTAGTAAATCTATAAATAAACTTCAGTTAGTTCAGAATGCAGCTGCCCGAGTGCTAACTTGAACTAGAAAATTTGATCATATCACTCCTGTTCTATCATCACTACACTGGTTACCAAAAACATACTTATTTACACAGGCTTTTGGCTAGACATAGACTGGGATGCATGGCTCGGGTTAGTGGGACCCGAATCTGGGGTCATGTCTGTCCTGCTTGCCTTGTCATGCCTTGTCCTTTGGCCAGGAGTGTCTGTTGGGCAGTCTGGCTGGGCTAGGCTTCGGTCCTCTTGATCTTGACTTGTGCATCCTTGCATTAGACTAAGGGCAGAGCTGGGGGTTCATATGCTGTCTTCAAGTGGTGTCGGAAATATCGTATCGATGTGATCACATAAACGTCACCGCAATATCGTATTTACCAGTGGGAAACTCGTATTTTTCGACAAGCCCCGACTTTCCGAGTTGGGGGCATGTCAGTAACGAAACGTCATGGCGGCTGCCGGCATGGATGCTGCTACTACAGTAAACGTAAAGTTTTTACTTTACTAACAGTCGTTTTGCATGTTAACTGTACAGTTTAAGCTAGTGCACATTTTGTCCAACTTGCACTAATGTTAATGAAGAATTACAACAAAATAATATTATATAATATAAAATATTACTCATCTAATTCGTGTCCTGTTCGCTTCATTCTCTTTAAGTAAGGCTAAATAAGCTTGCTAGTTTTGCCTATACAAAAATAGAAGTAGTACAAACAAAAGTTTTCTTTTGGCATCACCACCCAACAAAAAACACTTGAACGTACATCATGTCGTAAGTACCACCTCCGAACTCGGAAGTAGGAACTTAGGACGACTTGAAGGCAGCAATAGTCAGATAGTTTTGTGGTGATCTTGGGTTGTTGTCTTCTTGCCTTCCATGAGGAGCTAATGTCTCATGTGATCCTTCTTGGCTGTGTTACCTTCTGGTTCTCCTCTTTCTAACTATGCTGCTATTGATAATGCTGCCAGAGTCTCATGCTACACATGGCAACAGTGACTGTTAATAGACTCTGTGCTCTTCAATAACTAACTACATTTTATGTTTTCTCTCTGAGCTTGTGTTCCTGTACCAGTTCCAGCCCCACACAGTAAGGTGCACTGTTAGACATTTCAAAGGGTAACTTACTGGCAACACTGTTGCCAGTATGTTACTGTAATTCAGATTTACAGTACCATAACTGTATTTTACTTTTACAGTAACTGGGTGTTACTGTAATTGCATTTACAGTAACACCACTGTAAAAACTTAGGTTAACTGTACAGTACTGTAATTTGTTACATTCTTATTATTTAATTTCAGATTTTATAAACACTAAATTATACTTATTTTACTTGTATCTTACAGAATTACTGCTATTTAATCCACACAGACAATTATTGACACATATAAAATTGTTTATTTAAATCACTGCAAATGCTTAAAGCACTTTCAACAAAAACATGTAAAAATACAGAATTTCTTTAAAAATATTACTTTAATCCATGCAACATTCAAAATGCATATAAAACAACACATTTAAAACACAGCACAAACAGCATAAATTTGTATTTTAAACAGTACTGTAGCATTTATAGAACAGAATATACTGACTGTACATTGTTGTATAAAAGGTTGTATACAGGTATGCATCACAATGTCTACATCAAGTTTGAAACTGCACATTGTGCGATCTTGACATAGTCACCATATTAAACATATGTACTTACATAGTACATATTATACAGAAATGCTGCATGGGACACCGTAGTGTACCTGTATTGACTAAATAGCCAAGACACTTCAGTGTATTGATTTTCTTTTGCTTTTTTTTACTGTTTAACATAAATAATTTCACTCTAAAGCTGATGTCACATTCACTCAGCCCCTACACAGTATGCTCTCTGTTATCGCACACAAATATTTGTTAGATATTGTGTTTATGTGACAGTGCAACATATTTCCTGTTGTATTTATAAGGTGAATTTTTCAAAATAGTCCAGGGAACTGACTGAGAAGCGTGCAGAAGCTGTGACAAAGAGCACAGAATCCTGGTGACTGTATCTAGTGTACAGACACTCATTCCTTACCCCACTCCCAAAACCCCTCAAGGACATTACTGGACAATATTAATTAATATAAAGATAATAACCTTACTGGACCACAGACATATATGAGAATAGATGCTATGCAATGCATACCTGTATTTCTAGCAAGCACAAAAAAGCAAAAGCGCATACTCGCATTAAGCAACGCTAACATCATCATAATAATAAACAAATCATTACAGAAAAACACATTTTACTGTTGAATAATTTAGTATTAAGTGCAAAGTACAACAATGGACAATGAATCTAGATAAAGTTACATTAGAAATAACAAGAACTTCAGAAATGCAGGGTTACAAAAATACAGTAGTTTTAGTATAAAACTCCACTCAACACTGTCGACTCACATACCTGACTTAACATGAAATGAACCGTGTTCCTAGGTACACCCTAGGTAACAAACATAGTGAGGTAAACCACTTCTCAACCTGTAAACTGCTTTGTTCATTTCCATGAACAGCTCATTTAGCACTGATTACCTGTTATCACAGAAAGATGATCTTTAACACTTCTATGCAACTCAATACAGTATACTCAAAATAAATCTAACCTTTCTGAAAATTACAATGTTTACCACTTGTTTACACATTAATTGGAGGTACTGAAACAGTATACTAATAATAATAAATAATATACGAAAAATAATACATACCCTTGCCAGAATAACACAATATAGTTCTGAGACTACATTAGTTTTTCAATAGGTTTATCTAATGAATTAGAAACTAACCCTACAGTACTACTTACCTAATCTGAGTTCTTCCACTTGAACTCGCTTAGACGGCGAAGGAAAGATGATAATCTGTTATTAATAACTGCTACCTTCCTCTTCACCATCTCTCCTGTCTCATGACTGACTCCAGATTTAGCAGTGCTTTTTGTTCCTTCATCAGGATTTATTCTCACAAAGAATCTTTACGCAACATAAAAGCAATGGAGAAAAACATTCAATACATGATCAAGAAATTATTATGCAATTAATTACTGTATATACATTGCTCATAAGAAACACACTTTTCTGACTGGCTGGTGGAAACAGCTAGAGAGCTACAGCATTCATGCTTAACAACAATGGGATCAATTGTACCCAAGCAAATTATCCAACATTAACCTTGTCCATGAAAAACGAAAGTAGTACTAAACAAGTTAGTTTTTTTTTTAACTGAACCAAATGTTTCCTTTGTCGGCTAACATGCTACCTTTACCTAAACAACTGTGCAACAACTTGGGTATAAGCAGGATACACATGGTCCAATATTCTTTGCGTATTAATGAATTACACATTCATTATATAACTCTTTGTGATGATCATTTTTGCATAAATGGTTTTACTTTTAAAAGACCAGTGTTACAGTAGATGCACAGCACCCATTCAGCCTCGATCACCTAACCATGTCCTTTGGTAATTTGGTGTGTTGTGGACATTGTGGACCATAGTTTGGTCATTGAGGCTGTATGGGTGCTGTGCATCCATGTTAATGGAATTGTAATTTCACCCAGAACTCTGCTGCTACCCCATTTCAATTAATATAAACCGAATGTCAGAGCTCATCCAATTGGGGAACTTGGCAGCAGAAGTATTAGTGTTGAATACCCTTTATTTCAGAAGATGAAAATTCATGGCAAATTATAGCTCAGAGTAAGTGAAAAAGTATATCCCTTGTGACTCATGTAAACTAACAATGACATGCTTGACAAACTTAGCAAACGACAATTTTTGTAGAAAAATAAGCTATGTACTTACCTTTGTATGAATTCCAGTGTCGCACACGCAGATTCCTGGTACTCTATGTTGAAAACATAAAAGCATCCAAAACACACAGCCAAGGCGTCTGTGAAAACCAAGGGCTCCTCCAAAAACAAAGGCCACTTTCCCCTCAATGCTGACCATCCACTTTGTTGCAGTGAGAAAGGTGTTCCCTAGCAAATAAATGATGCACATTTAAAAGTCATACTCTAAATGCTACATACAAACCTTTTACAAGATAGGAAGCTTCCTCTTACCAAGCATGATCAGTCTCGGCGTAGCTGGTAGGTTCATGTCTTTCTGGATGGATGCTGTTGTTGCACATGTCTTTAAAACACAAAGCATGGGGTTACACTATGTTAAAATTTACTTAGTTTATGTTTAATCAGATTTACAGAACTATTTGCCTACTTACCTCTACCCAAATGAAGATGGAGTCGTCTTCTTCAAGGAAGTGTTTCATCATAAGAAGCATCACTGCAGTGCCTGTTCGGTTGTGTTGCATGACTGTTGTGTCACTGTCAATGTTGTGCAGAAGACTTTGAATTTCTCTGTTCTGTGAATGTCTTTGAAAGAAGTTTATGATCCTCTTCCCCTTGGTTTGAAGAGCCTCGCCAAGTCGGTCACAGATATCAATTCCTGTGAGAGTTTTGAAATGTGCACAGAGTCCTCTTTTTGTGAAGAGGAAAGGCCACTGTCCTTCAACCTCTGAGATACTGGGAGGAGGGCAAGTGTTTATCATATATCGTTGACAAATATATGTCAAACTCATTGAATTATCAATGTCTGGCATGTCTACAGCTCTGGGCCCAACAGACTGAAATATGGCTGCCATAGTTTTTCTTCTGTTTTCTAAAGAGTCAACTGTCTCTCCTTGGCTGCCAGTTTATGCAGCCGTAGCTGTCTACCTTGGACCGCACTGTTTTAGTGGAAGTGCTACCATCACCAGTTTCTGTAATTTTCCTTGGTTTCCGTATTCTGTCACTTGCATTGTTGCGGTTGACATGTTCAACTCTTGTCTTAAGCTGATTAACAAGTGAATAGTAACCTATTCCCAATTGTTCTCCTTCCTCTGCTGTGTCTGCAAAGGTCAAAGGATATTTTGACACAATCGTTTTTGCTACCTCTGCACAGGCAGCCCTGTTTGAGTGTGGGCAGTGATTCTGCATGGCACTCACCACAGTTCTCACCATGGCTCTTCTATCTGCATGATTAGCTCTCTCCACTCTTGTTACAGCCAGTGTGAGAGAAGCAGGCATCTTGTCCCAAGGAATTTCTAACTGGCTGAGCCAAGAGTTCTGTGTTGTTATCAAAGTGGGTCCAGGATAGTGAGGCAGTGTAGGAGTTGATGTGTGGACATGTTCGTCTGTCAGTAATATATCCAAAGATGAGAGGGACCCTGTCTGTTCAGGTATACTGCTGTAACCAGCAGTGTCTTGATCATTCACATCTTTAAATAGAAAAATACAAAACATATTTACAGGTTTCGGTTATTTACAGTATAAACATGCTGCCAATAAAATAACTGGTATGCTTTGAGCTGTTTCACAATAGGATTACTCTGACCACATGGAAACCTAGTAGTGACATTATGAACTAATCATAAAATCATCTTAAAGCTTTTGTGTCTCATACTGCATCTAGGCTGATGACTCTTACAATATTTATAGAATTGCACATTATTTTACATGTATAATTCTCACCTCTTTGTTTGAAAGCCTGGATGACTTTATGACACTGTATTGGAGTTAAATGATGCTGCAAATCATCCTTCTCAACATAGGCTAGGTCCTCTTTCTTTGTGACTCCAACCACTGATGAAAGGTATTCAACAACGACCATCAACTTCTCATGGTCCAGTTCAGGTAGGGCTCTCTGAATTTCCTGAATGCATTCGACATCCATACCTAAAACGAAGAACATACTGAATGGTGCAAGCAACAGGGAGGTCCATGACATTGTACACTGGCAGTGGATAATAGTCCTGCACACTATCTGCATTAATATACACATATTTATTTTCTGAAATACACAGGCAGTAGACTCCAAGATCAATTAACAAGACTGAGTGATGTACCAAAACAACAAAGTGCACCTGTTTATCATCAATGAGTATCAGTGATATTTTCCCAAAGACCAGTGTGCTCCAGAACAACAACAAGGCCTTTGGTGTATTTTGTCCCTTTGTATACCACTGCTGAAACCTCTGAAGTTTTGTGTTTATGAATATCAGATGACTTTAACACACTCTGTATATCCCTGTTGTATGACTGTTGATCAATTTCATTTTCTTCACCAGCAACCTGGATTGAAGGTGGAAACAACTGACCACTACCTAAGTATGACTGCAGAAGCTGGTGTCTTTCAGCCAGAGTTTTACTTAAGTGCAAAAAATTGTGAAGTTTCCGGCCACATTCCTTGAAATAGGAGTGCTTGCTCTCAAACCTCATTGTCCACAAGCGTATCAGTGGTCCAAATTTAAGGATAAGTGTTATGGGGGGCCTGGGGGGCACACTGGAAAAAAAGGAAATAACGGACCCGAGTGCAGGGACTTTCGCAAAAAGGCGGGAATGAGGAGAAGGAAAGCAAAAGGGATCCCGCACGATGTGCACGAGAGCTGCTGAAGACAGCTCGTCACAGGATTCGATACCAGAGTCACAGTCTCCGGGGGCGGGAACGTTACCGCTGAACCACGGATCCTGTGAACGGAAAAAGGAAGAACCATCTATAAGCCAACGGGCAAACGAAGGAGTCACTTCCTTTTGAACTCAGACAAAAAGGGGCTTTTAATAAACGTGGAAAGGAACGCGAGAGGCAAAGGAAAAGATGGGAAATAACCCGTTAAAGCTCTAAATAGAGCGATAGGAAATGGAACATGCACGGCGCTCTGAGAGCGAGTGAGCGCTATGAGTGTGTGTGGGAGAGCGCTCTGTGTATGAGGCAGAAGCGCTGTGTGTGTGTAGCTGCAGCGCTCTGTGTGTCAGGCAGAAGCGCTGTGTTTGTGTGGCTGCAGCGCTCTGTGTGTGAGAGGCAGAAGCGCTGTGTGTGTGTGTGTGTGTGGCTGCAGCGCTCGACTGCGCATGTGCCGGGGGGGTTTTCGTCCCGGGAATACTCGTCCCGGGATACAGTAGACACAGGGCAATGCCGGAAGCTATGGGACCTGGGACCGGAGCGATCGGCGTCCAAACGGAGATGACCAAAGCGAGCAATGGCCGCGGAAGCCTTCGGGCAGCGGAAAGAAAGAGGTTAGTGGCGTTGCCCAACTTTTCCTCACCTAACCATCTATGGCCCTAACAATTACCTCAAGGCTTTGCCTTTATGGGATCCCGCCTCCTTCGCGAGACGGGCCACCACTCTCTTTAAACGGTGAAGCCGGGGGGGTAACGCCATACAAAACACTCTGAAAAGCCGGGTGTATCATCAGACAGTGCGCCGAAGGCCGACGTTACGACGCTCATTTTATAGGGGGTCGACCGTGACGTTTAGCGGTCCCTCGGCGGCCCCTAGTGGTGGGAATGCGCCCCCTGATAGTACCCCCCCCAGGGGCGCCCCCTGACGGCCCCAAGTCAGAAGAACAGCGCCTCCGGAAGTCACGGATGAGGGCCCGGTCCAGGATGTGGCGTTCCGGGACCCACGAACGTTCCTCTGGCCCGCGCCCCTCCCAGTCCACCAGGTACTGGGTGCTGCCCTGAACCCGCCAGGAGTCCAGTAACCGACGGACCGCGTAGGCCTTGGACCCCTGGACAACCCGGAGAGGAGGAGGAGACCTGGACGTGACCCGGGTCTGGCAAAGGTAGGGCTTAAGCTGGGAAGTGTGGAACGTGGGCTGGATCTTCATAGAGGGGGGCAGGTCCAGTCGATAACTCACTGGGTTGACCCTGCAGAGTATCTTGAAGGACCCCACGTATTTGGGAGCCAACTTACCCAAGGTACCCTTCAACGGGAGGTCCCGAGCGGACAGCCAGACGCGTTGTCCCGGGCGATAGGAGGGCGCAAGCCTGCGCTTGCGATCGGTCTGTCGGCGCATGGACTCCGCGCTACCCGTAAGCACTGTCCGGCCGAAGAAACCCCTACGTTCACCTCCTGGCGGGGGAAGAGGGGAAGCTGGAAGCCGAACTGGCACTCGAACGGGGACATACCGAGGGCCGAGTGCCACAGGGCCCACGGCAGATGCTCCGTCCATGTGGAGGGGTTACCCGCCGTCAGACATCGGAGCTTGCGCGCTAGGTCCTGGTTCACCCGTTTGGTCTGGCCATTAGACTCCGGGTGGAACCCCGAGGAGAGGCTGGCCGTGGCCCCTACCAAGCGGCAGAAGGCTGTCCAAAAGTGGCTGACGAACTGGGGGCCCCAATCAGACAGCAGATCCCGGGGAAACCCGTGCACTCGAACAATGTGCCGGAGGATAAGGCCCGCCGTGTCTCTGGCCGAGGGCATTTTGGGCAACGGCACGAGCTTGCACCCCTTGGAGAACCGGTCTACCGCCACGAGGACGACCGTGTTTCCCTTAGATAGGGGCAAGCCCGTGACAAAGTCCAGGGAGATGTGCGACCAGGGGCAAGCGGGGACGGGGAGAGGGTGAAGAAGGCCAGGGGGCCTCCTGCGGGGGTTTTGTTGCGGGCACGAACTGCCGGATATCGTCCTCCATACGTGGCCACCAGAAGCTCTGTCGGAGGAGCTTGTACGTGGCCGTGCAGCCAGAATGCGCTGCGAACAATGCTTTGTGCCCCCAGAGCATCACTCTGGGATGAGCAGAGGCCGGGACAAACCTGCGACCCGGGGGACCGTTACCGGGATCGTGTGACCACACTTACTTGGTGACCACGTCGTCGATGGCCCAGGTGAGGGCCGCAACCACCCGAGGGGCCGGGAGGATGGGATCCTGGACGAGGGTGGAGTCCGAACGATCCCACTGCCTAGATAGGGCGTCGGGCTTGGCGTTTTTGGACACAATGAACCCCAAGAAGGCCACCGAGGGGGTGTGGAAAACCAACTTTTCCAGTTTCACGTACAGCCGGTTTTCCAGGAGTAGTTGTAAGACCCGGCGGACATGACCGATGTGCTCCTCGAGCGTTCGGCTAAAGATCAGGATATCGTTGAGGTAGATGAACGCGTATCGATCCAGGGCCTCCAGGACCACGTCATTGATAAAATGTTGGAAGACAGCCGGGGCGTTCATCAGCCCAAAAGGCATCACCCTGTACTTATAATGCCCTGTGGGCATCAAAAAGGCTGTCTTCCACTCGTCCCCCTGCCGGATGCGAACGAGGTTGTAAGCGCTCCGGAGGTCCAGCTTGGTGAAGATGCTGGCCCCCTGAAGCGCCTCAAATGCCGTCATCATGAGGGGCAGGGGGTAACGGTCCTTGACCGTGATCGCGTTGAGGCCCCGGTAATCGATACATGGGGGCGCAGAGAGCCCTCCTTCTTAGCGACGAAGAAGAAACCCGCCCCTGCCGGCGAGGAGGATGGCCGAATGAAGCCCTGCTGGAGCGCCTCAGCAATGTACTGCCGCATGGCCTCCTGTTCAGTGCGGCTCAGAGAAAAGAGTCGCCTCCGGGGAGGAGCTGTACCCGGCAGGAGGTTAATGGCGCAGTCATATCCTCTGTGTGGGGGAAGGACTTGGGCCGTGCCTTTACTGAATACCACCCCCAGATCCCTGTAGGGTTTGGGGACGGTTGACAAATCGGGCACCGCCTGCCGAACCCGAGGCTGGCGATGGGGGGTGGACAGCGGGATCAGGCAGGACTCCCGGCATCAAGGGGACCAAGCGTAAACAGACCGGGTCTGCCAGTCGATCCGTGGGTTGTGGAGTAGCAACCACGGATAGCCCAGGACCAGCTGGAGATTAGGCGTGTGGGTAATAAGGAAAACGACTCTCTCAGAATGGAGTCCCGTCTCCAGAGTGACTGGTAGGGTCCTATGCGTGACAGGCCCCCTGCCCAGGGTCCGGCCGTCGAAAGCCCTGAGTGGCTGAGGGCTGGAGAGGGCCTCGACCCGAAGGTGTAAACGCCACGAGGGCTTCATCGATAAAGTTGCCCTCGGCCTTCCCCCTGACAAAGGACGACTGGGAGGGTGAGGCCCGACAGGGGGCGAGTGGGTAGGCCTAGGACCGGCCCCCCCGACCGACCCTGGCCCTTACGTTTCCCGACCCGCTTGAAGACGGGGGGTTGGCCCCGCCGGAAGGGCCCCAGCCAGACCCCCGGGGTCCATGGGCTCAGGAGCATCGGAACGGGTGGTGCGAAGGGCAGTGGAGTCGCGACCAATGGAGCGACTACGAGGCCCTGCCCTCTCACGGGCCCGTTGCCGCAGACGACAGTGGATGGTAGTGGCGAGGTTGCAGAGGTCGTCGAGCGTGGCGGGAGGATCCCGAACGGCCAGCTCATCTTTCATGGACTCGTTGAGTCCTCGTTCGTAGCTGGAGATGAGGGCTGCCTCATTGAGCCCACTGAGCTGTCGCCCAGGCCAGAGCCTGGCCTGAGAGGAAGGAGATAATATAAGCCATGCGGGACCGAGGCGTGGGGAACTGGGACGAGCGCAGCTCAAAAATGAGTGAGCACTGCATTAGAAAACCCCTGCAGCGCTCGGGTTCGACAGGGGGGCGACGGGGGAGTCCCCTGTGGGGCGAGGTGGAGGAGGAGCTGGAGGCGGCGCGGGAGCAGGCGGAGGGGTGACCACCTGGAAGCCGGAGAGTTTGGCGGACAGCTCCTTGACCGCCTTGGTCAGAGCCGCAACTTGCTGGGTGAGGAGGGTCAGTTGCTGCTCGTGACGCCCCAGGGTAACACCGTGGTGGCGGAGAACGGCAGCAGCTGGGGGCGGAGACCCCCGCAAAAAGGCGGGAATGAGGAGAAGGAAAGCAAAAGGGATCCCGCACGACAGCTGCTGAAGACAGCTCGTCACAGGATTCGATACCAGAATCACAGTCTCCGGGGGCAGGAACGTTACCGCTGAACCACGGATCCTGTGAACGGAAAAAGGAAGAAACGGCTATAAGCCAACGGGCAAACGAAGGAGTCACTTCCTGGCGAACTCAGACAAAAGGGGCTTTTAATAAACGTGGAAAGGAACACGAGAAGCAAAGGAAAAGACGGAAAATAACCCGTTAAAGCTCTAAATAGAGCGATAGGAAATGGAACACACACGGCGCTCTGAGAGCGAGTGAGCGCTATGAGTGTTTGTGGGAGAGCGCTCTGTGTACGAGGCAGAAGCGCTGTGTGTGTGTGGCTGCAGCGCTCGACTGCGCATGTGCCGGGGGGTTTCTCGAGTCAAGCGTGGCCAACGCGATCGGTGCGTCTCGAGGACGTGAAATAAGCGTGACTACGCCCGGGGGAAGAGAGGGAATACTCGTCCCGGGGATACAGTAGACACAGGGCAATGCCGGAGGCTATGGGACCCAGGACCGGCGCGATTGGCGTCCAAACGTAGATGGCCAAAGCGAGCAATGACCGCAGGCGCCTTCAGGCAGCGGAAAGAAAGAGGTTAGTGGCGTTACCCAACTTTCCCTCACCTAACCATCTACGGCCCTAACAATTACCTCAAGGCTTTTGCCTTTACGGGATCCCGCGTCCTTCGTGAGACGGGGCCACCACTCTCCTTAAACGGCAAAGCCAGGGGGGTAACACCGTACAAAACACTCTGAAAAGCCGGGTGTATCATCAGACAGTGCGCCGAAGGCCGGCGTTAGGACGCTCATTTTATAGGGGGTCGACCGCGACGTTTAGCGGTCCCGCGGCGGCCCCTAGTGGCGGGAATGCACCCCCTGATAATAAGGTCCGGATAATGCAACAAGTAGTGATGCTTCGGTTTGAGAGGGTGGTCAGGGAACATGCTTTTGCGCAAATACACATATTCCTCTAGCAACACTTTCAGATAGGCAACCTGATTCACATGAATTTTTGGAGCACAGATTAATTCAACTATTTCCTTTAGTTTAAGGCACAACAGCCAAACCTCACTTTCAAGAGGACATTTGATCCACCTGCTGACATAGACTGGTAGAAGAAGCCGTAAGAGGCCACCAATTCTGCAACTGCTGAACCACTGAGCTGTTTTTTAGCCTTTTCCTTGGATATCTCACATGGATGATTGCGATAATCATTGCCTAGAAGTTTTGTCTGTGAGATTGCCCGATTTATCTGGTCATAGGTGAAATGCTTTTCAGATTTTACCAAATGTTCAATGTACAGAGCCAAATCACTGGCCACTATTCCCTCAAAAAGATCATGCCATGACATGCGAGGAAAGACATGGAGGGAAGGCCAGAGTGAATTGAAACTTGAATCAAACTTGATTCCATCTATTATGTCTTTGTCAGAGGTCAGCTGTTGAACACTTTCATTTTAATTTGCAGATGTTCTTTTTGGGCCAAATGCCATTGGTGACTTGGCAAATGTCTCCCTATCAATCAAGCAGTACCTACAAAAGTTTTTGCTAGTGCTGAAATTTTCAGTAAATCCACCAATACAGTGGGAACCGAGATTATCACCACAATGGCAATCAGTGAAGCCTTCAGGTTTCTGCCATCTTCCAACTGAAATCCTGAATTCTCCAAGTCTTTTATGTCAGCAATAAGAGAGGTAAATACTTTGTCTTGACCAGAAGACTTAAAATCCTGCTCTCTGCAAAGTAATACAAGTTGGGTTGGGTCAACAGTTGAACGGTTATGTGGCAATATTTCCCCAAGTGTCATATACATGGCCATGATTTTATGTTTCTTTTTGCCTGACCCTAGAGGGTTTGTCACTTCAAATGAATCCTGTTACAGGATAACTGATACAGAAGAGGGTGCTTCTCCTGAAACAACATTTGTTTTTATGTTTCTGCCATCATTAACGTCATTTAAAACCATATCCCTATGGACATGTATCTTTTGTATATTTAATTGTGAGTACTGGAATCTCACAGCTGATTGCCTAAACAAAGCAGAAAGTGTGTCCTTTAGTGGGATATACTGACAAAAGCATTCTTTACCACTTTTGTCTGTTCGTAGGTACATCTGAGCAGGAGCAACATAATCAAAATTTTCTTTGAAATATGTTTTCCTTGTTCTGTCTGATCTTAAAGCACCCTTATTGTGAATAGTGAAAAGATCCTCTTGTTCAAGTTCTTTGACTATGTTCTGTATTTCATCCTTGGGAATGTTCCTGTTAGCTTCTGCTCTACTTTTTCAAACACCTGCTTCATTCCACTGCTATGGACCTCCTGAAACTCATCAACAATTGACTGAATTGTTGTGGCTGGCAAAAGTAGTTTGGCTTGCATTTTTATGTAAAACAAAGCCAAATTCTTTAGAAATGTGTCATGGTTAAAATCTGCATTTGTTCCATCATTGTGAAGAGATGAACAGCCAGGATCATCTTCGGCTTGTATGTTGTGAATATGAATGTCAGTATCTTGTGGTGCATGTGGTTACATTGCAGTTGACTGCATGTGTTTTCTAGATATGTGTTTGGCAAAGGATGACCTCACTCTAAAATCTTTTGAGCATCCTTCAAAAGGACAGTTGACCTTCTTGCCATTCTGTATGTGTAGTCTTAAATGAATGCAGAGCAATGAAAAATTATCAGCCACATAATCACACCCTTGAACACTACATTTGTGGTTACCACTAAGCTGATGCATGTTTTTTTTCTGTGACACAGAAGGTATGTGATTTCTGTGCATGTGGGATTTCAATGCAGAAAATGTCCTGAAATTGCTTGGACACTGTTCTATGCCACACGGAAACCTGTAGTTCACCAAGATTCGATGGCTTTTCACATGGGCAAAAAACGTTTTAAAATCATTAGTGCAGTGACCAAAAACCTTACATCTATACATGTTGGTAACACGCTCTGGAGGAAAATTATATCTATGGAATATTTGCCAGCACGTACATGTATTTCCAGCACAACGTCTATACTAACAGAAGCAACGGTACCAGTAGTTCATGTGCTATCAGCTTTCCGTGCAACTGTGTGCAATTGTTGTAAAGGGGACAAATACGTTTATTATGTCTTGAAAATCATGTGATATTTATGCGTTCTAAATTTACTTCGTAAAATCACGAATATTTTTATACTTTTAAAATCTCAACCCCATGATGAATTAACACTGCACAAGTGCTTGTAGAACATTCGCCATTTTAACTAACTTGGCACTTTCAAACTATGAGCAAATTTACTGCATGCTAATACTAAAGTTAGAAAGGTAGCTTAATAGTTAAAAAAGCCAATGTTCACGTTACTGTTTGAACATTTAAATTAGTTTTTTAACGATTCTAGACGTTAACTTAGCTAATGTTAACCTCTGACTGATGTTATAACAAACAGCATGAAAGATTACTATGCTAGCGCTGTCGTGTAGGAAATTTACCTAAACTTTGCTCTCGACCACAACAGGTTCATAAAGATAGTGATTATTTTAGCTTTTAAACATGAAACTCACAGTCATTTGTTGTTAGGAGTCATAACAGGTATGGACTCTAGAGGGTAGTAACCGCTCTCCTTTCCTGGTATGCGTCCTGACAGCCGCTGTGGTTGAGTTGTCAGTCTGTAGACAGAGCAATCACAGCAAATGATCCTCAGCTGCTGCCCTTGGCTATTTAAGCGCCTCGCCACTGCCAGTAGCTGTCGGATCATCTGACTGCACTCACCGTTTTTTGCCCTCGATCGTCGCTACGGCGTTTTATTTAAATAACGATCCTGCTGGCCACAAGCGTGTGCACCGAGACCTCACCCGTCTCACTTTGGCTCTTTTTAAGAGCCCCCGCTTGCGTTTCCTTCCCTCGCTTGTTTTATTTCTTTCTTTGGCTGACTCCAGCACGCCACGTAAGCCCCGATCCCCACCAAGGCGCTTTAATAGGGACTCGCTGCCATTTGCGTGCTTCGAGACCTCACCCGTCTCACTCCTGCCTTTATTTAGAACCCCCCGCTCTTTATAGAGCGCAGCACTTCCACCCTTTTGTTTGCTTTCGTTATTTTGCTTTACAGGGATTTGAGAGGACAGACTAAGCTCGCGTAGGAGCTTAGTTTTCGTAGCGTCAAGAGACGTGAGGTTAATTCATCGTAGGGATTTGGTGTAGCCTGAGCGTTATATTAGCGTTATATTATTTTCCGTTTATTATTATTTTTGCCATCTCGCTCGCCACTGTCTGCTTCCTCCTCCCTCGCGCTCTCGCAGTGCTGTTCGCCGCTCAGATCGTGCAGGAGCATTTGGCCACGCCCACGGAAGCCCTGTGTGTATGTGTGTGTGCATCCCTGCAGACCTGACGTAGGCATTTCAGGAATTCCCCCCTCCCTCTCTCTCCCTCTCTCTCGGTCGAGGCGCGGCTGAGCTCTGTGTGTGTGTGTGTGTTGCTGCCTGATCGCACATTCACCGCTTTTGGCACGCACACACACAGAGACTCACCTTGTCTTTGCTATTTATTCATTTGTACTATTTTATTTCAGTTTATTTATTTAGCGTTATTTCAGTTAATTAATACCATCTGGAGCTAACTGCAATTGGGTCCCAAAACCTTCTTATTTAGTTCATCACTTTTATATGGCGAACCGTGACATTTGTAAAATGGAACGTTTACTTGTTTACTTTGGAAAAAAGAGGCCGACAAGTAATGCTAACACTCCTATAGTGCACAATACACTCGATAACTGTGACTAGAATAATGTATTGTTGTAACGTTGACTCTTTACCTTTATTTTTTTGGTGGTTCCCACTCTTGGTGTAAAAATCCTCTTATAGGTCAGCACCTCTGCTGCTTCACTGCGGCTCCATCCATCTATAGAATCATAGCCGAACTGCCGAACTGTTTGTGTGCGCTCCTCTCCTGAACTTCTTTCCAAAAAAACTTGAAATAACGTCGTGGTTCCAAAGCTGAACCTTTAGGCACACAACGTCGATTCAAAACTCTCACAGGTGAAAATTACATTGAGCCTTGTCAATAAAATCTTTTGGCGCCAAAGGTCATTACAGTAATTTACCTCAATGTAAAAAATACAGTAAGTCTCTGTATTCAGTATTTGGCATGAGGCAAAATTGTCATGATGCAGTGGAAAATACTGTTATGTACTGTAAAAACTATTTGCAGTATTTTACTGTGTGGTATGTGGTTCATAACTGTAGAATTTACAGAAATGTCTAACAGTGTGTTCATCCGCTTCAACTCCACTCAAGTTGTTTCCATCATCAGCTCCAGCCCCACCATACCCAGACCGTAGGCAGTAACTCTCTCACTTCTCCAGTTGGATTAGGATGAAGTGCCAACAAGTAATTTCCTGCCGAGGACTGAAGATCTTAGAGTGACAATGTGTATCGGACTACATAATGATGATATGCATATTTTAACATAATTTTATTTTAACTATTACTACAAGACTTCTTTGATTAGATAAATTGGTTTCATTCTTACATTTATCATCTACACCACCCAAAGAGGTTGGGTCCCTTTTTGAGTCTTGGTCTTCCCAAGATTTGTTAGTCATAACGTTTAGGGAGTTTTTCCTTGCCATCATCGCCCTAGGCTTGCTCAGTCTGGATTTGCCATAGATATTAGAAGATAATCAAAAATTTTAAACTTACTTTGAGACATGCTCTACTGTAAAAACCACTATATAAATAAATCTGACTTGACTTGACCAAGAGCAACTAGAATAAATCTATAGATTAACCAGACTCTAAACTCTCCACTGAAGATTCTGCTGGTTTGTGTTCTTATGCAATAAAGGGCAAGAAGGAGGAAACTGCTTCTACAAGTATAAGATTTACATAAGATTCCCTGGAAAATCTGAGATTTCTGTGTGATTCATTCAAACCCCTAGAGTCACAGAACCCTTTTGGGAGTGAGCAGTGACAGTCACAGTCTCAGTTTCCGTCCACTTTTCCAGGAGAGGTCTCTGATGGCAGCTGACTGAGAAGGTTAGCCCAGAAGGCCCTATAACCAGCCACTAGTTTCAGCTCCTACTGGAGGATCTTCAGATGTTTTCAAGTCAGCCGTTAATTATAACACTTCCATGAGGACAAGGGATTGCCCTGTAGTCACCCTCCGTACGGACGTGCCAGGAGTAGTGTGTCAGGTTGACCACCTTTATTGCTTATGTTTTTGTCCTTTTCCCTTGATCTCACTTCCATCTGCTCCCTTTTCTCTCTCTCTTCTTGATATTGTTTGTTTTCCTTTTCTGAGGGCAGACTACCAGGCTTCTACTTCAACAAGAGGCAGCACTTCACTTTTTGCACTCCTCTTAGTCCTTCTTTCTGGTCTCCTCTAGCCTTCAAACCCATTGTGTTTATTTATACAATTGATAAAAATAAATAAATACCCACTCTACCTGGTACCTGGTTGTCAATTTGTGTATCTGCATTAGATGGCCCTCTAAATATAAACCTGGGTCCCCGACCTCAAACAGTATGATCTGGTCACCTTATGGAGCCCACAGATTCACAGATGGCCAATCCATTACCTGTTTAGATTGTCCTCAGTTGTCAGGAAGCTTGGTTAGAATAACAGGATAGATTACTAAGCTTTTTTCTGAAAAGTAATCAGCTCCGGAAAGATTGACCATCTTGCTCTCCATTCTCTACAAATCCCGTAATGAGCCCTCTGACCTCCAGGCCCAGGTAGATCTGAATATTCGCTCACACCAACCCACTTGTTTGGAGACCCACCCAGACCCACTCGTTTGGAGGTCCTGGAACCCCTGGTCCCAGATCCCATTGCCACGGATGTACCCGAACCCATGCAGTTGGGCCGCACCGAACTTTTGAATTTTTGGCCCTAGATGGCCCAAGTCACACACCGATCAGCTGTCTTCCAGGCCCTAGTCAATAACATATTGAGGGGCATTCTAAATCGTTTCGTTTATGTCTACCTAGATGACATCCTCGTTTTCTTCAAGACCCAAGAGGAACACGCCATCCATTTTCGTCAGGTCCTTGCCCGACTCCCAAAGAATCGTCAGTTTGTCAAGGCTGAGAAGTGAGAGTTCCATGTGGACACCATCACCTTCCTGGGATTTGTCATCCAGATAGGGCACATCCAGTGGACCCCACCAAGATCAAGGCAGTGTCTGAAAGGCCAACTCCGTTGTGTTGCAAGGAGCTGCAGCACCGCCAGCTTTTTTGACAATTCATCTGGGATTACAGCAAGATGACAGCACCCTTGACACAACTTACCTCAATGAAGTCATTGTTTCAATGGTCCCCGGAGGCACACAAGGCCTTCCCATGCCTCAAGAACATGTTCACCTCAGCACCCATTTTCATCCAACTTGATCCTAAAAGACAATTAATCATGTAAGTAGATGCATCAGACTCTGGTGCACCAGCCGCAGGGGCCATGCTCTCCCAACATTCTGGACCTGACAACAAGCTCCACCCCTGTGCCTTTTTCTCTCGTCACCTTACCCCTGCTGAGGCCAATTATGATGTCGGGAACCGGGAGCTACTGGCTGTCAAGCTTGCCTTGGACTAGTGGAGACACTGGCTAGAGGGTGCAGAACAGCACTTCGTCGTTTGGACCAAAAAACCTGGCCTACATCCAGATGAAATCATGTCAGGGGAGGTGGGCCTTCTTCTTTTCAATGTTCAACTTTATGCTCACCTATCGGGAGGGTTCTCATAACATTAAGCCCGACACGCTCTCCCACCAGTTCTCCTCCGAAGGGGGGTTCATCTCCACGGACTTCATCCTGCCTCCTGATCGCCACTCCAGTCACTTGACTTGTAATGTATATAACTAGTTGATATGCCAAGTCATAATCACTGATGCTAGAGTACAAATCTTCAGTTGATGAATGAAGGCTACAACTTAAGCTACACAGTTGAAGGACTTTCAACCTAACTGCATAATTTCCATTTGTGGACATCACAGACCTCTTTCAGTTTCTTGTTGCATTTCCTGTTTTCTCTTTGCATCTTTCTGCCTCTTCCTGTCTTTTTCCTCAATTTCTTTTTGTTCTCACCCCTTGTCTACAGATGTCTGTATATCTCCACATGCTAGTTTAGGTGCATTGTTGTACATCTGTAGTTAGTTTATCAGTTTTCTTTTGTCTTATTAGTCTTTGTTTGAAATGACATTTACCAGAAAATAACATGAAATATCTTGGGTTCATTTCATCTGCAATGAAACAGAAGTTTAAATGTCTTAAATGTAAGACACTGCAGTTATTTTCATTTGCATTTTCCATACCGTCTCAAGTTTTTTAAATTTTGGGTTATAAATATTTGTCCACCACTGTATAGAAAACAGAGTTGATCAAGTGACAGGACAGTAGGTAACCGAAGAGGGAAGGAAGGTACATTAGTAATAAAGTATACAGAGAGGTAATTGATAATAGGTAATACAGAGAGGTGATTGCTGCCTCTATGTTTGCGAAATGAATTAGAGTCATTTAACGTGAGTTTGCCTAAAATATCTCAGTCCATTGTCATTCTCTGAAACCCTGCCACAGCTCCTTGCTGGTGAGCACTTTCTTCTAGCAGCAGCCTAAAATGTGTGTCAGGCAAAGGCTGCTTATGAGTATACACTTATAGCTGATTAGATTGACAAGCACGATTAAGTGTCTGGGAGGAATGAACTTTCAATCATTACTTTCCATTATGAGCAGCTCTCTGTGCAACAAGGCAGAAAATACTTATGGTTATCACATCAGCACAATATGCTTATTTAACCAAAAACACTAAGTGCTGTCAAAAGGTTTCTGCTTAATTACAGAGGGAAAGCATTCAGGTTATATTCTCTGTTAATAGTCTTTTAACTAGCGTGCTAGATCAGGGAAAAAAAATTGTTTAATTCTATGGACTAGGTAATAGTAACCAAATCCTTTGGTTTCTGAACTAATGAACTAAATTTGAATTGATGTAACTCAAATTCATAGGCTGCAATCATGACTGTTTAATAAAAGAGGCTTTTACACATGTCTGTTGTTACATATTCCCTAATTTTACTCTCTTTCTGGTTTTGGTGCTTGAAAATGGTTCAAAGGCAAAACCTGGCCTATGCTCATCAGAGATATCAGTATAGTCCTGTGATTTAAAGAGTTTGGTCAGATTGTCAACTTTCTGATGTCTCTTTTCTCTCTTTCACTCTCATGCCATCCTCTCTCTTTCTCTCTCACTGCACAAAGAGGATGTTAAATAGACATGTTAATCACACACAGGTGTAGCCACTTCCTTACCTGCTCTCTATAAGGTATGGTACTAGGGTTGGTGACGAGTTAGAAACAAAGTAGTAATAAAACAGTGAATAAATAAGTTTGAATAAAAATAATAATAATTAAAGTAAAAAAGAAAGTCGGCCATAAGAGTATGGAATGTGAATGATCAAGGACCTCTTGAAGGAAGATATTCAGTCAAATGTTACATCATACATCATACAATGAATAATGTTTTCATTCTGTAGGTAGATGATGAATTTGACTCAATACTAGTCAGCCCCCAGTCAAAACTATTGCCCCACTCCATCAAGGGGAGGCTTTCGTGCGTATATATTAATTTTATAGCAATCATCCACAAGAACAGAGTAAAGCTTTCATCTATTATTACATGTAATTTGTATAGAAAACGTAAAATTAAACCTTCTCTTCATCTTCTCTTCTCTTCTCTTTTACAGGGATGTACATGCATTTTTCAAGAAGACAATGCAAAACAAGTTATATCAGAAAAAGTTAGAACTGAAATATGTAAATTCCTTCCAATCTGTCTTTGAGGAACATTGTTTTTAAAGATTTCATAAATTTTCTTGCACAGTTGTTGATAAACTGGAGGTCCTCTGTCCATCTTTGTTCCTTGGAGACTCAAACTTTTGTGGATATTGTTTTTGTACCAAATCATAATTATAATCACCTGTTGACATCACCTGTTTGAAATCACATCGCTATTTAGTTTTTTTCACCTCATTAATGGACTTACATTGCCCCCATCCCAACTTTTTTTGGAATGTGTTGCAGGCCTGGATGTTTATTAATAAATGAAATGAAGTTGACCAAAAAAAAAATTTAAATTATTAGGAGGCATGCAGTTACATGGAAAACATGCTGGGATTAGGACCATAATCCCTAGCACCCATGCGCCTACAGCACCCAGCACTCATGGTGCTGATGAGGGCTGACCAGAGAGACCTGCTCGAGTGGTTATTTAAGGCTGTTTGAGAGCGAAGCCTCTCATCACACCTTTGGTATTTGGTAGTGTTTATGTCTTTCCTGTTAATGAAGGAAAGACTGTAACTTCATTCCTTTGCAGAGTGTTGAAGGTAGACCTCCACCCGAGGTAATAGAGGTTGTTAGGGTCAGCTTTCGCTTTCAGTGTGACCGGTTCGTTATTCCCGCTACACTTCAGTCTTTCACTTCCTGTGTTACACGAGCTCAGCTCACCGCTTCAGCGGGAGTTTCTACATTGATTCACAAGTAAACTCTATTCTACTTTGTTGCACTAATAACCTTAGCTCGCCGCTACTGCGGCGCTTCATCTTTGTTTATTGATTTGTTCGTTAGTATCAACTCAGGCTTCTAGAGCTTGGCGAAAAAACATTCACCTTGGCGCGAGGTTTGGCTTGCTATCAGTGTTTCATTTGCCTCTCTGTTTAGTGATACTACTGCAAGTGATAATAACTGCAAATAAAGGTTTTCTGTAACTGTTGATCAGTCCTGCACACCGGCTTGGAGGAATTTTAGCCCATTCCTCTGTACAGAACGGCTTCAACTCTAGGATGTTGGTGGGTTTCCTCACATTAACTGCTCACTACAGGTCCTTCCACAACATTTCGATTGGATTAAGGTCAGGACATTGACTTGTCCATTCCAAAACATTAACTTTATTCGTATAGCACCACTATATATATATATATATATATATATATATATATATATATACCTCACACATTATATTGTGCATAGTTATATAGAATAGATAAAAATAAAAATACATAGAAACCAAATCTAACAAAATGTTAGCAGCTTTTACAAAATACAAAATGATTATTTAAAAGAACAGAAATATACATTATACTATATATATATATATAATATATATTATAATATTATATAATATAATATATATATATATACACCCATATACTTACACACATACATACAATACACATACATAGACAGGCTCATATGCTAAAGTATAGTGGTGCAATTCAAGTCAAGTCGGAGGGGGGCCCTTTGACATGCTCAACGATGGGATGGCGAATTAGGGTGATGGCTTCAACAAGCCCTTAGGATAAAAGCTGGTATTTTAACCCTGTTGGTCTTTGTCCCCTGTAATTGCCCGAAATCTCTTGTTGGAGGGGAGGGGGGAGAACAACATTGTTTGGGATCTGTAGTGTCCTTTGAAATGCAGTAGGGCCTTTTTTCTGGAGTCGGCTATCGTAGATGTCACTGAGGGGGGGTAAGTGAAGGTTCCAATTTAATCTTTTCGGCCTCCTTCAACAACCCGCTGTAGGTCTCTTTCTCGGTCCCCCGCCTGGTGCAGCTAGCGAACCAACTACACAGCAGTAGTTAGGAGGCTTTTTGCTGGGGTGGCTCTGTAAAAGTTTCACCACAGGTGCTGAGGGAGGTGGGAAAGTTTAAGCTTCTGAGGAAGTGAGTTCCATCTGCTGTGCCTTCCCCCAACGTGTGGACTACTGTTGGTAGCCTAAGCGTTAAGTTAACTGGACCTCCTGGAACCACAAGGTCCAGGTTCAAATCCACCTCTGCAAAGCTACCACTGTTTGGGTCCTTGAATCAAGTCCATTACCCACAATTCTGGATTGTAAGACTGTAATCAATTGTAAGCTGCTCTGGAATACGGGTGTACTTCTAAAGCTGTAATGTAAATGTTTAATATAATGTTTGTACGTTTTGAAGTCCATTGAGGTCGGCAGAGATGTTTGCACACCAGGAACGTAAGCTCTCCACTCTCTCAACCTCCTCACCATTGATCAGAGAGCAGGGGTCTCGGTGCGTTGGATCTTTTGAAATCCCACAACTAGTTCCCCTTGGTCTTGCTGGGGTTTAGAGTCAGGTTATTGTCCTGACCCATGCTGTCAGATCTGGAATCTCCTCCTGTAGGCTGACTCCTTGTTGTCTGTTATCAGACCTACTATGGTGGTGTCATCAGCAAATTTGACGATGGTGTTGGAGGTGTGAATGGGGGAGCAGTCATGTGTGAAGAGGGAGTAGAGGAGGGGGCTGAGGACACATCCTTGCGGTGTTCCTGTGTTCAGGATGAGAGTGGAGGATGTGCGGTCTCCCATCCTGACGTTCTGAGGTCTGTTGCTCAGAAAGTTGAATATCCATGTGCACAGTGCACTGCCCAGGCCTAGGTCGCTCAGTTTCCTCACCAGTTTGTCCGGAATGACTGTGTTGAAGGCTGAACTATAGTCCACAAACAGCATCCTTACATATGTGTTTTTCTGCTCTAGATGAGTGAGGGCTGTGTGGACAGCAGTGATCACAGCATCCTCTGTTGACCTGTTTGCCCGGTAGGCAAACTGTAGTTGGTCAAAGTCGACAGAGATGGCAGATCTGATATGAGTGACGATGAGTCTCTAAAGCACACACACACTGAGCAGCTCAGACCCATATAAACAGTGGGTCCATTACAGAAAACAGGTATTATACCTGGTCATTTATTAATTGAAGAAAAGATCCATATACAACATATTAGTGATGGCAAAAGTATGTGAATTTTTGCTTTCAGCTATCTGGTTGACCCCCCTGTGCGCAAATAACTGCAACTAAACGTTTCTGGCAATTTTTTATCAGTCCTGCCCAATTTTATCCCATCTTCTATACGACCAGCTTTAACTTGACTTGACTGTTCCAAAACATTAACTTTATTCTTCTTTAACCATTTCCTTGATGAAAGAAGAATAAGAACGATTTGTGTGCTAAGGGTGTTGTCTTGCTGCATGGACCACCTTCTCTTGAGATTCAGTCATGGACCGATTCCGGCAGATTTTCCTTTACAATTCTCTGATGTGTCATTCAGATTCATTGTTCCATTAATGATGGCAGTTGTCCTGGTCCAGATGCATTTCAAAACAGGCCCAACCATGATACTACCACCACCATGTTTCACAGATGGGATAAGGTTTCTTATGCTGGATGTCGTGTTTTTTCCTTTCTCCAAAACAAACAAACTAGTGTTTTTTCCATTTCTGTCTCTCTGTCCAACAAAACATTCTTCCAATAGCCTTCCTGGCTAGTCCATATGATCTTAGCAAACTGCAGAAAGCAGCAATTTTTTTTTGGAGTGCTTTAGCTTTCCCTTGCCACCCGACATGTCACGCCATTGTTGTTGCAGTGTTTCTTCTATGGTTGACTCATGAACATTAACATTGGCCAATGTGAGAGAGGCCTTTAGGGTTGCTTGAAGTTGCTGGGGTCCTTTGGACCCGTCGCCACTTATTACAATGCCTGGCCCTTTAGTGACTTTGTTTGTCGATCACTTCCTGGGGAGGGTAACACATTGTCCTTGAATTTCCTCCTCCATTTGTACACAATCTGGTCTGCCGTGGATTGTTGGAGTCCAAACCCTGTAGATTTGGTTTTGCACCTTTTTCCAGATCCGCCTGATGAGCATCAACACAAAACTTTTTTCTGAGGTCCTCACAATATTTTTCACATACTTTTGCCACTCACTATATGTAGTATTGGTTCAATTTCCCACAATAAATAACTTAACAAATATAATATTTTGTCTCATTTGTTATCTGGGTCTCCTTAATCTATTTTTAAGCATTGTGTCAAAATCTGTTAGGTTTGTAGGTCATACTAAATGCAGACAATATAGAAAATTCTAAAGTTTTAATGTGGTATATATATATATATCTAAGATATATACTATATATATATTTATTTATATATTATATATATATATATATACCACACAACGCACTCACACACACACACCCACACACAGTCGCCACTGATTGTGCAAGTTCTCTTATAAAATAATGAAAGAGGTCTGTCATTTTTTCATAGGTCCTTCAACATGACAAAAAAATCCAGGAAATCACAACTGATTTTTAAAGAATTTAATTGTAAATTTCTGGTGGGAAACTACGCATTGCCAATACCAAATTCAACTCAAACCTCACATAACCTTGTTGTCAATGAAACAGACGTCAAACATTTCCTGTAGTCTTCACCAGGTTTGCACCCACTGTTAGCTGGTATTTTGTCCATTCCTCCATGCTCCTCTAGAGCAGTGAGTTATTGGGGCCTGTTCGCTGGCACTGTGGACTTTCAGCTCCTACAACAAATTTTCTATGGGTTGACGTCGGGAGCCTGGCGAGGCCACTCCAGACCTTGAAATGCTTTTTGGCAGAGCACTCTTTCATTACCCGAATGGTGTGTTTCTGATCATTGTCATGCTGGAAGACCCCCAAAAACCTTTTTAAAACCAAATAGTTTCTATTTTTGGTTTCATCTGAACCACATGATATTCTCACAATCCTCTTCTGGGATCCAATCATATGCTCTCTGACAAACTTCAGATGGGTCTGAACATGTACTGGCTGAAGCAGGGGACATGCCTGACACTGAAGGATCTGAGTCCCTCTCAACGTAGTGGTGTTACTGATGGTATCCTTTGTTACTTTTGGTCAAGCTCTCTGCAGGTCAATTCATCAGGTCCCTCCGTGTTGTTCTTAGGTTTTGCTCAACACCGTTCTCATGATCATTTTTTTACACCCCATGGATGAGATCTCGCGTGGGCCCCAGATCGAGGCAGATTATCAATTGGTCTTGTATGTTTCCATTTTCTACAATTATCCACAGTTGATTTATCAACCACCTGCTTGCCTATTGTATATGTACTTTTCCCAGCTGGTTGCAGGTCCTACAATTTTTCTTCCTGGTCCTTCGACAGCTCTTTGGGTCTTGGCCATGGTTGAGTTGGAGTCTGACTGTTTGAATCTGTAGACAGGTGTCTTTTATTACAGATAACGGTTTCAAACAGGTGCCATTACTTAACAGGTAACGATGGAGGACAGAAGAGCTTCTCAAGAAGTTACAGATCTTGCGAGAGCAGAAATCTTGCTTGTTTGTGGTTGACAAAATACTTATTTCCACCTTGATTTACAATTAAACTTTTAAAAAATTCTACAGTGTGATTTCCTGGATATTTTTTCTCATTTTGCCTGTCATAGTTGAAGTGTACCTATGATGAAAATGACAGACCTCTCTCATCTTTCTAAGTAGGAGAACTTGCACAATCAGTGGCTGATTAAATACTTTTTTGCCCCACTGTATGTATGTGTGTGTTTGTGTGTGTGTGTGTGTGTGTGTGTGTGTGTATATATATATATATATATATCTTCACTTTCCTGGCGTCTATATTGTATGTCTACAATATAAGCATACATATTATAAATTAATACATACAATAGTATGCAAAACATATATGTGCTACATATGTTTAATATATTATTTAACATATGGATAAGTAGTACACGTAAATACGCAAGTACTGCATTTGGGTATTTTATTTTTCTACAAAAAAAACCCCACAAGCATAAAAATCATCTCCATGTGTTTCATACACATTTTTAACTAAAAAAAAAGAAAGAAAAAAAACCCCCAAGAATCTTCTCAGATTGCAAGCGGCTTTTATCCACAGATCCAATACTGATTCGGTTCTTTGTGACGTATGCATTGACTTACAGCCGCAACCTAGACGGAGGGAAACATTCAAACTGCTGAGTGAGATCGCAGGCTAGTAAAGATTTTCAGTCATTGTTGGTGAGTATTGCTTGTAATTTTATATTTGCATACATTAGCTAGCTAGCTTAGCTATAGCAAAGTAGCCAGACTTTTACTATTTTTAGATTCACAAGTAGTTAGTGTTATTTTTAGTGTACAAAATATACTACTCTTTGGTAAACAATATATAGCTAGCTAGTTAGTCAATGTTTGGTCATAATTTCCATGGCTTATTATATCCAGCTTGTTAGTATGATATGTCTGTTACTAAGTTAATGCAGTGGTTGGGATGTTCTTTTTACTAATTTGAATTTTATTTTCCGTTTGGTCAGTATCTGTTGCTTTAAACGTGTTGTAAATAAACTTTGAGGTGATTTGACTATGTACATTATCACCATTTTACTCAAGCTACTTGGATTTTACTCGTGATGGTTATTACCAGATTTAGGTTCAAATAGGCAAAGCATGACCATGTAAGTACATAGAATGGGAATTCATTTTGATTTTGTTAGCAAAATCTCTAATATTTTGCTGTATCTTAGACAGCAAATATATAAAGACAGGCCATATTGAAGCAATAGAGGCCCTGGGCATCACCAAAATTAATGCTTTAATGAGTAAGTTTAATACTTACTGTATGTCTTGTTGTTCTTTTGTTCTTAAGATGCCTGTTTCCTGAGTCATTGGGTCTTATTTGTTAAAATTGCTTATCATTACACTGATACTAGCAGTACGTATATGTTCCATCTTGGGAGTGTCAGTGAGACCAACACACCTGGAAGGATTTGAGCACATCCTGTTAACAATATGAATAACTATAAAACTTTGTACAACTGTGATTCTGCAGAGGTTTTTAACCAAATATGATAAATGTCTGTTTAAATCTAGTGGTTGGTTGTAATCTGAGAGAGGTCTGACATTTTCATTATAGGTACACTTCAACTATGAGAGACAAAATGAGAAAAAAAATCCAGGAAATCACATTGTAGGATTTTTAAATAATTTAATTGTAAATCATGGTGGAAAATAAGTATTTGATCACCCACAAACAAGCAAGATTTCTGGCTCTCACAAACATGTAACTTCTTTTTTAAGAAGCTCTTCTGCCCTCCACTCTTTACATGTATTATTGGCACTTGTTTGACCTAGTTATTTGTAGAAAAGAAACCTGTCCACAGCCTCAAACATGGCCAAGACCAAAGAGCTGTCGAAGGACACCAGGAAGAAAATTGTAGACCTGCACCAGGCTGGGAAGAGTACATCTACAATCAGTGTTGTGCCAATTCACAGCTTTTCTGAACTAGTTCAAGTTCAGTTCATTTTACTTCAGTTAATATTCAAATAAATACTTTTTTTCACACTACAAGCTAGAAATCTCTATACGTTCTTTGAAACTGCTCATTGTAGACATTTGCTCATGACACTGCAATTGTGTACGCGGCATTGCTATGCCTACCCCGCTCTGCCACAATTCATCACTGGTAACGTCGTGCGGAAGCCAGTATGTTATTAACTAGCCAGTATGTTAACTATTCTCATCCGGACACTACTTGCCCGCAATGCCAATTTGCGCACACCAAATTGGTCCAAAACCATTTCTGTCTGGTGATACTGATTTAAGCGGCACAATCGAGGAGAGGGAACTTTCGCGTTGTGTTTCAAAAGAGAAAACAGATTCACTCAGTTTTCAATGGAAACAAATTCCCACGTTCATTTACAGTGGATGTCTTCCGTTCATCGACATATAATGTGAACTAATTCACGTTCAAGTTCTTTATTAAAAAATGTTGTTGTCGTCAGTTCAAACGTTCACGAAAAATGAGCGTGTTCATTCGAACGCATTCCTTTTTGAACCGTTCCCGCAAACACTGTCTACACTAGGCAAGCAGGTTGGTGTGATAAATCAACTGTGGGATCAAATGTAAGAAAATGGAAGACATAAAAGACCATTGATAATCTCTCCCTCGATCTTGGGCCCCACACAAGCTCTACGCACTGGGGTCAAAATTATCAATGAGAAACGTGAGCACAAATCTCAGAACTACACAGAGGGACCTGATGAATGACCTGCAGAGAGCTGGAGCCAAAGGCTACCATCAGTAACACAGTACTTTGTGGGGGGAGTTGAAAATCCGTGTTGCCCATCGACAGCCCCAAACCATCTCTGCTCTACAGGAGATCTGCATGGAGGAATGGGTCAAAATACCAGCTACAGTGTGTGCAAACCTGGTAAAGACTTATAGGAAATGTTTGAACTCTGTCATTGCCAACAAAGGTTATGTTACAAAGTATTGAGTTGAACCTTTGTTATTGACGAAATACTTATTTTCTAACATTGGAATATTCCAACATTCAATGATTTACAATTAATTTCTTTAAAAATCCTACAATGTGATTTCCTGGATTTTTTTCTCATTTTGTCTCTCATAGTTGAAGTGTACCTATGATGAAAATTAGACCTTTCTCATCTGTCTAAGTAAGAGAACTTGCACAGTCATACACACACACACACACACAAGAACATTTATGAAGAATATATACCTTATACATATGTGTCATATAGTCTTATACTGTATTAGTGACAAACTGTACAACTGTACATGTTACATACAGTGGTGTTAAAAATTGTTTGCCCCTTCCTAATTTCCTATGCTGGGCAAAAATGGCCTGCATGGCAGAGTTCCAAGACGTAAACCACTGCTGAGCTAAAAGAACATTAAGGCTTTCCTCAAATTTTCCAGATCACATCTAGATGATCCCTAAGACTTTTGGGAAAACATTCTGTGGACTGATGAGACAAAAGTTGAACTCTTTAGAAGGTGTGTGTCCCATTACATCTGGCGTAGAAATAACACAGCATTTCAGGAAAAGAACATTATAACAACAGTAAAATATGGTGGTGGTAGTGTGATGGTCTGGGGCTGTTTTCCTGTTTCAGGACCTGGAAGACTTGCTGTGATAAATGGAAATATGAATTCATCTGTCTACCAAAAAATCCTGAAGGAGAATGTCCGGCCGTCTGTTCGTGACCTCAAGCTGAAACAAACTTGGGTTCTGCAACAAGACAATGATCCAAAACACACCAGCAAATCCACCTCTGAATTGCTGAGGTAAAACAAAATGAAGACTTGAGTGGCCTAGTCAAAGTCCTGACCTGAATCTGTTAAGAATCACTCCCTGGCCGCGTTCGGCCAGGAGTGGTCCCAGTTTGACAACGTGAGCTGCAGCAGCGCGATCGCACATGCGTCAGCTTTCCCGGGCCATTCATGGGTAAGTGGCGCCACCTGGAGTCCTGCCTATATAAACACACCTTATGGACTCGGTGGTTGCCACTGCCTACGCCCGCGATCACGTGACTGGCTCTCACGTGACTCTTTGTTTGCCTGGCCTTTTGAACACACTGGCGCGTTCGCTGCTGCAGGCATTCTGGCTTTAAGACGGCTTTTCGTTTCCTTTATTTTTCTGTTGTTTTGTAGGGACAAAGGTACATTCTGGGGGAATTAGGTCCCCCAGACGGGGGCTGCTAGGAGGCAGTTCGGTAACGCTAGGGCCCTAGTTAGGGTAAGGACAGCGTTTGGTTTATTTATGTTTTGTTCATTTGCCGAGCTGCTCTTGCAGCCGTTAAGTCCCTTGTCCGAGCTGTTCTCCTCACGCCGTCACACCCTCTCGCCGATCGAGGATATTAAAATCCCCGATCTCGTTTGAAGATGACATAGAGTGGTGTCACCCGTCCTCTTCACCTTTTCCTTTTTTATTTTTGTTTTGTTTTTGCGATCGTGCGCTCCCGTGACCGTATTAATCCGAGCAGCATGCGTTCGCGGAAGCTCCGTTCGGAGCGGCGTGCTGTAATTTGAAGCGCGTCACGCCTACGGCGTGCAGTTTCGTTTATTTTGTTTTATTTCTCTATCCTATCTTTTATTTAGCTTCTTTGGTTATTCATTCATTTGTATTCTTTTATCTCAGTTTATTTGTTTCACTTCGTTTCAGTTCAGCTTCGCGCTTACTGCGTGCAGTTTCGTTTATTTAGTTTTATTTCTTTATTCTATCTTTTATTTAGTCTCTTTGGTTATTTCATTCGTCTGCACAGTTTTATTTCAGTTTATTTATTTTATAATATTTCAGTTCATTAATACCATCTGGAGCTAACTGCAATTGGGTCCCAAACCCTTCTTATTTAGTTTCGACGGTTCGCCAACGTTCTGATATGACGAATCGTAACAGAAGGCAGTGGCCAGCCAAGGGACTCAGCGTTAGCTCCCGGACCTCCAATTTGGAGGTCCCCAGACGCCATAGACGGCGGGTTTTGCTACCCAGGTTGCGGCTGGCATTTGGGGGGCCCCTCAGCATCTAGACCACAGATTTTTCTTATCCTTGCTATGAGGATTTTTTGTT
The DNA here is from genome assembly GCA_025084515.1 of Ancistrus triradiatus. Taxonomy (NCBI): domain Eukaryota; kingdom Metazoa; phylum Chordata; class Actinopteri; order Siluriformes; family Loricariidae; genus Ancistrus; species Ancistrus triradiatus. The sequence continues at coordinate 148,327 of JAJAGP010001112.1, forward strand.
TCCTCACTATGAGGATTTTTCTTATCCTCTCGAGGAAGATTCTTTTTATCCTCAGACTGAGGATTTCTCCTGTCCTCACGGGGAGGACTTTTCTCAGCCTGCCCCTCCCAAATTGCCCAGCCCTCGCCACCATCACCGTCGGCGTGCTAATGGGGCTCAGAAGGATTTGTTTAGCGGCGTCATCCATCCGGACCCCCAGCCACTTATTCCTGCCCCTGAAAGGATGACCATTTTTAACATCAATCAGGGTTCTGTGGGTGTGCAGGAATATGCGGCCGCATTTATAGCCCTAGCCGCACAGAGTGACTTGCAGGGACCGGCCCTGCTCACCCCCTTCAGGAATGGGCTGGATGATGACGTGGATATGGAGCTGTGCTTCCTCCCCCAGGCCTCTTCCTTTGATCACCTGCTCGAGCTGGCCATTGTGGCGGAGGCCCGCCTCGAGCAACTTGAGAAGATGAGGAGAGGTCCCTTGCCAGGGCTCATAGCCCCACCTAGCCCCGTCCACGAGCGCATTGAACGCTCGAGCTGGCAGAGCGAGTGCACAGCGCCCCCCAGCTTTGAACCTGGGCTTGTCGCGCACCCATGCTCCGCACCTGGGCAGTCAGACCCCGTGCCTGAGCGTTTGCCGCCCCCCAGCCCTGTACTGAGGCCCGCCGCACATGGAAACCCCGTGTTAGAGCAATCAGTCTCCACGGAGAGGTATACAGCACCCCCTGGCCCTGTACAGGAGCATACTGTGTCTTTAAGCCCCGTGTTTGAGTCTGCTGGCTCCACGGAGAGGCATATAGCGCCACCTAGCCCCATTCACGAGCGCATCGAATGCTCGAACTGGCAGAGTGAGCGCACGGCGACCCCCAGCTATGAACCTGGGCTCGTCGCGTGTTCGCGCTCCGCACCTGGCCCTGTACCTGGGCCCGCCGCGCACTTTGGTCCCGTGTCTGAGCTGAAGGACTCCACGGTGAGACATGTAGCACCGCCTGAGGAGGTGTTGAGCGAGCTGGATCAGCTCGAGCCACTCTCCTCTATTATGGAGCTGTACGACCTGGCCATTGATGCGGAGTTTCGCCTCCGTAAGTCCCATGGTGGGTCTTTCAGGGTCACCGAGGGCCAACCAAGTCTCGAACCTGAGCAGCCAAGCTCTGTTCTAGAGCTCGCCGCGTCCGTTGACCCCGTACTCGGGCACATAACGCCACCAAGTCTTGAACCTGAGCAACCAAGCTCCATTCTAGAACTCGCCATGCCCGTTGACCCCATACCTGGGCACTTAGCACCGCCAAGTATTGAACCAGAGCTATTACGCTCCATTCCAGGGCTCGCCGCGCTTTCAAGCTCTGCACCTGGGCAGTCAGACCCCGTGCCTGAGCGTATGGCGCCCCTTGGCCCTGTACCTGGGCCCGCTGCACACTCAAGCCCCGTGTTTAAACACAAAGGCCCCACGGTGAGGCAGTTCGCACCGCCTGGCCCCGTACAGGAGCTCTTTGTGCCTCCTAGCCCCGCGTCTGAGCCAGCAAGGTCCACGCCTGGGCAGTTTGCGCACCGGTCGTTAGTCCCGGCCCCCGTGCCACGGTCACCAAGCCCGATCCCTGCGCCGCGATCGTTGGTCCCGATTCCCGCGCAACGGTCATCAAGACCAATTCCTGCGTCGCCATGGTCGCCATTGTTGACCATGTCTCTGAGGTCCTTGGCGTCTGTGCGGCTGACCAGATCTCTGGCTCCGGCCTTTTTCCTCGGTCTCAGCAGGTCGGATCTGGCTCTTTTTCCGCCAGCATCGAGGTCCGTCCCTGAATCGCTGAGCTCTACCTCTGAGCCTGAGCCTCCCCCCTGAGGCTCCGGTCCCTTGCTTTGCCTCTGGGCCGTTGGATGCTGCCTCTGTGCCACTATGTGTCGGTCTTCAGCTACAGCCAGTCTTCCTCCTCCTCTTCAGCACCTTTTTCAAGGCCTTTCCGGCCTTTTGGCGCCCCACTGTGCGCCATCTCCTCAACCCTGAGCGGGTGAGACAGGCGAGGGGAGGGGTTGGTTGTGCTTAGGGGCAGCAGGACGACGCCCCTCGGGGAACTGTTAAGGGCCGTTAAGCCCTCTCGCCGATCGAGGATATTAAAATCCCTGACCTCATTCGAAGAGGACGTAGTGTCACCCATCCTCTTCACCTTTTCCTTTTTTATTTTTGTTTTGTTTTCGCGATCGTGCGCTCCCGTGACTGTATTAATCCGTGGTTGAGCAGCGTGCGTTCGTGGAAGCTCCGTTCGGGTCTCTGCGCATGGGCAGACCCGGCGCTTTTGTTGCGCAGCGGAGGCACGTTGTGGGCGTGCTGTAATTTGAAGCGTGTCATGCCTACGCCATGCAGTTTCGTTTATTTCATTTTATTTCTCTATCCTATCTTTTATTTAGCTTTTTTGGTTATTCATTCATTTGTATTCTTTTATCTCAGTTTATTTGTTTCAGTTCAGCTTTGCGCATACTGCATGCAGTTTCGTTTATTTAGTTTTATTTATTTATCCTATCTTTTATTTAGTCTCTTTGGTTATTTCATTCGTCTGCACAGTTTTATTTCAGTTTATTTATTTTATAATATATCAGTTCATTAATACCATCTGGAGCTAACTGCAATTGGGTCCCAAACCCTTCTTATTTAGTTTCGACGGTTCGCCAGCATTCTGATATTGCGAATCGTAACAGAATCCTATTGAGATGCTGTGGCATGCCCTTACAAAAGCCGTTCATGCTCAAAAGCCCTCCAATGTGGCTGAATTACAACAATTCTGCAAACATGAGTGGCCAAAATTCCTTCACAACGCTGTAAAAGACTCATTGCAAGTTATCGCAAACGCTTGGTTGCAGTTGTTGCTGCTGAGGGTGGCCCAACCGGTTATTAGGTTTAGGGGCAATCACTTTTCACACAGGGCCATGTAGGACCATGTTTGGATGTTTTTCCAACAAAAGTTGGAAAAACACCTTCATTTAAAAACTGCATTTTGTGTTTACTTGTGTTGTCTTTGACTAATATTTAAATTAGTTTGAAGTTCTAAAACACTTGTGTGACAAACATGCAAAAAAAATTCAGGAAAAAAATCAGGAAGGGGGTAAACACCTTTTCACACCACTGTATATAAAAAAATATGATATGCATGTATGTGTAATTTGGATGTTGCCCTTACCCTTCTTTGCATATATATATATATATATATATATATATATATAAATAATGTATGTGACATATATGTCCAAATATACAAATCATACACATATTTGAACATACAAGTGTCTAGACATACATCAATATAGGAAATTGTTTCAAGTTTCATATATGGTTGCACATATATGTACATATATGTATTTACTTCATATGGGCATATATTTCATAAGTGGCAGTCTCATAAATGGACTGCAGACACATTTGATGATGCATTTTTATTAAGTGTAACGATGTCTAAAGGGATACCATCCAGATAAAAGACGCATGAAAAGTCCAAGTGTAAAAGGGGTCTTACAACCCAAACTCATAAAATGTTGAAAAAATGCAGTGGATCTTACATTTACTTTGACTTTTATTTAATTTCGGACTGCATAAGACCAGGATGTCATGTTTTGTCTGGGTAACTTCATTTTGATTTGTTAATACACATCCATTCCTGCATTTCAGGTCTGCAACACATTAAAAAAAAGCTGGGACAGGGCAATTTAAGGCTGGTAATGAGGTAAAAACCTAAGTAATGATGTGATTTCAATGGGTGATTGTAATCATGACTTGGTACAAAAGCAGTACCCACAAAAGCAGCAAAGATTAGCAGCAAAGATGGGCAGAGGCTCTATAGTTTGTCAACAAATGTGTGAGATAATTATTTAAATGTTTAAAAACAATGTTTTACAAACAAATATTGGAAGAGATTTGGACATTCTGCCCTCAATAGTGCTTAATATCATTAAAAGAATTCAAGGAATCTGAAGGAATTTCAGTCCGTAATGGGCAGAGGTTGAGAAGAATAAGATCAACTGAAGAACTAAACTGAAGACTAGTGATTTACGATCTTTCAGACGGCACTGCATCAAGAAGTCAAGTCAAGTCAGATTTATTTATATAGCGCTTTTTACAATGGAGCATTGTCTCAAAGCAACTTTACAAGTTTAGATTATCTCCTAATAACTACGTCCAATCCCAAATTGAGCAAGCCTAGGGTGACAGTGGCAAGAAAAAAAACTCCCTGAGTTATAGGAAGGAACCTTAGGAGGACCAAGACTCAAAAAGGGACCCAACCTCCTTGGGCGGCGTAGATGATAAATCTAATAGCGAAACTAAAGTCATGGAGTCAAAGTTTGAATAAAATGTGAAGTATGCACATCGGTATAAGGTGGCCGGGTGTATGATGGGGCTGGAGCTGATGACGGAAGCAGCTTGAGTGGAGCTGCAGCGGATGAACATCATGTGTGGGGCTGAAACTGGCACCGGAACACAGCTCGGAGAGAAAACAGAAAATGCAATTAGTTATTGATTAAGAGCACAGTATCTATTAACAATCACTGATGCCATGTCAATCACTGATGCCATGTGTAGCATGAGACTCCGGCAGCATTAGCTATAGCAGCATAGCTAGAAAGAGGAGAACTGGTAGGAAACACAACCAAGAGGAATCACATGAGACATTGGCAACCCCACGGGAGGCAGAAGACAGCAACGTCTCTGATCACCATAAGACTCTTTGACTATGAACCCCCAGCTCTGCCCTTATTCTAAGGCAAGGATGCACGAGTCAAGATCACGAGGACCGACGCCCAGTTCAGCCAGACCGCCCACTGGACACTCCCGGCTAGCGGACAAGGCAGGCAGGCCAGACATGACTCCAGGCTCTGGCCCCAGTGACCCAAGCCATGCATCCTGGTCTAAATCTAGTCAAAAAAATCTAGTAAAAAGGTATGTCTTTAGCCTAGACTTAAAACTTAAGAGAGTGTCTGAATCTCGAACGAAAGTGGGAAGTTTATTCCATAGTTGGGGGGCCATGTATGAGAAAGCCTTTCCCCCGGCTGTGACTTTTTTAATTCTAGGAACTAAAAGAAGTCCTGCACCCTGCGAACAAAGTAGACGAGTTGGATTGTAAAACTCTAAGAGTTCACTCAGATAATGTGGGGCCAGGCTATGTAGAGCTTTAAAAGTTACAAGAAGTATTTTGTAATCAATGCGGAATTTGACTGGTAACCAGTGTAGTGATGATAGAACAGGAGTGATATGATCAAATTTTCTAGTTCAAGTTAACACTCGGGCAGCTGCATTCTGAACTAACTGAAGTTTATTTATAGATTCACTAGAGCATCCAGTAAGTAAGGCATTACAGTAATTCAACCTTGAGGTTATAAACGCATGAACAAGTTTTTCTGCAACATTAAAAGAGAGGATATTTCTAAGTTTAGCGATATTACGTAATTGAAAGAAAGCAATTCGAGTGATGCTGCTAAAGCGCGCATCAAAGGAGAGATCTGAATCAAATGTGACACCTAAAGTTTTTTACAGATGGACTGGGCAATACTGGACAGCCATCAGATTTAGGATAGATGTAGCCAAACCTGTCTCTCACAGCCTTGGGTCCCACTAATAGAACCTCAGTTTTTTATCTGAGTTAAGTAAGAGAAAAATAAATAACATCCAACCTTTTTTATTTCCTTCACACAGTCCTCGATTTTGTTGATTGTAAGGCTGTCCATTAGGTTTTGGCTGATATGTACAGCTGTGTATCATCTGCATAGCAGTGGAAAAAACTAATGCCATGTTTACGAATAACTGAAGCCTAGTGGCAGCATGTACAGAGAGAATAAAAGCACTGACCCCTGAGGCATGCCATACTTCACTTTTGACAACTTAGACCTCAGATTATTTATATGAACAAACTGGTACCGGTCAGTTAAGTAGGATTTAAAACCAAGAAAGTGCTGATCCCTTAGTACCTACAGTATTTTTTCTAGTCTTGCTTAGTAAAACATCATGATCTATAGTGGTCAAATGCAGAACTTAAATCTAACAGAACAAGAAAAGAAACACATTTCCTTATCTGAGGACATTAACAAGTCATTTTAGTACCCTAATTAATGCTATTGTCAGTACTATGATGGGGCCTGAAGCCAGACTGAAATGTTTCATAAATTTTCATCCTTTGGAGGTAACTGCAGAGCTGCTGCTAAGATTTTGGACAAACGGTAGATTTTGAAATTGGTCTATAATTAGATATCACACAAGGGTCAAGATTGGCTTTTTTTAATCCGTGGTTTGATAACGGCAGACTTAAAGAATTTGGGCACATAACCTAAGGTAAAAGATGAATTTAAAATAACTAACACTGGCTCTATAACACTAGGTAATACTTGTTTGAGTAGACGTGTAGGAATTGGATCTAATAAGCATGCTAATGACTTAGATGAGCTGATCAGTGCGGATAGTTCAGTATTAGTAATGGGGTAAAAGATTCTAATCTTGATTTACGGCTCATTGAACAGATGTCTTCACTAGTGCTGCATCTGGAAAGTTGCTGACCAGTTTGGTGGGATGTGATGAGCATTGAGTTTTATGCCTAATGTTTTCTATCTTATCATTAAGAAAGTCATGAAATCATTACTGTTAAAATTACACAGAACGGGAGAGTCACTCTTCTGTGGGGTTTTTTGTTAATTTGGAGACTGTCATTAAAGAGAAATCTTGGATTATTCTTATTTTTCTCTATGACTGAAGAGAAGTTTCCTTTTCTTAGTATGCAGCTTTAGCTTTAGTGAGGGCATGCTTATACTCTGCCATGCTGTCCCTCCAAGCAATCTTAAACACCCCTCCAATTTACTATGTTCTCCACTTGCGCTCTCTAGATGCCGTGTTCTTTGCTTTAAGGTACGGGTGTGGTCATTATACCATGGTGCTAGCCTTTTTTCCCTAATACGTTTGACCTTAGCAGGGGCAGTCGTGTCCAGGGTTGAGCGAAGCACACATTCTAATTGGTCATTTACACACTAAAGATAATTGATCTCTGTAGGTGTATTAAATTTCAAGTCTGGTAGGTTTTTAAACGCAGCTGGAGTAGCAGATGTGAATAGTGCGCTTGGTGTGATAACGAGGTCAGAAGGATTTTATTTATTAGAGATAGCTCAAATACTAAAAGATAGTGATCTGAAATCAAAGCACTTTTGCAGGAAAATATCAAGGTTATCTCTTTTGATACCAAATGTTTATATTAGATCTAAAGTATGATTACAAGCGTTGGGGTTGGTCCCATCAAATTCTGAGTGATACCCATGGATTCTAAGATGGACTCGAAAGCAATTTTAAGTGGATCCTGCTCATTGTCAAAGTGAATATTGAAATCACCTACAATTAAAGCCTTATCTGTTGACAGTAGTAAGCAGGAAAGAAAGTTAGCAAATTCCTGAAGAAATTCTGAATAGGGACCAGGAGGGCGGTAAATAGTGATAAGCTGAAAAGAGTGTGTTTTTGATTTCCGTAACGATGGGTCAGTCACATTAAGAATCAGTATTTCAAAAGAATTAGCCTTGTAATGGGATTTAGCTGTAACACCTAACTCTTTGTCAAAAATTGTGGCTATGCAGACTTTTTGAGAGCGTTTACGTTTAGTTCAGATGCGGGTAACAGACACAGTTTCAATAATGTGGGTTCTGGGTGACGGTGCATGGCTACCAGCAGACAGTTGGTTAAGCCGGTCTGTCTGCTCCTGACCCCTGCTCTGGATAGTCAGCCCCTAACCAATCGGGCCATAAGACTATGGGCAATGTTGCAGGAGATGAGAGCAGCACCCTCCCGAGTGGGATGGACACCGTCCCATCCTAAAAGGCCAGGCTTACCCTCAAAGGCTGTCCAGTTGTCTATATAGCCCACGTTGTTTTCAGAGCACCACTTGGACAGCCAGCAGTTCAGCGATCATAACCTGCTGTAGGCTTGGTCACCTCGCCGCCTTGGGATAGAACCGTTATTCAACAATAGCTGATAGAACAACATGGGCAAGGGATTACTTTGACAAACCTTTATCAAGCACTACAATATGGAGTTATATACACAAATGTCACTTAAAACTTTGGGTCAAAATAAATTTAAGAAACACTGCATTTTTTAATTTGCATTTTCCTGATATGGCGTTGTAGTTCAATGAATGTGATTGGCTCTACACTAGCAAAAATCTCTAAAGTTTACAACCATGTCAGTAAAAAAAAACACTTTCAGTAATGATGATGGTGAACCATCATGTTTCAAATTTAATGCATTATTTTGAAGTGTAAATCAATACCACAAAAATGGCAGAAAGGTAATTACTGTGAAACAGAATGAAATTTAGAACTTATGTCTCTCATAGTTGAAGTGTACCTATGATGGCAATTACAGACCTCTCTCATCTTTCTAAGTAGGAGAACTTGCACAATCAGTGACTGCCTAAATACTTTTTTGCCCCACTGTGTACACACTGCTCAAAAAACTAAAGGGAACACTCAAATAACACATCCTAGATCTGAATGAATGAAATATTCTCATTGAATACTTTGTTCTGTACAAAGTTGAATGTGCTGACAACAAAATCACACAAAAATCATCAATGGAAATCAAATGTATTAACCAATGGGGCCTGGATTTGGAGTCACACACAACATTAAAGTGGAAAAACACACTACAGGCTGATCCAACTTTGATGTAATGTCCTTAAAATGTTAGGGCCCGGCTGCCACATCTCGGAACGGGTAGCCAGCAGGGGCGCACCTCACGACCCGAGACCGGCATCACGGTCTCGTCTTGCACACTGCGTCCGTGTGGGACGCGCTCAGACGTTATTAATAACACCTGAACCCCTGCCTATATTAATCGGCCCTAAGCGGCCCTCGCCGTCGCACCCTCATAGATCATTACGTTGTCCGCGACTCTGGTCACCGCTTTCATACACTGTGCACTTCGGCAGTTACGGTTTCCTTCCCGCTTCCCCCCCGGGTTATCGCCACTGACCTGTTATCGCCCGGTTGGACCACGGTTCCCCCAGGGCCAGAAGGTAACTCGCTCTTTGCAGAGAGCAAGTGGGGTAAAGCTGCAAGGCTTTGAGGTACGGTAGGGCTTTAGTTGGTCAGCGTAGGCTTAGCTCCGCGGTCCTCCGTGCTCCCGCTAGCCATAGCTCGTCCCGGCTCCAGGCACCATTCCTCGCCCCTTCTCCGCGACGGTGTGTCCCGCTGATATTGTTCTGGGTTCCCGTTCGCTATCCCTCTCCTGAAGGGAATTCCCCCGCTCATTAGAACATTAAAGTTCCGTTCCCCGCATCGCCTTTCTGTCATTTTGCGGCGCGGCCGTTCGCTAGCCCTCCATTGTCTGCGCCTCGCTCGCCGGCGCATGCGCGTCACTCTCCCCCGCTCGCTCCGGCATCCCCCCTCCTCTCTCGGCTGCCGGCTGCACGCACGCTGAGCTCTGCGTCAGGCGGAGCACTCCGTTCTCAGCGCTGTAGCCTTTTCGGGCTGGAAATATCCAGCCTCACGGGGTTTTTCCCGTGCATTTGCTTTCTTTGTTTCTTTGCGCTCCTACCCCGTTAAACGCTTGTACTTTATTTTGAGTCCGCTGTGGGCGGCCCTTGCTTTTGACGTTTCTTAACCCGTTTGCCCCCTGGCGCGTGTTGTCTGGCTGGGTGGCAAACTCGTTAAATTCCCGTCCCGGACGCAAGAGATCCGGTGATCGAATCCCTGCTTCAGCAGGCTGGCAGGTTCCTTCAAGTTGTTTTCCCAGGCCTGTCCCCAAGTTATATTACTTGTTTAACTTCCCAAGGGAGTTTCCTTGCGCCTGTGTCCTCTCTCTCTTTTTCCAGGGTCCGATACCGAACCCTGACATAAAACAAGTCAAAATGAGGCTCATTATTGTGTGTGGCCTCCTCGTGCCTGTATGACCTCCCTACAATGCCTGGGCATGCTCCTGATGAGTTGGCGGATTGTCTCCTGAGGGATCTCCTCCCAGACCTGGACTAAAGCATCCGCCAACTCCTGGACAGTCTGTGGTGCAATGTGACGTTGGTGGATGGATTCAGGTCTGGGGAATGGGCGGGCTAGTCCATAGCATTCAATGCCTTCATCTTGCAGGAACTGCTGACACACTCCAGCCACATGGGGTCTAGCATTGTCCTGCATTAGGAGGAACCCAGGGCCAACCACACCAGCATATGGTCTCACAAGGGGTCTGAGGATCTCATCTCGGTACCATATGGCAGTCAGGCTACCTCTGGCGAGCACATGGAGGGCTGTGCGGCCCTCCAAGGAAATGCCACCCCACACCATTACTGACCCACTGCCTAACCGGTCATGCTGACGGATTTTGCAGGGAGCAGATCGCTCTCCACAGCTTCTCCAGACTCTGTCACATCTGTCACATGCGCTCAGTGTGAACCTGCTTTCATCTGTGAAGAGCACAGGGCACCAGTGGCGAATTTGCCAATCCAGGTGTTCTCTGGCAAATGCCAAGCATCCTGCACGGTGTTGGGCTGTGAGCACAACCCCCATCTGTGGACATCAGGCCCTCATACCATCCTCATGGAATCAGTTTCTAACCGTTTGTGCAGACACATGCAGATTTGTGGCCTGCTGCAGGTCATTTTGCAGGGCTCTGGCAGTGCTCCTCCTGTTCCTCCTTGCACAAAGGCGGAGGTAGCGGTCCTGCTGCTGGGTTGATGCCCTCGTATGGCCTCCTCCACGTCTCCTGGTGTACTGGCCTCTCTCCTGGTAGTGCCTCCAGCCTCTGGACACTACGCTGACAGACACAGCAAATCTTCTTGCCACAGCTCGCATTGATGTGTCATCATGGATGAGCTGCACTACCTGAGCCACCTGTGTGTGTTGTAGAGTCCGTCTCATGCTACCACGAGTGTGAAAGCACCACCAACAATCAAAAATGACCACAACATCAGCCAGAAAGCATAGGTACTGACCAGTGGTCTGTGGTCCCCACCTGCAGAACCACTCCTTTATTGAGTGTGTCTTGCTAATTGCCAATAATTGCTACCTGTTGTCTATTCCATTTGCACAACAGCATGTGAAATTGATTGTCAATCAGTGTTGCTTCCTAAGTGGACAGTTTCATTTCACAGAAGTTTGATTTACTTGGGACTTATTTTGTGTTGTTTAAGTGTTCCTTTTATTTTTTTGAGCAGTATATATATATATACTTAACGGCACACATGATGCATGTAGGAGCATGTGTATATATGTATATATGTATATATATATATATATATATATATATATATATATATATATATATATATATATATATATATATATATATATATATATACACATGCTCCTACATGCATCATGTGTGCCGTTAAGTGTGCAAGCTCCAGTTTTATACTCTGGTTCTCTCACTATATGTATATTGTGAGAGAGAACCAACCATATATATACATTGATATGAAAAAGTGTTTGCCCCCTTCCTGTTTTCCTATATTTTTGCACGTTTGTCACACACAAGTGTTTTGGAACATCAAACCAATTTAAATATTAGACAAAAACAACACAAGTAAGCACAAAATTTGTTTGTGCTGGTGGACCTAATCCTTGGGGTGGACCAGTTTCTGGCATAGCGTGTTTTGGGGTTTGAAAGCCACTGAGATGCAGTGTTTGGCAAAGATGCGTCTCAATTGTTCAGATGTTCCTGCCACTTATGGAATCACCACTGGTTTACGCTTAGACTGCAGTTGTTGTTCTCCTCTAGTCGATCTGCTGGAGCACTGTTTGGGCGTCTTACCGGCTTTGACAAAGGCCCAGTTCGGATAACCACATTTGCCCAGGGCCTGCTTCTCTCCATCCTTGGCCGCTGTGTCAGTGGGGACGCTGTCTGCTCGGTGGTACAGTGTGTAGCAAACTAAGACTACACTTTAATTGGATTCATTTTAATTAATTAAACTTTATTAATTAAAATTATATAAATAAATATATAAATAAATACATAAATAATTAATAGAAAGGGGCACCACCAAATCTTTTTTATAAATATAAATAATTTACTGGTAGATTTGGAGACCAGTTAAAGAGGGAACAACAACTTGATCAGTCTAGGTCTGAATAGTGAATTCAAAGTATATTTCTCGACCTTTGAATGAATGAACTCTCACACCAGGCGGCAAATTCAAAAGGGTTATAAACAAGTTTATTAACTACAAACAAGGCAATATCAACAGACTATCTGATGTAATAACGAGTGTATCACCGAGTTAAAATCATAAAATGACGATGAACATGTATATATATCACAGTATTAAAAATCAGAAACCAAGATGACTTTATATAACATATCGGTTGCGCAATAATTACCAACGTTGCAATGCTACTGGTAACCCTAATTACGATGAATGTGAATAGTATGGTAGAAGCTATTTATCTTGGCTATAGGCCTCCGGTCCGTGTCTTCAGTCCGTGGGACCACAGATGTGTTGAGGGCCTCACTCCGGTTTGGCTTTCTTCCCAGCTGTTGGTGATCAGGTTCCTTGACTTGGGGGCGTGCGACTCGGATTCTATCTTGGCCACAGATAAAGGTGGAGTCGAGCACATTCTAGCACCACGACCTTCAACAAAAACTCTGAAAAACTTGGATTGTGCGAGAATAGTAGAGCTTAGAGTCTGGTTGGTCATTTAACTATCTTCTAGTTCAGCGATACCGAACTACTTAAGAGTGCTGTACACAGGAAACTTAAAATAAACGCGAAAACTTGAGTGAAATGAATAATCAAAAGCGCTATAAAAAGGAAAAACCACAACTTTAAAAGACAAAGAAAAGACTTAAAGAACACAAAGACACATAAGACTTGAAGCTAGCTCCCACGAGGTCGGCCCGCGTTGCTTTTGAATGTTCCGACTCGTAAGCGGCTGGAGGCGGGACATAAGGAGTTGCCCTTACTTAGCTAATGAGAAGCTGACTCCACAGTAAAGCTCTCCTATCGTGGTTGTGTCTTATTTCACCATATGAGCCACAGACTTTCTAACTTGGATTAATAATATTCCTACATATCTAAAAGAGATTAAAAGTATCACATAATAACCAAAAATCCTCAAAGTTACAAGTTTAGATGCAGACTTCGTTGTAATGTTCAAATGATCAAAGGCACCTTGAATCGATAAACTAGAACATCTTTAAAGCATTCTAACTACAGCGCATACATTTACTATACCTTTAAACACATAATACGATCGATACAAGATGTAGTAAACAGTACATTCTAAATAACTTCATTTCGGTTCTTTATAAGTATGAACAGTATTAAACCCCGAGCAATCGGTACACATAGGCAAAAGCTGTTATTTCTAATCATACTCAAACGGGATCACTAAGTATCAAAACAAAAAGATCATTATATAAAACATTAACCAAGTAGAGAAATGCACATACGTGCACATGCACATACGTGTGTTTATAATGGGGGTGCGATGCGTATGGGCGTGTTTGGACTCATCATGAAGAAAATATCATTTGTTATGTAATTAAAAGGTTTCGATGAAGATAATCTGTCCCCAGAAAAAGTTGAATACAATTATTAAAGTTGTCTCTTTTAGGACAAGAGCTGAGTTCTTGGTGTCATAAATCCAGGGCTGTCTTTCTGGCGCCAGGCTGAGAGGTCGTAAAATGCAACCTAGGTGGAAGCATGTTTGCTTTCCTTGGGAGAAATTGGGGGAGATTTCACTTGGGAAGGGTGAGTCTAGGGTGGACTTGTCAGAATTCCTTTTAAAACCACACAATGGTTTATTTTATGATGACGAGATGCACAGGTTATCTGGGCTTGGCCATGTTTTAAGCTTCTTCTGTTTGTTTTTTGAGGAAAAGGTTGTTTATTTCTGGCCTGTTAAGCCAGAGTCCCTTGTCCAGATGTTGGGTCTTCACGTGGTGGGCGTAAGATCCTGTCCAAGGGGCCCCATTGCATTCCAAGATGTCCATTAAGTTTTATGACTTGGGGGAAGAAGGTTAAAGAGAGGGAGAAATACAGCGATCACGCTACAAGTGTCCTGATGACTCCTAGTTTTGTGCTCCAGTGGATGATAAGAGTCAAACCTCAAGTACTGATCCGTATGTGTTGGCTTTTGGTAAACATCGACTTTCAATCGCCCCCCCATCTCCAATCGCAACCTCACAATCTAAGAAAGCTAACCTGCCGTTCTTCACATCCTCCCTGATGAACTTAATGTGTCTGTCCACTGAGTTGATGTGGTCGGTGAAATGTGGTACTTCCTGAGATTTCATTTTAACCCAGGTGTCATCCACATATCTGAACCAATGGCTGGGTGGTGTTCCTGAAAAGGATGTTAGTGCCTTCTTTTCCACTTCTTCCATATACAGGTTGGCAACGATAGGCGAAACTGGAGAGCCCATGGCGCAGTGCCTATAGTACTGCTCTCTGTATGTGAAATAGGTGGATTGAAGACACAGCTCCAGAAGCAAACACACCTGGTCCGAGTTAAGGGTGGTCCTATTGCTGAGAGTGGGGTCATCCTGTAGTCTCAGAAACTGGAACGAACGTGAAGAGAGATGTGACATCAAACGAGAGCATTGTTTCATCCGTCTCCATAATGACGTACCTCACCTTATCCACGAAATCCATGGTCTTCTGGATGTGATGATCCGTGCTGCCTACCAACGGGTTGAGGATCGATGCCAGAAACTTAGCGATGTTGTAGGTCACTGAGTTGATCATACACACAATGGGCCGCAATGGCACATCCTGTTTATGTATCTTAGGTAAACCATACAGACTAGGTGTAGCCTCCCCTGGGTATAATCTGTGGTACAGAGGCCGGTCAATAGCATTGTCCTGTTCTAAAATCTTCAGACAATCTATCACCTTCTTCTTGTACCCACTACCAGGATCTCGTTTCAGGGGCTCATAAGTGTTCGTGTCTCTAAGGAGAGTCATAACTTTCTCATGATAGTCTGTCTGGTTTAATAAAACAGTGCACCTACCTTTGTCCCCTGGAAGGATGATGATGTCATTATCCTTACTGAGAGTCGTGAGTGCATTCCTTTCCTCTCTGCTGATGTTGGACGGCGGTGGCTTAGACATCTTGGCTAAAGGGCTGAATTTTGCTGTGACACCGAGGCAAAAACCACTAGTGGAACTGATTACAGCCACGGAAACAGCAATCCGCAACAACAACATCGCGGACATGGAAGCAGAACAACTGCGAATGCAAATTTCAGCCTGCCTTAGCAATGCTAAGCCACCGCCGTCCAACATCAGCAGAGAGGAAAGGAATGCACTCACGACTCTCGGTAAGGATAATGACATCATCATCCTTCCAGCGGACAAAGGTAGGTGCACTGTTTTATTAAACCAACAGACTATCATGAGAAAGTTATGACTCTCCTTAGAGACACTAACACTTATGAGCCCCTGAAACGAGATCCTGGTAGTGGGTACAAGAAGAAGGTGATAGATTGTCTGAAGCTTTTAGAACAGGACAATGCTATTGACCGGCCTCTGTACCACAGATTATACCCAGGGGAGGCTACACCTAGTCTGTATGGTTTATCTAAGATACATAAACAGGATGTGCCATTGCGGCCCATTGTGTGTATGATCATCTCAGTGACCTACAACACCGCCAAGTTTCTGGCATCGATCCTCAACCCGTTGGTAGGCAGCACGGATCATCACATCCAGAAAACCATGGATTTCGTGGATAAGGTGAGGGACGTCATTATGGAGACGGATGAAACAATGGTCTCGTTTGATGACACGTGCATTCCAGTTGCTGAGGCAGTAGAGGTAGTCCGAGTGAAACTACAGGATGACCCCACTCTCAGCAATAGGACCACCCTTAACTCGGACCAGGTGCGTTTGCTTCTGAAGCTGTGTCTTCAATCCACCTATTTCACATACAGAGAGCAGTACTATAGGCAGAAACATGGGTGCGCCATGGGCTCCCCAGTTTTCACCTATCATGGCCAACCTTGTACACATCAGGACACTGTACCACCGAGCGGACAGCGTCCCCACTGACACAGCGGCCAAGGATGGAGAGAAATCTCATCTGAACTGGGCCTTTGTCAAAGCCGGTAAGACGCCCAAACAGTGCTCCAGCAGATCAACGAGAGGAGAACAACAACCCAAGGTTTCTTCCTAGAACTAGGGAGTTTTTCCTTGCCACTGTCGCCCTAGGCTTGCTCAATTTGAGATTGGACGTAGTTATTAGGAGATAATCTAAACTTGTAAAGTTGCTTTGAGACAATGCTCCATTGTAAAAAGCGATATATAAATAAATCTGACTTGACTTGACTTGACTTTGCCAAACACCGTGTCGGAGTGGCTTTCAAACCCTAAAACACGCTACGCCAGAAACTGGTCCACCCCAAGGATCGGGTCCCCCAGCACAAACAGAGTAATGTAGTGTACGCTGTTAAGTGCTGGGAGGATTGCCAGGAATTGTACATCGGGGAAAAAATAAAGCCACTGGTGAAACGGATGGCACAACATAGAAGAGCTACCTCATCAGGTCAGGACTCTGCGGTTTACACCCACCTACAAGCCAGTGGCCACTCTTTCAAGTATGAAGACGTGCAGATCCTTGATAAGGAGGAATGGTGGTTTGAACGTGGAGTAAAAGAAGCCATTTTTGTAAAAAAGGATTATCCATCCCTGAACCGAGGAGGGGGCCTCAGAGTACACCTCTCACCATCTTACAGCGGAGCCATCGCAGCGCTTCCCCAATCCTGTTTGAATGGCACACGTGCCATTGTCGTTAATGGATATGTCAATCTGCATTTTAAATTGATCATCGGTCCCATTGTTATGCAATGGTGCTGGTACCAGTCGTTATGCAAAGGTGCTTTATATAAGATTGGGGAAGTTTCCAACTGCTGAGACTGAAGAAGTCACTTAGATGAGTGACGAAACGTTTCTCCAACAAAATCTATGTCCAGATGAACAGATTCAACTTCTGGGATTTTCTTACTTGGATTATTGAGCATGCATCAAGACATAGCATAACTATGGTTTGTCACACCTGAGTTCACTGTCTCTAGATTCACCCAGGCCTGATCATTGCCACACCTGTTCTCAATCAGGACATCACTTAAATAGGACCTGCCTGACAAAGTGAAGTACATCAAAATAGCCTTAAAAGCTACACATCATGCCGAGATCCAAAGAAATTCAGGAACAATTGAGAAAGAAAGTAATTGAGATCTATCACTCTGGAAAGGGTTATAAAGCCATTTCTAAAGCTTTGGAACTCCAGTCAACCACAGTGAGAGCCATTATCCACAAATGACGAAGACATGGAACAGTGATGAACCTTCCCAGGAGTGGCTGGCCGACCAAAATTACCCCAAGAGCGCAGCGACGACTGATTCAAGGGGTCACAAAAGACCCCACAACAACATCCAAAGAACTGCAGGCAGAGTTCCAAGATGAAAACCACTGCTGAGCAAAAAGAACATTAAATATCGTCTCAGTTTTTCCAGAACACATCTTGATGATCCCCAAGACTTCTGGGAAAATATTCTGTAGACTGAAGAGACAAAAGCTGAACTCTTTGGAAGGTGTGTGTCCCATTACACCTAGCGTAAAAGTAACACAGCATTTCAGAAAAAGAACATTATACCACAGTAAAATATGGTGAAGGTAGTGCAACCTGAGCTTGTTAGTGAAACAAAGTAGAAGCTCCTGCAGCAGTGGTGAGCTGAGCTTACTCCTCAATCAATGTAAAAGCTCACACTGAAGTGGTGAGCTGAGCTCATGTAACACAGGAAGTGAAAGACTGAAGTGTAGCGAGAAAAAGGAATCGGTCACACTGAAAGCAAAAGCTGACGCTAACAATCCCTATTACCTCGAGTGGAGGCCTACCTTCACCACTACTGGTGGTAGTGTGATGGTCTGGTGCTTTTTTGCTGCTTCAGGACCTGGAAGACTTGATATGATAAATGGAACTATGAATTCTGCTGTCTGTCAAAAAATCCTGAAGGAGAATGTCCGGCCATTATTTCCTGACCTCAAACTGAAACAAACTTGGGTTCTGGAGCAGAACAATGATCCAAAACACACCAGCACGTCCAAACAAAATGGAGACTTTGGAGTGGCCTAGTCAATGTCCTGATCTGAATCCTATTGATATGCTGTGGCATGACCTTAAAAAGGCCGTTCATACTTGAAAACCCTCCAATTTGGCTGAATTACAACAATTCTGCAAAGATGAGTGAGCCAAAATTCCTCCACAATTCTGTAAAAGACTAATTGCAAGTTAATCGCAAATGCTTGGAGTTGTTGCTGGCCAATATATTAGGGCACACATGATGCATGCATGAGACAGATACAGGATTTACAGACACAGGAGAATAGTTAATAAATATAGTTAGGGGTGTTTGTGTTTTTCAAATTCCTTTTTAAAGCCCTCCTACATTTCTGTGTGTGTTTGTGGTTTTGATTAAAGATTAATGAATATCCATATTTTCAAAAATCCAAATTTCTGTTTTGTGTGGTTTTGGATCCAGCATGTTGATATTGTGAGTACAAACAATATTATCATGTCATATTGATTAGGTTGCCCTTAAAAAAACACAACCAGTTAAGTGCTAAAAGTCAAAGTCGGATTTATTGTCATTTCAACCATGTACACAGTACACAGTGAAACAAAAAAACGTTCCTCCAGGACTTACAGGTGCTGCATACTGACATTGCTTTACAATACTATACAAAACAACACTAGTTTGTTAAAAAGAACAAAAACAAAAAACAAACAAACATTGCTTAAAGTGCACGTGTGCGATGTGTGCAAATTAATACAAGTTAATGCAGACAGTACAAACAGTGCGACAAGACCAAACAGTGCAGGACAAAAAACATACAGTGCAAACAGAGAGTAGGATGACTGGTAGCCATTTACTTCTGTTGAGGTAGATGCAGAATGTCCATGACTAGCAGCAGAAAAAAAGTCTACCGTGCAATAGACTTCTTTGTGTGTGTGAGAGAGTGTGTATGGATTATGAGGCCCAGTTCGTGTTACTCAGGTATGTATGTGTGGTGTTCTGTCCAGTCTTTGGTTAAGGAATCTGATGGCTTGCGAGAAGAAGCTGTTACACATTCTGGTTGTGAGTGTCCGAATGCTTTGGAACCACTTCCCAGACGGCAAAATTTGAGGGGTGTGTGGCGTCATCCACAATTCTGCTGGCCTTGCAGATGCAGCGGGTGTTGAAGATGTCAGTGATGGAGGGAAGGGGGACACCGATTATCTTCTCCGCTGTCCTCACTATCCTCTGTAGGGTCTTGCGGTCTGAGACGGTGCAATTCCCAAACCAGGCAGTGATACAGCTGCTCAGAATGCTCTCGATGGTCCCTCTGTAGAATGTGGTGAGGATGGGAGGTGGGAGACGTGCTTTCCTCAACCTTCGCAGAAAGTAAAGATGGGCTTTCCTGGTTATGGTGCTGGTGTTGAGAGACAAGGTGAGATCTTCCGCCAGATGAACACCAAGGAATTTGGTGCTCTTTACGATCTCTACGGGAGAGCCGTCGATGTTCAGCGGAGAGTGGTCACTCTGAGTTCTCCTGAAGTCAACAACCATCTGTTTAGTTTTGTCAACATTCATAGACAGATTGTTGACTTTACACCAGTCCGATAGCCGTTGTACCTCCTCTCTGTATGCTGACTCATCGTTCTTGCTGATGAGACCCACCATGGTCGTATCATCAGAGAACTTGATGATGTTTTTCGAGCTGTGCATTGCTGCACAGTCGTGAATCAGCAAGGTGAACAGCAGTGGACTGAGCACACAGCCCTGTGGGGCTCCAGTGCTCAGTGTGGTGGTGCTGGACACAATACTGCCGATCCGGACAAACTGGGGTCTCCCAGTCAGGAAGTCCAGGATCCAGTTGCAGAGGGAGGCATCCAGGCCCAGCAGGCTCAGCTTCCCAATCAGGAGCTGAGGAATGATGGTGTTGAATGCTGAACTGAAGTCTATGAACAGCATTCGAACAGAGGAGTCCTTTTTATCCAGGTGGGTGAGAGCCAGATGAACAGTGGTGGATATGGCGTCATCCGTGGAGCGGTTGGGACGATACGCAAATTGCAGAGGGTCCATTGTGGGTGGCATTATGGTCTTAATGTGACTCAAGACGATCCTCTCGAAGCACTTCATGATGATTGGCTTGAGTGCAACGGGACGATAGTCGTTGAGGCAGGACACTGGAGACTTCTTCGGCACAGGGACGATAGTGGTTGCCTTGAAGCACATTGGATCGACAGCGCTGCTCAGAGAGATGTTGAAGATGTCTGTGAGAACATCTGCTAGCTGGTCTGCACATCCTCTGAGCAACTTGCCAGGAATGTTGTTTGGTCCTGCAGCTTTTTATGGGTTGACTCTGCACAGTTTTCCTCACTTCTGCTGTGGTGAGACAAAGCACCTGGTCACTGGGTGAAGGTGTAGTTCTGTAGTTGGTGATGGCCTGGATGCCCTGCCACATGCGCCGTGTGTCACTGCTGTGTCTGAAGTGCTCGTGGATGTTTT
Organism: Ancistrus triradiatus; assembly: GCA_025084515.1. Taxonomy (NCBI): domain Eukaryota; kingdom Metazoa; phylum Chordata; class Actinopteri; order Siluriformes; family Loricariidae; genus Ancistrus; species Ancistrus triradiatus. The sequence continues at coordinate 168,806 of JAJAGP010001112.1, forward strand.
TGCCGTGTGCACGCTATGCCCCTCTGATCGCCCTGGAAAGTTTGGCCCTTGCTGTTCTCAGGGCCTCCTTGTCGCCAGCTCTGAAGGCAAAGTCTCAGGCTCTCAGCAGTATGCGCACCTGTTGTGAGCGAAGCCTTATGCTGTCAAAATGAACAGTAAACCTGTAAAGAAAAAAAGACTTTGCAACTATAACAGAGTAGGAAGCCGAAAGGTCAACCACAGTAAAGCTGGCTTGCGGTTAGCAATTCGGAGCTTTTTTCTTCATGCATTCCGTGATGAAGTCACTTTAAACGGTGATTAATTCTACATTTGGCTCGTCCTGGTTTGTGACTTCAGATGACGTCATCATCTAAAGTGAAATCATTCGACATTACATTTTAGGGCTTTATATTCAAAAGCTTATAACTTTTAAAGGTGACCACTTTACTGACACCTGCAGTAAGGTGACCAGGCTGATTTGTGAAACTTTTCACAGTCTTAATTCTGTCTGTACGTGGCTCGCATAAACCGTGAAGACGGAAAATGATAACACGCGAAATAATTAAACCTTTAATTTAACTCGCCATAAAGCCGTCCAAGCATGCCATATAACTTCAAAAACTGATAATATAGAGAATCAACAGAGGTTAAAGTTACCCTCCATCAGTTCTGAAAACTATCAAAGATATAACTTTGTCTAATAAATTGTTGTAATGGTATTATTTATTACTTTTAGGCATAATCTGATTTGTTAAAACTTTCAAACACACACACACGCACACACATATATATATATATACACACATGTGTGTGTATATATATATATATATATATATATATATATATATATTTGTGTAATATTTATGATGTTATTTATTATTTTTAGGCATAATCTGATTTATGCGTTCAAATGAAATTTAGTATAAAAAAGCATTTATTTATATAATATTTATGGATTTTAGGCATTTTCAGATTTGTGAAAGCTTTCACAGATATAATTTAGTATAAAACGCTTTTATTTATGTAATATTTATGACTTTTAGGCATTTTTAGATTCTGTCACAGCTATAATTTTGAATAATATGTGTTTATTTACATATTTATGACTTAAGCATTTTCAGATTTGTGAAAGCTTTCACAATTCATTTTCTGAAAATGCCTAAAATTAATAAATATTATATATAATATAATTAATTTATATTAAGGGAGTTTTTCCTTGCCACTGTCGCCCTAGGCTTGCTCAATTTGGGATTGGACGTAGTCCAATATATATATATATATAAAGACTTGGAATAAGTGTTGACTCTTACTGTGAACCATACATCCAAGCAAGTACAGTAGTAGTTTGTCCTTTTACACTGGGAAATGAGTAAATATATAGTATGGTCAACGCAACTTTGTGATTTCCATTATTGGCTTATGCACGCACCTGGAGAAAAGTGTCCCTGATTGGAGATTGAAGAAGTTGGCAACCCTAGCTGGCGATGATGTTCCAGATGTTCTGCCGTCCATGTGATGAAAATAAAAATTGATAAGGTAGCCGAATTAACATGTAAAAGCATCATTTCAGATCCGGAGAGGCCGCTGCGTGCTACTGCCACGCCGCCATCTTGGACCCAAGTGAAGGATATAAGGCATACCTACAAGAGTTTTCCTATAGGAATATAATAATAAAAAATAATTTGAAATTGAGAGAGAGCACTACGTGTCAGACTTTTCAGTCATATAATAAAATGAATGACGATGATGTTGGTTTTGCCTCATTAACGTCTCCCTTCAATGTTATGAGGCAGACAGACATTAAAGTTAATGTTGCAGAAATGAGCCACAGTGTGAGGTAAACTTGCCAGAGAGGTGAAATATAACCTGGGGAGAATCATTCCTAACATACTTTTAAATGTTGAAGTACAGTACCTGTTGTTACTTTTTAGGTCTGATCCCTTTACACATGATACTTAACCAAATAAGTCATTTGTAAAATAAGATGCAAAATGTATAACACTGAAGAGCTTAAAGAACTAAAGAAAACAGAAGAAAATTAATGGTGACAAAGTTAATGGTTGCAGTGTTTGTGTCTGTTTTTTCTCTCCATAATGAACACATTACAGTTAAAACAGATTTTGAAAGATACTTTATCAAGGTACCTTAATCCTTTACGCATAGACTATGCTTTAAAATACCTTTGGTTTTCTCAATCAGTAAATCAAATCAAAGAAGACTGAAGGATTTGATTGTCTTAACATCTGTGTGTTTGTTTCTTGTATCAGTGAATGTGAAATAAGTAGTTTCATCATAGCTTTTGACCTTTAACCATATTTTTAAATATCTTTTGACATGAACACTAGAGTAAAAAGTTTTAGTTTTGTAAGTTGCTCTTTTGCTGTCATGTGACGTGAATTATCAAGTACTACCCCAAATCAGAAAAAGTTGGAACGGTATGGCAAATGCAAATGCCAAAAAAAAAACAACAACAACAAACAATAAAAAAATGCTGAAATGTGTCTTATATTTATTCTGACGTCTATTTCATTGCAGACAGTATGAACCTTAGCTATTTCTGTTAGGGTTCACAGAAGTTAGACCCAAGTGCAGGCAGCTGGGCTGCGGAGAGAGTGGGCATGCTAGTACTGAATATGAAAATTCACAGACTCTATATATACACACAGTGGAACAAAAAAGTATTTAGTCAGCCACTGATCGTGCAAATTCTCCTACTTAGAAAGACAAGACAGGTCTGAAATTTTCATCATAGGTACACTTCAACTATGGGAGACGAAATAAAAAAAAATACAGGAAATCACATTGTAGGATTTTTAAAGAATTTAATTATAAATCATGGTGAAAATAAGAATTTGGTCACCCGCAAACAAGCAAGATTTCTGGCTCTCGCAGACCTGTCAATTCTTCTTTAAGAAGCACTTCTGTCCTCCACTCGTTACCTGTATTAATGGCACCTGTTTGACCTTGTTATCTGTATAAAAGATACCTGTCCACAGCCTCGACACCTGTCCACAGTCAGACTACAAACTCAACCATGGCCAAGACCAAAAAGCTGTCGAAGGACACCAGGAAGAAAATTGTAGACCTGCACCAGGCTGGGAAGAGTACATCTACAATAGGCAAGCAGGTTAGTGTGAATAAATCAACTGTGGGAATAATTGTAAGAAAATGGAAGACATACAAGACCATTGATAATCTGCCTCGATCTGGGGCCCCACGCGAGATCTCATCCCATGGGGTAAAAATGATCATGAGAACGTTGAGCAAAAACCTAAGAACAACACGGAGGGACCTGATGAATGACCTGCAGAGAGCTATGACCAAAGTAACAAAGGCTACCATCAGTAACACACTACGTTGAGAGGGACTCAGATCCTGCAGTGTCAGGCATGTCCCCCTGCTTAAGCCAGTACATGTTCAGACCCATCTGAAGTTTGTCAGAGAGCATATGGATGATCCAGAAGAGGATTGTGAGAATATCATGTGGTCAGATGAAACCAAAATAGAACTATTTGGTAAAAAGTTTTTGGGTCTTCCAGCATGACAATGATCAGAAACACACCATTCGGGTAATGAAAGAGTGGCTCTGCAAAAAGCATTTCAAGGTCCTGGAGTGGCCTAGCCAGGCTCCCGACGTCAACCCCATAGAAAATTTGTGTAGGGAGCTGAAAGTCCACATTGCCCAGCGACAGCCCCAATACATCACTGCTCTAGAGGAGCATAGAGGAATGGAAAATACCAGCTACAGTGTGTGCAAACCTGGTGAAGACTTACAGGAAATGTTTGACGTCTGTCATTGACAACAAAGGTTATGTTGAGGTTTGAGTTGAACTTTTGGTATTGACAAATACTTATTTTCCACCATAATTTACAATTAAATTCTTTAAAAATCAGTGTGATTTCCTGGATTTTTTTTCTCATTGTTGAAGTGTACCTATGATAAAAATGACAGACCTCTTTCATCTATTTTAGTAAGAGAACTTGCACAATCAGTGGCTGACTGTGTGTGGGTGTGTGTGTGTGCGTGCGTGTGTGTATATATATATATATATATATATATATATATATATATATATATATATATATATATATACACATAAACCTTTAGAATTTTCTATATTTCTGCATAAGTATGACCTACAACATCAACAGATTTTGACACAATGCTAAAAATAGATAAAGGAGAACCCAGATAAACAAATGAGACAAAATATTATATTTTGTCATTTATTTATTGTGGAAATTGAACCAATACTACATATTAGTGAGTGGCAAAAGTATGTGAAAAATTATGTGAGGACCTCAGAAAAAAGTTGTTGATGCTCATCAGGCTGAAAAAGGTTACAAAACCATATCTAAAGGGTTTGGACTCCACCAATCCACAGTCAGACAGATTGTGTACAAATGGAGGAAATTCAAGACCATTGTTACCCTCCCCAGGAGTGATCGACCAACAAAGATCACTAAAGGGCCAGGCATGTAATAGCTGGCGAGGTCACAAAGGACCCCAGCAAACTTCTAAGCAACTAAAGGCCTCTCTCACATTGGCCAATGTTAATGTTCATGAGTCCACCATCAGAAGAACACTGAACAACAATGGCGTGCATGGCGGGGTTGCAAGGAGAAAGCTAAAGCACTCCAAAAAAAACATTGCTGCTCATCTGCAGTTTGCTAAGATCATATGGACTAGCCAGAAGGCTATTGGAAGAATGTTTTGTGGACAGATGAGACAGAAATGGAACTATGTTTGGAGAAAGGAAAACACGACATTCCAGCATAAGAACCTTATCCCATCTGTGAAACATGGTGGTGGTAGTATCATGGTTTGGGCCTGTTTTGCTGCATCTGGACCAGGACAACTTGCCATCATTAATGGAACAATGAATTCTGAATGACATCAGAGAATTGTAAAGGAAAATCTCCGGACATCTGTCCATGAACTGAATCTCAAGAGAAGGTGGGTCATGCAGCAAGACAACGACCCTTAGCACACAAATCGTTCTTATTCTTCTTTCATCAAGGAATGGTTAAAGAAGAATAAAGTTAATGTTTTGGAACAGTCAAGTCAAGTTCAAGCTGTTCTGTATAGAAGAATGGGATAAAATTGTGCAGGACTGATCAACAATTGCCAGAAACGTTTAGTTGCAGTTATTGCTGCACAGGGGGGTCACACCAGATACTGAAAGCAAAAATTCACATACTTTTGCCACTCACTAATATGTAATATTGGATCATTTTCTTCAATTAATAAATGACCAGGTATAATACTTTTTTCTGTATATGGACCCACTGTATATGGGTCTGAGTGCATCAGTGTGTGCTTTGAGAGACTCATCGTCACTCATATCAGATCTGCCATCTCTGTGGACTTTGACCAACTACAGTTTGCCTACCGGGCAAACAGGTCAACAGAGGATGCTGTGATCACTGCTCTCCACACAGCCCTCACTCATCTAGAGCAGAAAAACACATATGTAAGGATGCTGTTTGTGGACTATAGTTCAGCCTTCAACACAGTCATTCCGCACAAACTGGTGAGGAAACTGAGCGACCTAGGCCTGGGCAGTGCACTGTGCACGTGGATATTCAACTTTCTGAGCAACAGATCTCAGAATGTCAGGATGGGAGACCGCACATCCTCCACTCTCATCCTGAACACAGGAACACCGCAAGGATGTGTCCTCAGCCCCCTCCTCTACTCCCTCTTCACACATGACTGCTCCCCCATTCACACCTCCAACACCATCGTCAAATTTGCTGATGACACCACCATAGTAGGTCTGATAACAGACAACAATGAGTCAGCCTACAGGGTCAAAGCACCTCAAAGTTTATTTACAACACGTTTAAACACAATCTGACCAAACGAAATAAAAATTCAATTAGAAATTAAAACAAATGTCAAAAAGATGACGGCAACATTTAAACAGGCATTTAAACATTTTTATATAAATTGTAAATTCCAAGGGACACCGAGTCCAAGACTAAAGGAAAAACTGTGAGTCCACCTTAAAAAGAATATAAACATGTTTTGAAGGAGAAAGTCTAACCAGAGGCAGTGTCTCCTCCTGTTTCCAGGACATTTTCCAGTCGATGATCTAACCAGGTGTGACATACAGGGATTAAACCAAACAGGTGCGCCCCTTTTAAGCCTGCCTAAAGATTGTGCTTAATATGGCTTCCACACATTGAAAAGCTGTGAGCTGCTTGATTAGTACTCTGATATGGAGAAACCACTTGCAACCTACATGCCCTAGACAGCTAACCTATTTTGCCCTACAACTCAACTACCTTTTTCCCCTAAATGTCTTCATTATTCATGGTTAAAGAACATAAAAAAGAAAAAATAAATACTTGTCGTGTAACGTAGGGAGGAGATAAAGGGAGACGAATGTCAGGTATTCAAAAATAGAGAATTTATTTAATAACAGAAGGGCAACCAAAGGGGAGACACAGCGACCGGAAAGGTGAGGACTGAAACAGGTGTAACATAAACTAGGCCGAAGCGAAACGGTACAAACAAACACGAAAACAGGTAGGGAAACAAACTACGCGTTTGACGAAAACGGGTGAAACCAACAAAAACACGGAAGTGAACAGAACAAACAATACCTCAACGGTGACCAGAATAACATTGAAAGGGTGAGGCGTCTAGGGACTTGGCGGAGCAGTGTGGCGCTTAAGGACCGGCGACGACGGTGTGGCGCGTGGGACGCGGCGATGAACGGTGTGGCGCATAGGAACATCGAGTACACACGATACACCGAGAACGTGAGTCTCTCGCGGGCGCGCCCGTATAGGCATTCCCACTGCTTGATCGTGATCATAGTGATCACGTGGGGCCTTCCTAATTGGTCCGTATAACGCGCGCGCTGCTCATGGGCGAGTGACAGTCCGGAAGTGAAATACTCAATTTCTAGATAAACTTACTGCCTGTAAGTCATTAAGGGGTCAGAATTTCTACAACACAAATACACCCATTTTTATTTACTGTTTATTATACTGTTTTTATGAACTCGTAATACTGAGGCAGTAAACCTACCTTTTTGTTACTATATTAAGATAGCCCTGAGCTAGCTGTCTTAAAAGTAAAAGAATGCTGACCTGTAAAATTACTAACAAGATCAGAAACATCACAACCACTGCATTAACTTAGTAACAGACATATCATACTAACAGCTGGATTAATAAGCCATGGAAATTATGACCAAACATTGACTAAACTAGCTACTATATATTGTTTACCAACGAGTAGTATATTTTTTGTAACTAAAAATAACACTAACTACTTGTGACTCTAAAATAGTAAAATTCTGGCTACTTTTGCTATAGCTAGCTATCTATCTAATGTATCCAATATAAATTACAAGCAAGACTCACCAACAATGAACTGAAAATCTTACTAGCCTGCCGATCTCACTCAGCATTTGAATGTGTCCCTCCCGTCTAGGTTGCGGCGGTAAGTCACTTCATACGTCACAAGACCGAATCAGTATTGGGATCTGTGGATAAAGCCGCTTGCCATCTGATAATATTCTTGGGTTTTTTTTTTCTTTCTTTTTTTTTCAGTTAAACTTGTATGAAACACATGGAGTGAATTTTTATGCTTTGTGGGTTTTTTGTAGAAAATAAAAATACCCAAATGCATCCTTGCGTATGTACGTGTACTACTTATCCATAGTTAAATATATATTAAACATCATGTAGCACATATATGTTTTGCATACTATTGTATGATTAATTTATAATAAGTAAATGCTTATATTGTATACAAACAATATAGACGCCAGGAAGTGAAGATGATATTATATATATAAGATATATATCTATATACACACACCCACACACACAACACACACATACCTACAGTGGGGCAAAAAAGTATTTAATCAGCCACTAGTGCAAGTTCTCCGACCTTAGAAGATGAGAGAAGTTCCTGTCATTTTCATCATAGGTCACACTTCACTATGACAGGCAAAATGAAAAAATATCCGGAATCACACTGTTGAAAATTTTTAAAGTGTTAATTGTATCAAGGTGGAAATAAGTATTTTGTCACCCAAACAAGCAAAGATTTCTTATTCTCGCAGATCTGTAACTTCTTTAAGAAGCTCTTCTGTCCTCCACTCGTTACCTGTAGTAATGGCACCTGTTTGAACTCGTTATCTGTATAAAAGACACCTGTCCACAGATTCAAACAGTCAGACTCCAAACTCAACCATGGTCAAGACCAAAGAGCTGTCGAAGGACACCAGGAAGAAAATTGTAGACCTGCACCAGCCTGGGAAGAGTACATCTACAATAGGCAAGCAGGTTGGTGTGAATAAATCAACTGTGGGAGCAATTGTAAGAAAATGGAAGACATACAAGACCATTGATAATCTGCCTCGATCTGGGGCCCCATGCAAGATCTCATCCCATGTGGTCAAAATGATCATGAGAACGGGGAGCAAAAAATCCCAGAACGACAAGGAGGGACCTGATGAATGACATGCAGAGAGCTGGGACCAAAGTAACAAAGACTACGCGAGGGACTCAGATCCTGCAGTGCCAGGCGTGTCCCCCTGCTTAAACCAGTACATGTCCAGGTCCATCTGAAGTTTGCCAGAGAGTATATGGATGATCCAGAAAAGGACTGGGAAAATGTCATGTGGTCAGATGAAACCAAAATAGAACTTTTTGGTAAAAACCCAATTCGCCATTTTGGAGGAAGAATAATGCTGAGTTGCACCATACATACTGTGAAGCATGGAGGTGGAAACATTATGCTTTTGTGCTGTTTTTCTGCAAATGGGACAGAACGACTGTTCTGTGTTAAGGGAAATATGAACACTGTATCTGTTTAGTGTCCTGTATCTGTTTGCCTTGTTTCAACACTGCTTTCACTGAGAGTTGGTGTGAGTGGTTGGTACCACCCAAAGCTAAGTACCTTTAATTCATTAATTGTACTAACATGGCTTCTGCTTGTTCCCTGTGCCGAGTGTGGCATGTTTAGCTATTCTTCCTCCGTCATTAGTGTAAAGTTTACTTGTGATAGGTGTAGGCTTGTAGCTAGTCTGACGAAGAAGATTGTAGTTTTAGAGAAGCGCATCCAGACATTAGAGAAGGCTAGCTTAGCTCCTAGCTTAGCAGATCTGGATGCCACAGGTGAAGTTAGAGCCTCAGCCCCGGCAGAGCCCTCGCAGCAGGGCAAGTGGGTGACGGTTCGGCAACGTAGTCGTAACGCTAGTCCACGAGAGCACCACTTGTTCACGTGTTCACGTGTCCAACAGGTTTGCCCTCCTCAGTGATGCACCCACTGAGCAGCCTGTTGAAAGAGCTCTGGTCATAGGTGACTCTATTTTACGACACTTGAAACTAGCTACCCCTTTAGGGACACCAGCAGCTAGAGTTATCTGTATCCCTGGAGCCAGAGTGACGGACATTGTAATGAGTCTTAGTGAACTCGAGAGCCGCAGATTTTCTAGGATAGTTATTCATGTAGGGCTAATGATATACGCCTTCATCAGTCAGAGGTTACTAAGGCTAATTTTGTAGAGGTGGTTAGCGTGGCGAAGGCGATGTCCGATGCTGTAGTGTGCTCTGGCCCCATCCCAATGCGGCGAGGTGACCAAGCCTACAGCAGGTTATGGTCGCTGAACTGCTGACTGTACAAGTGGTGCTCTGAAAACAACGTGGGCTATATACAGTAGACAACTGGACAGCCTGGCCTTTTAGGATAGGACGTTGTCCATCCCACTCGGGAGGGTGCTGCTCTCATCTCCTGCAACATTGCCCATAGTCTTATGGCCCGGTTTGTTAGGGGCTGACTATCCAGAGCAGGGGTCAGGCAGCAGACAGACCGGCTTAACCAACTGTCTGCTGGTAGCCATGCACGTCACCCAGAACCCACATTATTGAAACTGTGTCTGTTACCCGCATCTGTCCTAAACGTAAACGCTCTCAAAAAGTCTGTTTTAATAACCTCATTAGTATAAACACAGATAGCTCCCAAAAAAATAACAACCTTAGACTAAAGCTAGGATTACTTAACATTAGATCACTTACATACAAAGCAGTAATTGTAAATGAAAAAAATCACTGATAAACCTACCAGACTTGAAATTTAATACACCTACGGAGATCAATCATCTTGAGTGTGTAAATGACCAATTAGAATGTGTGCTTCGCTCAACCCTGGACACGATTGCTCCTGCTAGGGTCAAACGCATTAGGGAAAAAAGGCTAGCACCATGGTATAATGACCACACCCGTATCTTAAAGCAAAAAACACGGCATCTAGAGCGCAAGTGGAGACATAGTAAATTGGAGGTGTTTAAGATTGCTTGGAGGGACAGCATGGCAGAGTATAAGCATGCCCTCACTAAAGATAAGGCTGCATACTTCTCTTCAATCATAGAGAAAAATAAGAATAATCCAAGATTTCTCTTTAATACAGTCTCCAAATTAACAAAAAAACCCACAGAAAGTGATTCTCCCGCGTTCTATTGTAATTTTAAAAACATTAATGATGTCATGATTTTCTTTAATGATAGGATAAAAACATTAGGCATAAAACTCAATGCTCATCACATCACCAAACTATTCAGCAACCTTCCAGATGCAGAAAACTATGAAGACATCTGTTTTAATGAGCTGTAAATCAAGATTAGAATCTTTTTTTTCCCCAATTACTAATACTGAAACTATCCGCACTGATCAGCTCGTCTAAGTCCATCAAATGTTTATTAGATCCAATTCCTACACGTTTACTCAAACAAGTAATTACCTAGTATTATAGAGCCAGTGTTTTAGTTATTTACAATTCATCCCTTACCTTTGGTTATGTGACCAAATCCTTTAAGTCTGCCGTTATCAAACCACTGAATAAAAAAGCCAATCTTGACCCTTGTGTGATATCTAATTATAGACAATTTCAAATCTACCGCTTCTGTCCAAAATCTTAGAAAAAGTCGTCTATCAGCAGCTCTGCAGTTACCTCTAAAGGAATGAAATTTATGAAACATTTCAGTTTGGCTTCAGGCCCCATCATAGTACTGAAAACAGCATTAATTAGGGTGCTAAATGACTTGCTAATGTCCTCAGATAAGGGATGTGTTTCTTTTCTTGTTCTTTAGATTTAAGTGCAAGCATTTTGACACTATAGATCATGATGTTTTACTAAACAGACTAGAAAAATACTGTAGGTATTAACAGGATCAGCACTTTCTTGGTTTAAATCCTACTTAACTGACCGATACCTGTTTGTTCATATAAATAATCTAAGGTCTAAGCTGTCAAAAGTGAAGTATGGCATGCCTCAGGGGGTCAGTGCTTGGCCCGCTTTTATTCTCTCTGTACATGCTGCCACTAAGCTCAGTTATTCGTAAACCTGGCATTAGTTCCACTTGCTATGCAGATGATACACAGCTGTACATATCAGCCAAACCTAATGACAGCTTTACAATCAACCAAAATTGAGGACTGTGTAAAGGAAATAAAAGATTGGATGTTATTTATTTTTTCTCTTACTTAACTCCGATAAAACTGAAATTCTATTAGTGGGACCCAGGCTGTTGCAGAGACAGGTTGGCTACATCTTTCCTAAATCTAGATGGCTGTCCAGTATTGCCAAGTCCGTCTGTAAAAAACGTAGGGGTCACATTTGATTCAGATCTCTCCTTTGATGCGCACACATTAGCAGCATCACTCGAATTGCTTTCTTTCAATTACGTAATATCGCTAAACTTAGAAATATCCTCTCTTTTAATGATGCAGAAAAAACTTGTTCATGCGTTTATAACCTCAAGGTTCGATTACTGTAACGCCTTACTTACTGGATGCTCTAGTAAATCTATAAATAAACTTTAGTTAGTTCAGAATGCAGCTGCCCGAGTGCTAACTCGAACTAGAAAATTTGATCATATCACTCCTGTTCTATCATCACTACACTGGTTACCAGTCAAATTCCGCATTGATTACAAGATACTTCTTATAACTTATAAAGCTCTACATGGCCTGGCCCCACATTATCTGAGTGAACTCTTAGAGTTTTACAATCCAACTCGTCTACTTCGTTCGCAGGGAACAGGACTTCTTTTAGTTCCTAGAATTAAAAAAGTCACAGCCGGGGAAAGGCTTACTCATACATGGCCCCCCAACTATGGAATAAACTTCCCACTTTCGTTCAAGATTCAGACACTCTCCAAATTTTTAAGTCTAGGCTAAAGACATACCTATTTACACAGGCTTTTGACTAGATTTAGACCAGGATGCATGGCTTGGGTCACTGGGGCCGGAGTCTGGAGTCATGTCTGGCCTGCCTGCCTTGTCCGCTAGCCGGGAGTGTCGATTGGGCGGTCTGGCTGAACTGGGCTTCAGTCCTCGTGATCTTGACTCGTGCATCCTTGCCTTAGAATAAGGGCAGAGCTGGGGGTTCATAGTCAAAGAGTCTTATGGTGATCAGAGACGTTGGGTTGCTGTCTTCTGCCTCCCTTGGGGTTGCCAATGTCTCATGTGATCCATCTTGGCTGTGTTTCCTATCAGTTCTTCTCCCGGTTCCAGCCCCACACATGATTTTCGTCCGCTGCAGCTCCACTCAAACTGCTTCCGTCATCAGCTCCAGCCTCATCATACCTGGGTCACTTAATGCCGATGTGCATACTTCACATTTTATTCGAACTTTGACTCCATGACTTTAGTTTCGCTCTTAGATTTATCATCTATGACGCTCAAGGAGGTTGGGTCCCTTTTTGAGTCTTGGTGCTCCCAAGATTTCTTCCTACAACACTCAGGGAGTTTTTCCTTGCCTCTGTCGCCCTAGGCTTGCTCAATTTGGGAATGGACATAGTTGTTAGGAGATAATCTAAACTTGTAAAGTTGCTTTGAGACAATGCTCCATTGTAAAAAGCGCTATATAAATAGATCTGACTTGACTTGACTTGACTTGATTTTCATGGGAACAATGAATGGTTTCTTTATCGAAAATTAAGGTTTCACGGTGGCGCTAACGTGGAGTTTGCATGTCCTTCCTGTGTAAGTGTGGGTTTACTCCAAGTTAGGGATGGGCGGCATACTGGTTCAACTGGTACACCGGTGTTGATTTCCCATACTAACTTACTGTATGCGTTTTTCATATATCTCCATACTGGTGCATAGCTGAAACACAGCCCTAACAAATAGGAAGCAATTTCTATAATATTTTTGCCACTGTGAGCCGTGCTGAGTTCTGAGTAGTCCTACTCCGAACAACATGCTGGGTAAAGCTTATTAGCCAGGTACCATAACATACACCACAGCCTAGAAATGGTCTGTTAACAGCTGGGAAAGGTTCCATCAGATTAAAGAAGAGAACACAGAAATGGATTACAAAGCAAGATCGGAGGTGAAAAGAAGAGCCACATTATGAATGTAGTAACTTTTGGGACTGGTCCAGAGTAATGATTAACTCACAGCATTCATGGTATGTCTTACTGGGAGCGAAAATACGTCAGCCAAATATAGGCACCTCTCTTTTAAGCTCGTTTTTTAGACGTTACAGATTGCACAATAAAATCTGTTTACATTCGGCAACAGTTTTATGCATTCTGATTTGTGTAATTTTGTTGGGCGAAGTAAACCTTATAGTAATTAAAGCCTTCATTATATACATATATAAAACTGATTCAGCCAGTTTTAGCATGAGCAGCTTCATACGGTCTCATATAACTGATTCTGCAATAGTCAATCACACGTGCTTTTACTAAATTTTAATTCATAATTCAGTTCAGGTCATAATTCAATGTTTCAGGCACTCGATGGTTTGTTTAACAGACATGTTTAAGGGTTTGTTTGCTGACATGAAGAGGAGGAAGCTTTTTATGTCTCAGCTTTGTTTTGAGTGCTACTCAGCTAGTCAACTATATAGTCTCCCTAAATATTGCATTACTGATTGATGGACTAGGGACACTACTAAGGGCTTTGTTATTCGTTTTTAACACAACCATGTGTCCAGCATGAAAAGTTTTGCAGTTTTCTGCTTGGATTACATACATGGCGAAAATAAGCCATGAAAGATAATAGATAAACAAATGAATACACACACACAGACACACACATATATTCTATTTACGCCTGTATTTACTTACGTCTATAAGTTACACTCCGATAGAAAAGCCCGTTATCCCCCAGCAATCCCCCCCTGTCAGGGGTCACTCTCTGGCCGCTAATGGCCAGGAGTTAACACGGTTTGGCGGCGTGAGCAGCAGAAACGCGATTGCGCATGCGTCAGCGCTTCCTGGGCTTATTACGGGAAAGTGACGACACCTGCAGCTGAGCCCTTATATTCCACATGCGCCCAGCAGTTAGACGCACATACGCGCTCCCTCTGCCGGCTTTGAGAATGCCATTCCGGACATTTGTCCTTTTTTGGTTTGTTTATTTTCTAAGGGACAGCGGTACATTCTGGGGGTATCAAGACCCTCAGACGGGGGATACCAGGAGGTAGCTCGGTAGCTAGGGCCCTAGATAAGGTAGGGTCAGCTTTGGTTTATTTACATTTACTTTTGCCGAGCTGCTCCGGCTGTTCTGAGCCTCGCCCCCGCCGTCTCAACATTCACGCCGTCCCCCCTCCCCCTCGCCTCGAAGAGGACGCAGTGTTTATTAACCTCGTCCTCTTTGCTCCCCACGTCCGTGCCACACACCTGCTGGCGCATATCTTTATTATTCGTGTGGAACGCGACCGGGAAGCTCCGCTCGGGATCTGCACACTGCGCATGCGCAGACCCACACGCCACTGGCACATCGGAGACACGCAGTAAGTGCACTGTGAATAGCGGTGCTGTACGCTTACGGCGTGCTCTTTCTTTTATTTAGTTTTATTAGTTAATTGTATTCCTTTCCCGTGATACAAGTTTTTTGGGCATACCGCCCAACCCTAATTCAGGCACTACTTTTACTTCCCACATTCCAAAGACATGTGTGTTAGGATCCGTGCCTTGCCCCCATTTTTCTTTTATTATTTGGCGAATTGTGAGCGCAGACTCAATTTCCCACAATTCGTCACCGGATTCAATATGGCCGCGCCCACACCTGAGACACGTTGCATTTTGATTTTTGGGACTATTTTAGTTCGCTACGTTTGCCTGGACTTTGCGGGAGCATTAGCGCTAGTTTGCGTACTGCTGCGTTTATTCAGCCCTCATTTTTTCCCCACGCTGGATTATTTTTGCTGTGTTTTGCCTCCTTCAGATGTACGCCTGTCTCCACGGTTCTGCATGCTGGATTGCGCCCTGTTCTCTACGGTTCCGCCCGTCGGATTTTTCCTTCCTGTGTTTTCGGCTGCTTGGACTCTCGTCGCGTTCCTCCGCTTTATACTGCTGTGCGGCTGTGACCACTGATTTTGTAAGTGGCTGTATCTTCATTGTTTACTCTGTTGTTAAGCGAGGTATTTCTTGTGTACCCCAGTTACCTTGTTCGTTCCTTAACCTTGTATAGCAAGTATAGCTCTAGTAGTCTTGTTTAGGTTTCTAGCCTAGCTTGATTTTGTAACTCAAGTAGCCTAGTTTGTTTTCTTATTTCTCCCAGCCCAGGCGTTACCTTTGCCAATTACGCTGTTGTCAAGTTCCTCAAGCCTTGTATTGCTTGTGTTACCCCAGTAGCCTGTTTGTGTCCCTTAAGCCATGTAGAGCTAGTGTAGCTCTAGTAGCCGTGTTTAGTTTTTCTGAAAGCCTTGCTTGATTGTGTAACTCTAGCAGCTTGATTTTGTTTTTCTTTTTTTTCTTCCGGCCTTGTATTTATTGAGTTCTCCTAGTCTGGTGTAGCTTGGGTGGCTTTTGTCTCTGTGTTTATTTCAGCCTCGGTGGCCCTCTCTTGGGGGTCTTCATGGGCATATTATTCTCTGCCTGCTGAGCATGTGTTTTCTTAGCTCTGGTGGTGGTTTACTATGGTCTTCCCTAGTCCGTATCTGGTCTGTGACTTCCCTGGTCGGCCACTGTTTTCTGCAGTACCCCCTAGCCTACTCCAGCCTTCTGTACTTCCCTCCAGTCCGGCCCTTGTCTCTTCCCAGTTCCTCTGTTCCTTGGTGGGCACCTTGGACCCCTAGCTATTCTCTGGATCCCCGTTTCTGTCCGGTCGCCTCTTTATTTATGTTTGCTATTCCTTCTTCCTTTTTGGGGTATAACCATTGAGATCTGTTGTTGTGATAGTTTACATTTACATTTACAGCATTTAGCAGACGGGCTAAATGAGCGACTTACAATTGGTACAGTCTTACAACCCAAGCAATTGTGGGTTAAGGGCCTTGCTCAAGGACCCAACAGTGGCAGCTTGGCAGAGGTGGTATGTGAACCCTGGACCTTCTGGTCCATAGTCCAGTACCTTAACCGCTAGGCTGCCACAGTCCAGGTACAATAGTATCTCTATTGTATTTTTGGATTCCCTATTTTTTATCGCTGTCCGCCTCCTTACTGGTGTCTGCTACTTCTTACTCTTGTTTGATAGCGTAGTCATAATTGAATGTACAATACATGGCCAGAAGAATTTGTACATCAATTCTAATTCACACACATTGAGGGACACACTGAAGACCTCTCTGAAACTCAAGAGTTCAACAATCTGCCATAACCACATGCCAAAAATTTTGTTCGTCTGTTTTGTGCTGCCGATGCTCTGACCTACTGAGACATGGGGCCTCATTCATGTAATGTGAGCAGAACGAATTCATACATAAATCATACATAAAACAGCTTTTTCATGAAAGGCCATATTCATGAAAATCTTTGTAGTCCCGAAATGTTAGTTCATATGACTAAAATCTACAAATGGTCCTGAGCACGCATAAACTGTTTGTAAAGTCGGAAAGACACCAAGTTTGTCATTAGACATGACTGCATTTCAATTACTGACAAAATAATAATAAAAAATATTATTATTAAAGTTCTATAATATAAAAAATTAAAGTAAAAGTACAGCTAACAAGCACTCTTTTTAATAGTACAGTCTGTTAATCAGAGATACCTGGACGTTTCTGAAATCGTGTGTTTATTTGACTCTGCTGGACTTTTATTGCATTGCGCATTTCTCTAAGCGTGGTATTTATTACTGAAAAAAATCATATAGTCTATGCACAACACTAGGCACTGGTATTTCCGTGACCCTGTCCAGGATTAAGCGGCTAATAAGAAAGTGAATGAATGAAACATCACTGCTTCATACATTTTCTGTGTACATCAGAATTCTGTTTTGTTTACAAGTGGCACTTTGACTGGGTGGCTGAACATTGTTATGAAAATAATATTACCTTAAAAGACGTTTGCGACTGTTTTTTTTCATATACTTTATGAATGGCATCTCATCTCCCCAAGTCAGCTGTTTTACTGCCATTCCAGCGTCGATCATTACCATGACAATGTGGCTGGTGTTTACCACTGAAAACATCCCATTATCCCAAAATACCACAGCAGCAGATTGAGAAGAAAAGGAAGCAATAACAAGTGATTAGACACTGCAAGCAAAATAAAACTCAAGGTAGGATAATTGTGACTTGAAGTGCTTTGTGGGAGCTGTACAGAGCAGCCTACTCTGGCAGTAGCCTTCACTGGCTGCACATAAGCACATGCAATGAAAATGACTAGTACCGAACACTACATTTGATCAATAAATAGCTAAATAATGATCATAACTTTTTATTGCCTTTCTCACATTTTTATGACCTATTTAACATGATAAATGCATTTTTATTATGTATTATATTATAAATACGCATGCAAATAAGGCTTTGGTCATTCCAGTAGTAGTGAAATTCTGAGCTTTCTAGATTTAACTTACCATCAGATTAAGGTCCTAAACTAATAATACCTGACAGAGTTTTCACCAGTAATGCTGCCGAACCATTCATCCGTCTAGACGACGGATCCAAGTCTGTTTGAAAAAGTGCTGGCTGGTGTGTGCAGTGTGCTGATGTGTTTTATAGATTCAAGCTTCATGTCCAATCAAATCCTGAACTGTTCTAGTAAAACAGTACATGTAATTTGCTGCCAAGCCGCTTTTTAGGTTTTAAAATTCCATGGTGGACTCTCAAAAATAAAAGGTGTCGATTTGAATGCACTTTGATCAATAAAACATCGATTTATGCATTTTCTTTGCTTTTTCTGAGACATTTTGGAAGATTTTTGTTTTGTTCCTCATTCCAAAGGCTTCTTCATACGGTCATCATTCCTTATGAGGGCCACCGTGGATTATGGTAATTGTATGCTAATTATAAAGAAATGTGTGTGTGAGCGACCCATTTATGAAAGAGGTATTCATTAACATACACACGTTCTATTAATACATCTGATGTTTACACAGCGTTCATGAATCTGGTGAAGAGGTTGATTTATGCTTAATTTACTCGCAGTTTGCTCATTTTTTTATGAAGGTTTCATGAATGAGGCCCATTGACTCCACAAGACATCTCTAGGTATCTTGTTGAATCTTGCAACAATACACTAGCAGTAGACCCTTTACGTCCTCTAAGTTGTAAGGTGGTGCCTCCATGGATTGGACTTGTTTGTCCAGAACATCTTGCAGATGCTCAGTCATATGGAAATCTGGGGAATATGGAGGCCAAGTCAACAATTTGAACTCTTTCATATTCCTCAAACCATTTCTGAACAATTTTTGCAGTGTGCATTATCCTACTGAAATATGATACAATAGTTCTTTATAAAATATTAGCTTTCCTGTATGTTTTCCTGTTTACTGCTGATCTCTTTTCTGCATGACATTGTTGTCATACTGTAGGAACTTTGGTTTGTTTTGATCATCCCACAGCTTGTGGTTCAGATTCCTTGCCTGATGGGACAGTTTATTAAGTTACTGAATTTATCCTGCTTTTACCTTGTTTATCCCTGTTTGTTTCTAATGAATCTAGCTTGACAAACTGCCTTCTACATCTGCTTCCCATGTTCTGCCAGACATGACTCTTGGATTCTGCAGGATTTACAGAAGCATCAGGCTGAGGCATACTTGTGCCTCTTGTGACTCTATCCCAGCTCCTGCTGTTTCAGTCCCAGTTTCTATAGCCCCTTCATTGGCTCCAGTCCAGGCCCCCATCTCTGTTCCTGCCCAGAATTCGGTCTCTCTTTCTGTTTCAGTCTGGGCTTCTGTCACTGTTCCAGTCACGGCACCAGTCTCAGTTGCAGTCATAGCACCAGTCTCCACTTCAGTCATGATCGCAGTCTGAAGTCCATTCCCTGTCCAGGCACCTGCTCCATCCCCGTTAAGTCACCTGCTCCAGCTCCTGTCGTGGCGCCAGCTTTAGCCACTATTACATAGCCAGCTCCAGACCCATCATACAGCTCCTGATCCTGTCGCTGCTCCGACAATGCTGCACACAAGTTGTCCCCACTCGGGCAACGTCTTGTGGGGGCAACATCTTTGTCACTTCCACACTTGCTTCACTCCTGAAACATCACTTTCATGTCATGCACTACATCACTGTTTGAGTTCCTGGTTCTCCTAAATTATTCAGCTATGTCTTGTTTTCTTGTTATTAGTTCTGTTATTTAAACACTATGCTTTCCATGATTTTATTTTTTTTTTTGCCATGTATTAAAGTTTCCTGCTTGTCTCATTTCTGCGCACACCATTGTCGAGCTGTTGCGTATCTTAGTTTCCGTAAGTTTTGCTCCATTAGGCTGAGCCTCTATACATTCTGTTTCTTGCTAAGTTCATTCCCACATGTTTTATTGATTTTGTTTCATGTCACCCAGTTTCTGAGCAGTCTGGTTTCCTGACTCTGCCTCCGGGTCCTGCCCTCTGTAGTTTTCTTTGTTGCTGATGTGTTTTTTAGTGGTTACCCTGGCTCTGTTCATGACTTGTTTTGTTTTCATCATCCCACTTGTTTCTGGTTCAGACTCTTTGTCTGGTAGGACGATTTATTCAGTTAATTACTTTGTTCTGCTTTTACCTTGTTTATCCCAGTTTGTTTCTAATGAAGCTCACTTGATAATTGCCTTCTGTATCGGTCTCCCAATTTCTGCCAGACATGACAAATGTACTGTTTTGTAAATATGCAAATCAATTGCATTTGGGAATATATTATGCAAGTTCAGTGTTACAAATGGTGGATCAGGACAGAAAAAAAATTGTCCTGATCTGTCATGCCTACTGTATGTTTTTATCCCTACTCCATTGAGAAATTGCAGGATGAACTACCTGCTGTAATTTACTCAAATCAGTGGTTGTTTTTTTCCTAACAAGCAACTCTATGTCCATCAGAAACATTTCAAACCTACAGATGAAGACATTATTTAACTCTATTGTATGGAAAACTCTATTTTCATATTGCTTGGAGAGCCATGAAGTAGAAAAAAAAATTGTGAATAGGCAGATAGCGGCAGTTGGCTAGTTGACGCTGAGAGGACGCTGAGAGGACGCTGACCACTGACGCGAGGATTGCAAGGATCTGGCAACCCAGACTCATTTGCCCCGATTGCACGCTGTTTTGTAGCTGTTAGCAGTTTATTACCTTTGAACTATTTTAATTCCCGATCGCATCTATCGTATATAATCGTATGTATAGTAGGTTTTTACAACATCTTAATCATTTTCTTGTCGTACCGGCGGATTATATTTTTTGCCGTTAATCGTTATGTAGTAACTTTACAGGTATACCGGCTTGTGTTTGCAGTCATTAGCCATTAGCTAATTACCAGAGTTGCGTCTTCTTTTGCAGTAGTGTGTGTTTTTATAACTTTTTTTACAGTCTTTTCCCACCTTCTTTCTGAGACTTAGTTTTTTGTGACGTTTTGTATTAACTTGTATTAACGCCTTAATCGAGCATTGCATTGGACCATCGGCTGCAGCTGAACCATATCCTCACTCGGCACCCCACAACACCACCCGAAGCTACCGTATTTTTCTGACCATAAGGCGCACTTAAAATCCTTTAATTTTCTCAAAAATCGACAGTGCGCCTTTAAATGCAGTGCGTCTAATGTATGAATTAACTCTGGTTGAGCCTTCTGACCTAGAACCGATTGTAGATGGTACACGGCGCTTCATAATAATCTGGTCAAAATGTTTTAGCACGGTCTTGGTGTGTTACGAAGCTCCCCCACGGCCACTGTAGTCAGGAACACATCACTGAGTAATACGGTTTTTTGTGCTTCAGCAATTAGGGTACGTGCATTCATTTCATTTATTTTTTGAAAGCGGATTTCAAACTCAACGCTATCGGTCACGCAGTACAAACATGGACATAGAGCAGCTGCGAGGAGAATTCAGTTCATTATAACGCATCAATTGATATGGAAGTGGAAGAAGCAAAGAAGACGCCCTGCGCCAGGTAAAAGACCCAAACTGAGCTTCCTGAGAGAAACTAAGAGTTTTGGTTTTCATTTCATGCGTCTTATAATCCGGTGCGCGCTTTAATGGTCCGAAAAATACGGTAAGTACCTTTAATTCATTATTTGGAACTAACATGGCTTTCTCTGCTGCGCTTGTTTCCTGTGCCCGATGTGGCATGTTTAGCTATTCTTCCTCCGTCATTAGTGTAAATTTTTACTTGTGATAGGTGTAAGCTTGTAAAAGCTAGGTCTGACGAAGAAGATTTGTAGTTTGTAGAGGCGCACATCCATGACATTAGAGAGGGCTAGCTCGATCCTAGGGCTTAGCATCTGGATGCCACAGGTGAAGTTAGAGCCCCAGCCTGTCAGAGCCCTCGCAGCAGGGGCAATTTGGGGTGACGGTTTCGGCGACTGTAGTTCGTAAGGGCTAAGTCCACGAGAGCACCACTCTTTACCCTGTTCACGTGTCCAACAGGTTTGCCGTCAACACGTGATGCACCCACTGAGCAACCTGTGTTGAAAAGAGCTCTGGTCATAGGTGACTCTATTTTTACGACACTTGAAACTAGCCTACCCCCTTTAGGGACACAGCAGAGCTAGAGTTATCTGTATCCCCGGAGCCAGAGTGCCGAACCATTGTAACGAGTCCTTAGTGAAACTCGAGGCAGCCGCAGATTTTTTTCTAGGATGGTTTATTCATGTAGGGGCTAAATGATATACGCTTTCGTCAAGTCCAGAGGTAACTAAGGCTAATTTTGTAGAGGTGGTTAGCGTGGCGAAGGCGATGTCCCGTTGCTTGTAGTGGTGCCTCTGGTTCAAATCCCAATGCGGGTGAGAGGTGACCAAGCCTTACAGCAGGTTTTATGGGGTCGCTGAAAAATGTTGGCTGTCCAAGTGTTGCTCTGAAAATAACGTGGGCTATTATAGACACTGGAGGACCAGCCCTTTGAGGGTAAGCCTGGGCCTCTGTAGGATGGGACGGTGCCTGCTGCTCTCATCTCCTGCAACAATTGCCCATAGTCTTTATTGGGTTAGGCAGCAGACAGGGACCGCTTGCTTAACCAAACTGTCTTGCTTGTATCCATGCACCGTCACCCAGAACCCACATTATTGAAACTGTGTCTGTTACATTCCCACGCATCTCGTCCCCTAAATGTAAACGCTCCTCAAAAAAGTCTGTTTTAATAACCTCATTTTTTAATAAACCTCACAGATAGCTCCCAAAGAATAACAACCTTAGAAATAAAGCTAGGATTTACTTAACATTGAGATCACTTACAAACACAAGCAGTATTTGTAAATGAAATAATCACTTGATAAATGCTTACAACGCTGTCTGTCTCTCACTGAGACTTGGATTAGGGACGTGATGAATCTTTAGCCTTAAATGAAGCCTCTCCTCCTGGATACAGTCATGCTCACATCGCCCCCTCGTTTCCTAATGGTCGGGGGGAGGCATAGCCACAAGCCACAATTTTGACAAAGAGCTAAGTGTTACAACTAAAATTCCCATTGCAAGGGCTAATTCTTTTGAAATTACTGATTCTTAATGTGACTGATCCATCGTTATGGAAGTCAAAACCACACTCTTTTCTCAGCTTATCACTATTTACCGTCCTCCTGGTCCCTATTCCAGAATTTCTTCAGGAATTTGGCTAACTTTCTTTTCCTGCTTAATACTGTCCCCCCAACAGGATAAGGCTTTAATTGTAGGTGATTTTTCAATATTCACTTTGACAATGAGCAGGAAATCACTTAGAATGCTTTCGAGTCCATCTTAAATCCATGGGTATCACTCAGAATGTGGATGGGCCCAACCCACCGCTGTAATCATATTTTAGGATCTAATATTAACATTTTGGTATCAATATATAGACAGCATTGATGTTTTCCCTCCCCGCCAAAGTGGATTCGATTTTCAGAAATCACTAGCTTTTAATATTTGATCTATCTCTAATAAATAAAAATCCTTCTGCCTCGTTATCACACCAAGCGCACTATCAAAAACCAATCTGCTACTCCAAGCTGCGTTTATTAAAAAACCAAATAACACTGAATTGTGACCTAATATTTTTTGTTTCTATTATACAGAAGACATAAAAAAACCTTGCAACACCACTTTGATTTATAGAGACAGGCTTTCTTTTTATTTGTATTTTTTAGAGGTTTGTGGCAAATTTTTTGAGACGAAATGATGAACCCTTGATAAAAAACCCCTGTGTAACTCTTGAACACTTTGTTGTATCTGTTCCAAAATTTTAGATTTAGCTTCAAAAGTCCCTGCTGAAACAGAAAATGT
The DNA here is from genome assembly GCA_025084515.1 of Ancistrus triradiatus. Lineage (NCBI taxonomy): Eukaryota > Metazoa > Chordata > Actinopteri > Siluriformes > Loricariidae > Ancistrus > Ancistrus triradiatus. The sequence continues at coordinate 192,374 of JAJAGP010001112.1, forward strand.
GCAGCATGGAAAATGTTCAATCACCAGCATCCACACACAAATTATAATCTCAAAAAATTAAAGGTGTTTAAATTTGATAGTGGTCGTTCAATTACAGCAGCAATGAGTTAAGGATGGAAAGATGTCCTTCAGTGGCAAGGGCAGAATCCTGACTTAAATATGATAGACAATCTGTAGATGGACTTGAAGAGAGCAGTGCATCATGAAAGTTCACTGAACTCTTCCTTTGCAAGGAAGAATGGACACATATTTCCCCACTATAGGTGTCCAAAGCTGGTAAAGACATATCCAAACAGATTCGTAGATGTTATTAAAGCAAAAGGTGGCTCTACAAAGTAGTTAATCAAGGGCCGATCACTTTGCCAACCTGGTTATTTTAGTTTTTCATTTTTAAAATTAATTTTCAGAACCATTTATTTTTTATTATTACTTGAAAGTTCTAAGGCAAAATGTGTAAATAAAGTTCCAAAAAGCTGTTGTGAGTTTCAGGCTGTAGGACCAAACTGTAACTATTTCAAAGGGGTATGAAGATTTCCTTGAGCCACTGTAACACTACATGGTAATGTTTGATACATTTATTTATGCATTTATAGTTCCTTTAATTAAACAACAGGTATGGCAAATGTGATCTTAACTAAACTACAGCATATCTGAGGGTAGATGCTAAGATAGATGAGGACTCTATTTAGAGATGCTGATCCATTTAACACAGTTTATTGAGAAGACAGCATGAAGCAGAATAGTAGTGAAGAGCTTTTATATAAGCTCACAGTAAATATTTAGAAATGAAAAATACAAGCCCAAATCAGGAAAAGTTGAGACGGTATGGAAAATGTAAAAAAATATAAGCAGTGTTATTTACATTTTATTTAATTGCAGACAGTATGAACCCAAGATATTTAAGTTTTTTTTTCTTGTTTTTGTTCTGGTAAACTTCATTTAATTTGTTAATAAATATCCATTCCTGCGTTTCAGGCCCGCAACACATTCCAAAAAAAGTAGGGACAGGGTCAATTTAGGGCTAAATAATGATACGATTTCAGACATGTAATGTCAACATTGCAGACAATATAAACCCAAGATATTAGTTTTTTTCTGTTCAACTTAATCTCATTTGCTAATAATCATCCATTCTTGCCATTCAGGCCTACAACTGGAAAAGATGTCATCTTGATGGCAGCAATAATGGAATGAAGTACACTGAGATTTTAGAGCAACATAAGCTGCCTTCAAGACGAAAAAAAGTTAGGATTAAAATATGTAAATCCCTTCCATTTTCTTTGAGGACCATTGTTTTTAAACATTTCAAGCATTTTCTTCCATGTTTGTTGATAAACTGGAGATCCTCTGCCCATCTTTACTTAAGGAACACTGCAGTTAAGGAACCAACTTTGGGATTTGGAGTTGTACCAAAAGGGGGAATAGTTCATTAACCATTAGAAGGAACAAGAAAGCTTGGGGAATAAGTGCATAAACCCCAAAACAGTGAAATAGAAACTGTGAGGCATAGTCGAGTGGCTAGCAGAAAAAGCAAAAACGCTTGAGCCCAAAACAAAAACAATCTGGCACTGAACTAAACAAGAAAGCAGGTTGAAAAGATGGGCACAAATCAGGTATAGCTGCAGTCTGACCAGTAATTAGTCAAAGAAAAAAACAAGGATGCACATGCTGACAGAAAGAAACAAAAAACAAATTACATGAAAAAATTCTGGAACAAAAAAGTAAGAAAATAAGAAAGAAAACAAAGAAAGGGAAAAAGGAGCAATCAGATGGCGAGACTGACAGTGTCACATCCACATGTTTCCACTGGACTGGATCAAGGAGCTAAGGTAGATTCTTGGATGAAAGATCCATGCTGTGGCAAACTGGGACCAGTGCCTCTCAAAGGCTGTATTCCTCCAAGTCCACCAGGTACTGAAAACTCAGATACAGATTCCATGAAAGAGAAACGGACTAAGCCAACTGTGCAATGAAAGCCAAATGGTGGAAATGGGTAGGGAGTTGAGAGCATATTAGGCTCATTATAAATACTGGCTCCATGAGGCAGGGTAATGGGATATGAAACAGTGCACTCCAGATTCTGGTTGGCACATTCTGTCTGTTCATTAGATAGAAGGTAGAACCTGCAAGACAGGCTAACAGAATAGGGATGTGGACTGAAGGCCACAGCCAAAAACAACATCAAGGGGTAGGCCATGCATCCTGAACACATGGTTGAAAGTGAGCTTGGCAGTGTCCTTCGTGGAAGGGAGCTTGGGTAGGAGAATAAAGTGGGCTGTCTTGGAAAAACAATCAAACACAGTAAGGATGAAAGTGTACCCATCAGAGGGGGGTACACTGGTAACAAAATCAGGGGCTATGTGCAATCAGAGGTGGTTCAGGCCTACTAAGGGCTGGGGGAGTCCCGATTGGGTGTGATTGGAGGACTTGCATGAGTGCAGCAGGGACAGGCTCTCACAAAACCTTCAATATCATTCCTCAAAGATGGCCACCAGAAATGCTGCATAATTATGGGTGGAATGAGAGACTACAGACATGTCCCCACTGCAGCACTTGTTACCAAACAAATCGGCGAGCAAACACCTGGTTAGAGGGCAGGTACAGATGAGCAGAAACAGACCATCAGTGCATTTACCACACAATACAATACATATTGAAAACATAATATACGTAATAACATATACTTTCATCAGGCTAGACTAAAAATAGTTTTTTGATAAATGGTCAGTCACTGGCTTTACAGTCAAGAGCTCACATTTACTAATATTACAATTATTTTCTATATGGCACAGGTGGTGAGAAAATAAGGCACAAATGAGAAGCTTATTAGATCTCTGGGAAAAGACAGCTAAAACTACAATGGAGGCATCAACTTCAAAAACAAACGGTAAGGATAGGAGCCAAGATGAACTGACTCTTGAGCTCTTGGCAGGTACTCCCAACACCTTTTGTCTAGACCAACTTGGGGGCAGTAAAATTGTGGAGAATCACAGGGTAGCAAACCTGCTGTAGTCATGGATAAACCTTCTAAAAAGGTAGCAAACCCCAGAAACATCAGTAGGTTCTTCATATGTGTGGGGGCCAGCCACTCAGAAACTGCCCTGAATCTGCTGGAGTCCATCTGAAACCCCTCAATCAAATGGTTCTAGAGACTAATTTGGGAGGAACTTACCCCTTTGGAGCTCCCCCGAGAACTACATTTGTTCCAGGGCTTTTTTGGTTTGCATTCGCACTGGCAGTTGGAACACTGTGTGACCTTGACCTGTTGTTTATATGGCCACGTAGTACAAGAATATTTAAAAATGTCATTTGAGCTCGACACAGGTTCTTGCACATCTGGATCAATCTCCATACTCTTATGTCTGGACGAATCACTGCAAAAATAACCTCATCCTGATCTGTGAGATGTGAACAATACCTGCTGCCAGGGATTCATTAATGTATCTGTTTAGTCATTCCATTTAAGTGGGAGACTGGGAGTAAACAGGACCGCAGGATAAAGTTGCCAAGATGTAGGCCAATATTACAGTTGTACGGGCAATGTGGAGGTAGGGAAGTAGCATGGGCTTCTCTAAGATCTCAATAGGATCACGGTATCAAACCCAGAGAGTCATAATAATGCTGAGATGTGGGCACAGAAGGGGACTGAGCAGAATGGCAAGAGATAGACAGACAAAGTTGCACAGACAAAGCCCAACACTGAATTCCTAGCTCAATTTATTGCACAACAGGATCTATGGGAGAGTCTATGACATAAAAAACAGTAATTTCATCATGACTGCCCAAAGTAATTGTTGGGATCCACGGCCGAACTTTGTTTTCTTCTTCCCACCTGGAAATCGTTTTGATTTTGATTATGGACCTATTTAACCTCCCTGTTTTTCCCACTGCATTGCAGAAGCATTAGCTCATTTCTGTTGGTGCTGCGATTATGTTCGCCCTTTTTCCGGTGTGGATTATGTGGATCCTGTTTCGCCCGCGGCTGTGCATTGTAAGTTATTATTTCTGCGGTTTGCTCTGTGTTTAAGTTTATTAGTCGGCTATAGCTTCCCATAGCTTCTCCCAGTCGGCTATAGTTTTTCGTAGCTTCTCCCAGTCGGCTATAGCTTCTCGTAGTTTTTCCCAGTCGGCTCTTAGCCTCTCATCGCTTCTCCTGACCAGTATAGCTTCTCATCACTTCTCCTAGCTTCTTCTAGCCAGTCTTAGCTTCACAGCTTCTCCTAGCTGGTCATAGCTTCTCATAGCTTCTCCTAGCCAGGCATAGCTTCTCATAGCCGGCAATAGCTTATCATAGCTTCCCCCAGCTTTTCCCAGCTGGCAATCGCTTCTCATAGCTTCTCCCCGCCGGTGTAGCATTCTCCTTATCCCCCCATTTTTGGTTCGCTGTGTTTTTCTTGGGTTGTGTATTGCTATTGTTTTTATTATTATTATTATTATTATTATTATTATTATTATTATTATTTTTATCTTTGTTTTTGGCTATCATTTATCATTGTGCTACCCAGGGCAGTGTTCGACCACCTGAGCCATGGGGAAGCAGCATTCAGGCACCTCATGGGCCTTCGTCAGGGCTCCCGGTCAGTCTCCGACTATGCTGTGGAGTTCTGGTTGCTAGCCGCAGACACCAGATGGAACGAGTCCTCATTGCGCGATTCCTTCCAGTCCAGTCTGTTCGACCGTCTCCACGACGAGTTAGTGGTCCGTGATGTCCCCGTTGACCTACAGGTGTTGGTTGACTTGGCCATCCGCTTGGACCGACACATGCACAGGAATAGGTTAGAGAGGGCCTCGTGTCCGGTCCAGACGGTTTCAGTTGTGCGCATCAGACCAACTGCATCAGGGTCAACTCCTCCAGTGCCTTCCTCATGTGACATGGAGGAACCCGAGCCGATGCAACTGGGACATGCCTGACTCTCTGCCCCCAAACGTGCCCGACGCAGGAAACTGGGGTTATGAGCATACTGTGGGCAGCCCAGCCATCGCATCCAACAATGTGACGTCTGCCCAAAAAACCAAGCTCGTTGGTGAACCTAAAGGTCCTGACGAGCGCACCGAAGAAACCCCCACAGGCTGGTTGACCGTTCCTCACTCTCCCAGTGGATCTATCCAATGTGCCCACGCACTACCATGACCTCCAGCTGGTGTTCAGCAAGGACCAGGCCAAGAGCCTTCCTCCTCATTGGCCATTTGACTGCACCATTGAGCTCCTCCCAGGGGCGCCCCTGCCCACCAGCCAGCTCTATCAACTGTTGTGGAGTGAAAGGGAGGCGATGGACCAGTACATCGCCGAAAGCCTGGCCGCAGGGCTCATTCGGCCCTCGTCCTCTCCTCTGGGGGCCGGATTCTTCTTTGTCTCCAAGAAGGACAAGTCCTTGAGATCGTACATTGACTACCGGGGCCTTAACGGCATCACCCGGCGTGACCGATATCCCCTTCTCCTCATCTCATCTGCATCCAATCTGCTACAGGAAGTGACCATCTTCACGAAGCTTGACCTACGCAAGGCTTACCATCTGGTCCACATCTGTGAATGAGATGAGTGGAAGATGGCTTTCAACACCCCACTCGGTCACTTCGAGTAACGAGTGATGCCGTTCGGACTTTCTAACGCCCCGGTGGTGTTCCAAGCCCTGGTGAATGACATCTTGCGGGACTACCTCAACCAGTGCATGTTCACATACCTTGATGGCATCCTGATCTTCTCTTGATCAGAGGACGAACACGTCACCCACATTCGCCAGGTGCTCACTCGCCTCCTGGACAATAAGTTGTTTGTTAAAGCCGAGAAGTGTGAGTTCCACATGAACACCGTCACCTTCCTCGGTTTCGTCATCCAGAGGGGCAGCATCAAGGCCGACCTGGAAAAGAACTGTGCAGTCGCAGACTGGCCCACTCCCCCGGGGGCACACGGAGCAACACGGAGCTTTTGGCGGTCAAACTCGTGCTTGAAGAGTGGAGGCATTTGACTAGAGGGGGCGGAACTGACTTTTGTGGTATGGACCGATCACTGCAACCTCTCATATATCCAAGACGCCAAACGGCTGAACTCTCGCCAGGCCAGGTGGGCCCTCTTCTTTATGTGCTTTGACTTCACGCTCACCTACAGGCTGGGACACCAAGCCGGGTGCTCTCTCTTGTCAGTTCCTTCCTGAAGATCCTCTGGAGCCGCCCGACAACATCCTCTCTTCAGAACGTCTCGTTGGTTACCTCTCCTGGGAGATTGAGCGCACCATCAAGGAGGCACAGGGTGCTGAGCCCAATCCCGGGGGAGGACCACCTAATCGCCTGTACATGCCCGCTTCGGCCCAGACAGCCACTCTCCGGTGGTCCCATGAGTCTTGGATCGCTGCTCATCCCGGAAGTCGGTGGACGCTCACCCTCGCCAGGCGTTACTTCTGGTGGCCCGCCATGGAGAAGGACATGCGGAGCTTTGTGGGGGCCTGGTCCACCTCTGCTCACGCCAATGCCTCAAATCAGCCACCCTCCTCAGAGCTCCTCCAACCTCTTCCCATTCCTGGATGCCCCTGGTCGCACATTGCTGTGGATTTCATTACGGGGCTCCCCGTGTCCGATGGGAACTCAGTAATCTTTACGGTTTTGAATCATTTTTCGAAGGCCGTCGAAGACCTCATTGCTAAAGCTGCCCTCAGCCACAGAAATGGCGGATGTTCTATTTAATCAAGTATTCAAGATCCACGGGATCCCCCTCGACATCGTCTCTCACAGGGGCCCCAGTTCATTTCCCAGATTTGGCAATCCTTTTGTAAGACCTTGGGAGCCACAGTCAGATTCTCTTCGGGCTTGCATTCGCAGTCCAATAGACAGGTCGAGTGGGCCAACCAGGACATTGAAGCCACTCTGCGCTGCCTCACCTCCAAAGATCCCACCAAGTGGAGCTCTTGGCTGGCGTAGGCCGAGTACACTCACAACACTCTGCCGAACACCGCCATGGGCCTTTCCCCCTTTGAGGCCTCTCTGGGCTACTTGCCCCTGCTGTTCCCAGATCAGGAGATCGATGACACGGTCCCCTCTGTCAACCACCAGGGCAGCACTCACCTAGGCTCGTGGCACGACCCAATGCTCAGCTAACCGGCACCGGAGGCCCAGCCCTATCTACTCTCCCGGACAAATGGTCTGGCTCTCGGCGCGCAACATCCTGCTTAACGTTGAGTCCAAGAAGTTGGCCCTGCGTTTCATCGGACCCTTTCAAATTTTTAAGGTAATTAATTCCTCTACCATTCGTCTTAAGTTTCCTAGTCACATGCATAATCATCTTTCTTTTCATGTTTCACAGATTAAGCCGGTCAACTCTTCGGACCTTAGATTCAATCCCACTTCTGACACAAGTGTAGTTGAGAAGCAGAAACAACTGCTGTTGTCACAATGTGTATGATTTTATTAGGGTTGTCAGAATGGTAACGTTAATAACACATTAGCATGATAATATTTCAAAGGTTATAATGTAATGCCAGTTCGTAATGCCATTAATAATTTTTTCATTACATGATTACTGTGAAAACTTATGATTAATGCGATTAAATATTTTAATCCTTTAACAGCATTAAATATTATATAGTGCAAGTAGTTTGTGGTGTGGTTCCGCTAGACTTAAGCTCCAGAGATCCCTTGTTCGATTAATGGATGGGGTTCCACCTTTATGGGGTTTGATTTGCATGTTCAGCCTTTGTGCACATGGGATTTCTTCAGGTACTTTGGATTCCTCTCACATTCTAAAGACATGTGGTAGGTCAGCTGCTCTCTCTAAGGTGTCTTAGCATCAGTGAGTGAGTGATTGTTTGCGTGTGTGTGTGTGTGTGTGTGTGCGCGCGCGCACGGCCTGTCTAGCACTGGTTCTTGCCTTTCACACTGTGCCGACAGTTAGGGTCTGACTCTGAATTGGATTAAGCAGGAAAGAGAATGAATGAATTAAATATTATACGTCTGTATAATAATAACATTGGCTGGCCCATATAATCTGTATTACTGTCAGTGGTGGTTGGTAGCTTTTGAAATAGGGGAAGCACATATTTTCACATTTTGTTTTACTGGACAAACATATGCTTCCTACTGTATATCCCTCTAGTGGAGCTGCAGATACAGTGGTGCTTAAGTTTGTGAACCATTTAGAATTTTCTATATTTCTGCATAAATATGACCTAAAACATCATCAGATTTTCACACAAGTCCTAACAGTAGATAAACAAAACTCAGTAAAACAAATCTGAAAAAAAATATTATACGTGGTCATTTATTTATTCAGGAAAATGGTCCAATATTACATATTAGTGAGTGGCAAAAGTACGTGAACCTCTAGGATTAGCAGTTAATTTGAAGGTGAAATGAAAGTCAGGTGTTTTCAATCAATGGGATGACAATCAGGTGTGAGTGGGCACCCTGTTTATTTAAAGAACAGGGATCTATCAAAGTCTGCTCTTCACAACACGTTTGTGGAAGTGTATCATGGTACGGAAAAAGGAGATTTCTGTGGACCTCAGAAAAAGACTTGTTGATGCTCATCAGGCTGGAAAAGGTTACAAAACCATCTTTAAAGAGTTTGGACTCCATCAATCCACAATCAGACAGATTGTGTACAAATGGAGGGAATTCAAGACTATTGTTACCCTTCCCAGGAGTGTTCGACCAACAAAGATCACTCCAAAAGCAAGGCATGTAATAGTTGGTGAGGTCACAAAAGACCCCAGGGTAACTTGGCTAATATTAATGTTCATGAGTCCACCATCAGAAGAACACTGAACAACAATGGTACGCATGGCAGGGTTGCAAGGACAAAACTACTGCTCTCCAAAAAGAACATTACTGCTCATCTGCAGTTTGCTAAAGATCACGTGGACAAGCCAGAAGGCTATTGGAATAATAGTTCCAAGAATAGTTTTGTGGACGGATGAGACCAAAATAGAACTTTTTGGTTTTAAAAAAAAAAGCGTTATGTTTGGAGAAAGGATTTGGGCCTGTTTTGCTGCATCTAATCCAGGATGGCTTGCCATCATTGATGGAACAATAAATTCTGAATTATATCAGATAATTCTAAAGGAAAATGTCAGGACATCTGTCCATGAGCTGAATCTCGAGAAGATGGGTCATGCAGCAATACAACGACCATAAGCACACAAGTCATTCTACCAAAGAATGGTTAAAGAAGAATAAAGTTAATGTTTTGGAATGGCCAAGTCAAAGTCCTGACCTTAATCCAATCGAAATGATGTGGAAAGACCTGAACCGAGCAATTAATATGAGGAAACCCAACAACATCCCAGAGTTGAAGCTGTTCTGTACTTTAAAACACCTACGGAGATTAATCATCTTGAGTGTGTAAATGACCAATTAGAATGTGTACTTCGCTCAACCCTCGACACGACTGCCCCTGCTAGGGTCAAACGTATTAGGGAAAAAAGGCTAGCACCATGGTATAATGACCACACCCGTACCTTAAAGCAAAGAACACGGCATTTAGAGCGCAAGTGGAGACATAGTAAATTGGAGGTGTTTAAGATTGCTTGGAGGGACAGCATGGCAGAGTATAAGCATGCCCTCACTAAAGCTAAAGCTGCATACTTCTCTTCAATCATAGAAGAAAATAAGGATAATCCAAGATTTTTCTTTAATAATACAGTCCCAAATTAACAACACCCCACAGAAAGTGACTCTCCCGTTCTGTGTAATTTTAACAGTAATGATTTCATGACTTTCTTTAATGATAAGATAGAAAAACATTAGGCATAAAACTCATGCTCATCACATCACCCAACTGTTCAGCAACCTTCCAGATGCAGCACTAGTGAAGACATTTGTTTAATGAGCTGTAAATCAAGACTAGAATTCTTTTACCCCAATTACTAATACTGAACTATCCGCACTGATCAGCTCGTCTAAGTCATCAACATGTTTATTAGATCCAATTTCCTAAACGTTTACTCAAACAAGTATTACCTAGTGTTATAGAGCCAGTGTTAGCTATTTTAATTCATCCCTTACCTTAGGTTATGTGCCCAAATCCTTTAAGTCTCTGCCGTTATCAAACCACTGATTAAAAAGCCAATCTTGACCCTTGTGTGATATCTAATTATAGACCAATTTCAAATCTAAAGTTACTGTCCCAAATCTTAGAAAAAGCTGTCTATCAGCAGCTCTGCAGTTACCTCCCAAGGAATGAAATTTATGAAACATTTCAGTCTGGCTTCAGGCCCCATCATAGTACTGAAACAGCATTAATTAGGGTACTAAATGATTTGTTAATGTCCTCAGATAAGGGATGTGTTTTCTTTTCTTGTTCTGTTCGATTTAAGTGCAGCATTTGACACTATAGATCATGATGTTTTACTAAACATACTAGAAAATACGTAGGTATTGAGGGATCAGCACTTTCTTGGTTTAAATCCTACTTAACTGACCGGTACCAGTTTTTTGTTCATATAATAATCTAAGGTCTAAGCTAAGTATGGCGTGCCTCAGGGGTCAGTGCTTGGCCCGCTTTTATTCTCTCTGTACATGCTACCACTAGGCTCAGTTATTCGTAAACATGGCATTAGTTTTTTCCACTGCTATGCAGATGATACACAGCTGTACATATCAGCCAAACCTAATGACAGCCTTACAATCAACAAAATCGAGGATTGTGTAAAGGAAATAAAAGATTGGATGTTATTTAATTTTCTCTTACTTAACTCCGATAAAACTGAAATTCTATTAGTGGGACCCAAGGCTGTGAGAGACAGTTGGCTACATCTATCCTAAAATCTAGATGGCTGTCCAGTATTGCCCAGTCCCCGTCTGTAAAAAACTTAGTTGGTCACATTTGATTCAGATCTCTCCTTTGATGCGCACATAGCAGCATCACTCGAATTGCTTTCCTTTCAATTACGTAATATCGCTTTAAGCTTAGAAATATCCTCTCTTTTAATGATGCAGAAAAAAACTTGTTCTGCGTTTTTAACCTCAAGGTTGGATTACTGTAACGCCTTACTTACTGGATGCTCTAGTAATCCTATAAATAAACTTCAGTTAGTTTCAGAATGCAGCTGCCCGAGTGCTACAGTCGCCGCCGTATGAAAAAACTTTGGGCACCCCTGATAATTTTTCATGATTTTTTCGTTATAAATCATTGGTTGTCCAGCTCAGCAATTTCAGGTAAATATATAATATAGCAGATGAATGAACACCGTGATATTTTGAGAAGTGAAATTAAGTTTATAGGTTTTTTACAGAAAGTGTGCAGTAATTATTCAAACAAAATTAGGCAGGTGCATAAATTTGGGCACCCTTGTCATTTGACATACCACTAATTATTGGAACACAAAAATTGTTTTGTAAGCTCATTGACCCTTGATCTACATACACAAGTGAATCCAACTATGAGAAAGTGTTAAGGTGGCCAATTGGAAGTTTTTCTCCTCTTTGCATCTTCTCTGAAGAGTGGCAACATGGGAGCCTCAAAACAACTCTCAAATGGCCTGAAAACAAAGGTTGTTCCACATCATGGTTCAGGGAAAGGGAAAAGCTCTCTCAGAGATTTCAGCTGTCAGTTTCCCACTGTGAGGAACATAGTGAGGCAATGGAAGACCACAGGCACAGTTCTAGTTAAGGAACTCCCGAAAGTGGCAGAAAAGTGGCAACCAAGAAAAATCTCAGATGGGCAGGACCAAGAAAAATCTCAGATGGGCAGAGGCGAAGGATGGGAGAACAGTCATAGTCAAGCCACAGACCACCTCCAAAGACCTACAACCTCATCTTGCTGCAGATGGTGTCACTGTTCATAATTCAACTATACAGCGCACTTTGCACAAGGAGAGGCTGTATGGGAGAGTAATGCAGAAGAAGCCTTTTCTGCAGACACGCCACAAACAGAGTCACTTGAGGTGTGCTACAGCACATTTGGACAATCCAGCTTCATTTTGGAATAAGTGCTGTGTTACTGATGAAACTAAAATTGAGTTATTTGGACATAACAAGGAGCGGAAAAGGAACACAGCATCCCAAGACAAACACTTGCTACCCACAGTAAAATTTGGTGGCGGTTCCATAATGCCCGCGGGACTGTGTGGCCAGTGCAGGTACTAGGAATCTTGTTAAAATTGAGGGTCGCATGGATTCCAGTTAATATCTCCAGATTCTTAAGAACAATGTTCAAGAATCAGTGACAAAGTTGCACCGAGGCCAACGACCCCAAACCCTGCTCATAATCTACTAAGGCATTCATGCAGAGGAACCAGTACAACGTTCTGGAATGGCCATCTCAGTCCCCAGACATGAATATTACTGAAAATGTGGGCTGTCCATGCTTGGAAACCATCAAAGATGACTGAACTGGAGATGTTTCTAAAGAAGAATGGTCCAAAGCACCTTCAACCAGAATCCAGACTGGAAGCTGTAGGAAGCGTTTAGCGGCTGTTATTTCTACAAAATGAGGATCTACTAAATATTGATGTAATTTTTCTGCTGGGGTGCCCAAATTTATGCACCTGCCTAATTTTGTTTGAATAATTACTGCACACTTTCTGTAAATCCTATACACTTCATTTCACTTCTCAAATATCACTGTGTTCATCTGCTATATGATATATTTAACTCAAGTTGCTGATCTGAACAACCAATGATTTATAAACTAAAATCATGAAAATTATCAGGGGTGCCAAACTTTTTCATACGACTGTAACTCGAACTAGAAAATTTTATCATATCACTCCTGTTCTATCATCACTACACTGGTTACCAGTCAAATTCCGCATTGATTACAAAATACTTCTTATAACTTATAAAGCTCTACATGGCCTGGCCCCACATTATCTGAGTGAACTCTTAGAGTTTTACAATCCAACTCGTCTACTTCGTTCGCAGGGTACAGGACTTCTTTTAGTTCCTAGAATTAAAAAAGTCACAGCCGGGAGAAAGGCTTTCTCATACATGGCCCCCCAACTCTGGAATAAACTTCCCACTTTAGTTCGAGACTCAGACACTCTCCAAATTTTTAAGTCTAGGCTAAAGACATACCTATTTACACCGGCTTTTCACTAGATTTAGACCAGGATGCATGGCTTGGGTCACTGGGGCCGGAGTCTGGAGTCATGTTTGGCCTGCCTGCCTTGTCCGCTAGCCGGGAGTGTCGGTGGGCGGTCTGGCTGAAACTGGGCTTCAGTCCTCGTGGATCTTGGCTCGTGCACCCTTGCCTTAGAATAAGGGCAGAGCTGGGGGTTCATAGTCAAAGAGTCTTATGGTGATCAGAGACGTTTGGGTTGCTGTCTTCTGCCTCCCCGTGGGTTTTGCCAATGTCTCATGTGATCCCTCTTGGCTGTGTTTCCTACCAGTTTCTCCTCTTTCTAGCTATGCTGCTTATAGCTAATGCTGCCGGGGTCTCATGCTACACTTGGCATCAGTGATTGACATGGCATCAGTGATTGTTTAATAGACACTGTGCTCTTAATCAATAACTAATTACATTTTCTGTTTTCTCTCCGAGCTGTGTTCCGGCAATTCCCAGCCCCCACACATAATGTTCCCATCTGCTGGAGCTCCACTCCAAGCTGCTTCCGTCATCAGCTCCAGCCCCATCATACCCGGGCCACTTAATGTCGATGTGCATATTCACATTTTATTTTAACTTTGACTCCATGACTTTAGTTTCGCTCTTAGATTTATCATCTACGCCGCCCAAGGAGGTTGGGTCCCTTTTTGAGTCTTGGTCCTCCCAAGGTTTCTTCCTAGAACTAGGGAGTTTTTCCTTGCCACTGTCGCCCTAGGCTTGCTCAATTTGGGATTGGACGTAGTTATTAGGAGATAATCTAAACTTGTAAAGTTGCTTTGAGACAATGCTCCATTGTAAAAAGCGCTATATAAATAAATCTGACTTGACTTGACTACTCAGGAATGGACTAAAATTCTCCAAGGCGGCATGTAGGACTGATCAACAATTACAAAAACGTTTAGTTGCAGTTATTGCTGCACAGGAAGGTCACACCAGATACTAAAAGCAAATGTTCACAAACTTTTGCCTTTCACTAATATGTAATATTGGATCATTTTCCTCAATAAATAAATGGCAAAGTATTGTATTTTTGTCTCATTTGTTTAACTGGGTTTTCTTTATCTACTTTTAGGACTTATGTGAAAATCTGATGATTTTTTAGGTCATATTTATGCAGAAATACAGAAAATTCTAAAGGGTTCACAAACGTTCAAGCACCACTGTAGTTACATTGCCAAAAACAAAGCCATTGTACATAACACATCCTGTGAATATACAACTCCAAATCAGAAAAAGTTGGGACGGCATAGAAAATGCTAATTCAAAAATAATGTGTCCTTTACATTTACTTCGACTTTTATTTCATTGCAGACTGTTAGATATGTCATGTTGTTCTGGTCAACTTTATTTAACTTGTTAATAAACCTCCATTCCTGCATTTTAGACCTGCAACACTTTCCAAAAAGTAGGGATGGGGACAATTTAGGTCTAGCAATGAGGCAAAATGTATGTTACATTTTAAGTGGCATTTGTGAATGTAGCTCCATATTGTCGTGTTTGACAGAGGTCTGCCAAAGTTATCCCTTGCCCATATGGTTCTATCAGCTATCGATGAATGATGGTTCTGGGAAAAAAACAACAACCAAATAATGATGTGATTTCAAATAGGTGATGTCAACAGGTGGTTATAAGCCGTATTTATGTCTTTGCAGAGCAACAATATTGAAATGTTTAAAAACAATGTTCCTCAAATAAATATGGGAAAGGATTTGCATATTTCTCCTTCTACAGTGCATAATATCATAAAACGATTCAACAAATCTGGAGGAATTTCAGTGCATAAAGACCCTGGGTGCAAGCCTAAACCTGTGATCTCTGATCCCTCAGATGACAGAACGAAATCATGATTACAATCATTACAATCACTTATTTGAAATCACATCATTATTTAGTTTTTTTTTTCTTCATTACTGGCACTAAATTGCCCAAACTTTTTTTTTTGGAATGTGTTTTTGCAGGCTTGAAATGCAAGCATAAATTGACCAGACAAAACATGAAATATCTTGGGTGTTGGGTGTGTACCGGGACCATTTATGTCTAGCAATGATGTAAAATCCTAAAAACAAAGTTATTTCAAACAGGTGATTGTAATCATGGTTTGGTTTAATGAAATAAAAAAACAG
Organism: Ancistrus triradiatus; assembly: GCA_025084515.1. Taxonomy (NCBI): domain Eukaryota; kingdom Metazoa; phylum Chordata; class Actinopteri; order Siluriformes; family Loricariidae; genus Ancistrus; species Ancistrus triradiatus. The sequence continues at coordinate 207,533 of JAJAGP010001112.1, forward strand.
TATCCACAAAAGGCTGAGTCAATGAAAATTATTGAAATTTTTAACAACAATGTCCCTCAAAGACTCAAAGAAATATTAAAGGGATTTGCATATTTCAGTCCCAACTTTTTCTGATTTGGCTCATTTTGCATTGTCTTGTTGAAAAATGCATGAACACCCCTGGAAAACATGTCGTGTTGAAGGCACCCATGATGCCATACCATGACAGACCCTGGCTTTTGAACTATTGGCGTTTGGTCACTGATATAAGTCTGGATGATTCTTTTCATCTTAGGTCCTTAGCACACGGCATCCATTTCTTCAATAAAATACCTAGATTACTGATTCATTTGGCCACAATACACAAGGTTTGCCAAAGTATTCCCTTTGCCCATGTGGTTCTATCAGCTATTGATGAATGATGGTTCTTGATGCAGTGCCATCTGAGGGATCAGAAATCACAGCTCTTCATTTTAGGTTTGTGCCCTTGCCCTTTACATACTGAAATTCCTCCAGATTCTTTTAATCGTTTAATGATATTATGCACTGTATAGGGAGAAATATGCAAATCCCATCCAATCTTTATTTGAGTAACATTGTTTTTAAACATTTCAGTAATTTTCTCATGCAAATTTGAGATCCTCTGCCCATCTTTACTCCTCAAAGAATTAGACTTTTATGGATACTGATTTTGTACCAAATCATGATTATAATCACCTGTTGACATCACCTGTTTAAAATCACATCATTTAATTTTTTTTATCTCATTACTAGCCCTAAATTGCCATATCCTGATTTTTTTGTAAAGTGTTACAGGCCTGTAATGCAGGAATACATGTTTATTAACATGTTAATACATGTTTTTCTAGCTATGCTGCTATAGCTAATACTGCCGGGGTCTCATGCTACACTTGGCATCAGTGATTGACATGGCATCAGTGATTGTTAATAAACACTGTGCTCTTAATCAATAACTAATTACATTTTCTGTTTTCTCTCCGAGCTGTGTTCCGGCAGTTCCGGCCCTACACATGATGTACATCTGATGGAGCTCCACTGTGCATAATTCACATTTTATTCGACCATGATGGACTCCATGACTTTAGTTTCGCTCTTAGATTTATCATCATACCCCGGCCACTTAATGTCGATGTGCTACTTCACATTCTATTCAAACTTTGACTCCATGACTTTAGTTCGCTCTTAGATTTATCATCTACGCCGCCCAAGGAGGTTGGGTCCCTTTTTGAGTCTTGGTCCTCCCAAGGTTTCTTCCTAGAACTAGGGAGTTTTTCCTTGCCACTGTCGCCCTAGGCTTGCTCAATTTGAGATTGGACGTAGTTATTAGGAGATAATCTAAACCTGTAAAGTTGCTTTGAGACAATGCTCCATTGTAAAAAGCGCTATATAAATAAATCTGACTATTAACAAACGAAATGAAGTTGATCAGAAAAAAAAAGATGAAATATCTTGGTTCATACTGTCTGAAATAAAATAATTCAGCATACATGTAAGGGACCCTTTGTCTTCTTTTAATTTCCATTTTTCATGCCTTCCCAACTTTTTCTGGTTTGGGGTTGTATATATATAATAAATAGATTAACAGTCATATGGGTGTGGATTTACTGATGTTTGATAAATCAGTCATATTCCTGATTCCCAATTTACTGATTGACAGTTGCTTATGAGGTTCCACCCCTTTGGAAGTTGAACCAATAATCATGAGAAAAATACACTGTCCGAAAAAATGTGAAGATGTTTTCTTCTGTGCCAATTGTACACACCCACACTACATTCACTGCCAATGAAGCCTATGTTTTCAGGCACGGCTCAAAATGCATTAAAAGCTGTATATCCAATGAGTGTTAATCTTTTATCACATTAAATCAGAGTACATGATCACTCATTAGACACTCAGAAATGCACATGCTTCAGTGAGTGTCTATTGGCTTCAAAGGATACCTTGCAAACAAGCTGTGCTGTAAATCAGAAGTAGTTTGAGTGTATGTATAATGAACACGGAGCACAATATCGCAGTGAGTTCACTAAAATATTGAATTCTACCAAGATTAATGAATAATACACTATGGTAAACCTTCAACTGCTACATTTAATTAAATTAACAATTGGGCTTCCCAAGTGGTCGTAAAGCAAGTAGGCCTACCCATGCACTCTATAAAAACTAACTATAGATTTACTAACCATTACTATCCATAACCATAACTATCCATTCACTAACTAGCTATCCATTTTCTAAATTAGGACATATTAAAATGATCCTATATGAGTCTGAACAGCACCACGAGGAGCACATTCTGAAAAGATTTTACTCAAAAGATTTTAAAAGATTTCACTGAGCTGCACAGGGGAAAATAATTACACGTACTACAATTGAGCTCAAAATTTCAGACATCAATCACAGTGAAATGAGAAAGCAGCACAGCACATCTTGTACATGGAGAATATCATTCCTATTCAAGACGCACATCTTTAGAACTGAAAGTATATTTTACTTACGAATGTGACCAGAACCTTTTTATAGTGGAGAGTGCAAGGTGAGCGACCATATTTAAAACTGTTTAATTCAGAGAGAGTGAGTGAGAGAGGCAGTGACAGGGAGAAGTGAGCAGTGAAGCATTTCCACAGAAATGGTTTAACACTGACTGGTGAGGAGCTGCACCTGATCCTGCAGATTATTTTCTCATTTGTCAGGAGGTGACATACTGAGACCAGGCAGCCCACCTGAATCCATGCTCTAAACCAGCCAATCTGCAGGTCCAGTGAACCAGGGCCTGCCAAATCCTCTAAAATCCTTCCAGTTGACTGGCAAACACTGCCAGCATGAGAAATGAGAACAGCACGTTCTATTACCATGACTTGCTAAAAATAATCTATATATATAATGCAACCACCAACCAGAAATAATTAGGACCAAATTTTGGATGCAGTGCGGCTTGCATTTATTTAGACTTTTATTTCATTGCAGACAGTAGGAACCCAAGATGTTTCATAATTTGTCTGGTCAACTTCATTTCATTTGTTAATATCCACCCATTCCATTTCAGGCTTGCAACACATTACAAAAAAGGTTGACAGTTCCCTTTAGGGCTAGTAATGAAATTAAAAAAACAACAACAACTAAATAGTGATATGATTTCAAACAGCATGTTACATTTTAAGTGTGAATGTAACTCCATATATCGTATTTTTCGGACCATAAGGCGCACTTAAAATCCTTTAATTTTCTCAAAAATCAGTGCGCCTTAAAATGTGGTGCGCCTAATATATGAATTAATTCTGGTTGTGCTTTCTGACCTAGAACCGATTGTAGATGGTACACGGCGCTCATAAATCTGTCAAAATGTTTAAGCACGGCCTTGGTAAGTTGCGAAGCTTACGGCCACCGTAGTCATGAGCATAGCGGAGTAATACGACCTGTGCCTCAACATTAGGGTGTGTGCATTCATTCATTTATTTTCGATTTCAAACTCAATGCTATCAGTCACGGAGTACAACATTGAAATAGAGCAGCTGCGAGAGAATTCAACATTAACGAGTCAATAATACGGAAGTGGAGGAAGCAAGAAGACGCCCTGCGCCAGATAAAGAAGACCAAACTGAGTTTCTGAGGGAACTTGAGAGTTTTGTTTCATTTAATGCGCCTTATAACCCGGTGCGCCGTATAGCCCGAAAATACAGTAGTAGTGTTTGACAGAGGTTTGCCAAAGTTGTCCCTTGCCCATGTGGTTCTATCAGCTATTGATGGTTCTTTCAAGAACAACTAAATAATGATGTGATTTCAAACAGGTGATGTCAACAGGTGGTTATAATTATGATCTGGTACAAAAGCAGTATTTATGAAAGGCGAGTCTTTGAAAAGCAACAATATTGAATTGTTTAAAATTCATGTTCTGTTTTTGTACCAAATCATGATTACAGTCATTACAATCACTTTTAAATCACATCATTATTTAGTTTTTTACTTCATTACTGGGCCTAAATTGCCCCCGGTCCCAATTTTTTTGGAATGTGTTTTTGCAGACCTGAAATGCAAGCATAGATGTTCATTAACAAATGAAATGAAATTGACCTGACAAAACATAAAATATCTTGGATGTATACTGTCTGTAAAACAATAAAAGGCAAAATAAATGTAAGACAAACTGCATGTTTTATTTTTTTGTTGTAGTAGGAGTTGTAGAAGGGTACTTAACTTTAGAGCAAATTAGAGCAAATTATGCAAATTATGCTGCCTTCAAGATGGCATCTTTTGCAGGGATGGCTGTGCACTTTTCAACAAGACCATGCAAAACCACATGCTGCAGACAATACAAAGGCATATCAGTGGAAGAAGAGAATATGGGTACTCGACTGGCCTTCCTGTAGCCCTGACCTGTCCCCAATAGAAAATGTGTGGAGAATATAGAAACAAAAATGGCTGCATCAACCCTGTATTGTTTCATGCCTTAAGACGTATTTGCAGGAAGTATGCAACAAAATAACACTTAACACTTCATCACTTGATATTCTTGGTTCCACCCAGGAAAAAATGTACTGTGAATTTTCATAGTAAAACTGTGAATTACTTGACAGTTTTAATGTGAACTTTCAGTTTGACCATGAAGTTCAGTTTTACTATGAATTTTTGATGGTAATTTGGCCACTTCATGGTTCTACTGTTAAATTTTATAGTACAACTGTAAACTTGGTCGACTATGAACTGATCATGAATTATTTCACAGTTGTACTATGAATTTTGGTGGTAATTTGGCCCCTTCATGGTTCTATTGTCAAATTTCACAGTACATTTTTTTCTGGGCAAAAATATCTTTTACGTGTTGTGAGAAGGACTGGCAACATTACTAAGTGTTAGATGCAGGTAAGTGTTAGATATGTTACTGTCCTAACTTTTTTTGGAATGTGTTGCAGGACTGAAATGCAGGAATGGATGTATATTAACAAATTAAATTACTTTGATCAGACAAAACATGAAATATCTTGCTTCATACTGTATGAAAAGAAATAAAAGTCAAAGTAAATGTAAGAAACACTGCATTGTATTTTTATTTGCATTTCCCATATTGTCCCAATTTTGCTGATTTGGGTGTGTACATGCCAGTAGCTTTGTCAAAGACACTAACCTACCACCACAGGCAACAGGATGGAGTTTCAGCAGTGAAATGACTCCCAGGTGCAACAGTGATCCTATTCCAATCCTGGAATGGACTGGCATCCTATCTAAGACAGATTTAGGCCAAATCTGAAAAAAGTAGATTATAAGAACCCAATTAAACAAACAAGACAAAAATATTAATACTTGCTCATTTATTTATTGACGAAAATGATGCAATATTACATATCTGAGTGTCAACTATATGTGAACCTCTAAAATTAGCAGTTAGTTTGAAAGGGAAATTATGGTCAAGTGCTTTCAATCATTGGGATGACAGGTGTGAGTGGGCACACTGTTGTATTTAAGGAACAGGGACCTGTTAGTGAGATATGCAGTACATATGATTGATGCTTGTGGAAGTGTATCATAGCATGGACAACATCTCATATGTTAGGTCATATGTATGCATAAATATAAATATAGAAAAATATAAGAGTTCACAAAATTCCGAAGTAGTGTTTGTGCCTCTGTTTATATTACTACTGTTATTCAGAAAAAGTTTGGACAGTATGTTAAATGTAAATAATAAATATATGCAGTGTTCCTTACATTTCCTTGGACTTTTATTTCATTGCAGACAGTATGAACTCAAGGTATTACAGTTTTTTTTTCTAGTCAACTTCATTAATTTTTTTAATAAACATCCATTCCTGAATTTCAGGCTTGCAACACATTCCCAAAAAAAATTGGGACAGGGACAATTTAGGGCTAATAATGAGTTTAAAAAAACAAATAAATAATAACATGATTTCAAGTAAATTATTTCATGATTTCAGGTAAAGTCAACAGGTGATTATAACATGATTTGGAACAAAAGCAGTATCCACAAAAAGCTGAGTCTTTGAGGAGTAAAGATGGTCAGAGGAGCTCCAGTTCATGAAGAAATGTTTAAGAAAATTATTGAAATGTTTTAAAACAATGTTCCTCAAAGACTGGAAGGGATTTACATATTTTAGTCTTAACATTTTCTGTTTTGGCTCATTTTGCATTGTCTTGTTGAAAAATGCACGGATGACCCTGGAAAAGATGTCGACTTGAAATCAGCTTATGTTGCTCTAAAATACCAGGGTACTTTTGCATTAATGCTGCCATCACATAAGTGTAAATGATCTTTGCCAAGGGCACTGACCTAACCACATAGCTTTGGTCCGGAACACACCGCAACCATTTCTTTCAAAAAAGATCTGGAATCCTGATTGGTCTGACCACAATACTTTTCCACTGTGTGATGGTCCATCCTAGATGCCTCAGAGCCCAGTGAAGTCGATGCCGCTCCTGGACATGGTTAAAATAAGGCTTCTTTTTTTCACGATAATGTTTTAAGTTTCATTTTTGAATGTAACTCTGTATTGTATTGTTCTTACACATTTGTTGATAAACTGGAGATTCTCTGCCCATCTTTACTCATCAAAGTCTCAACCATTTGTCAATACTGCTTTTGTACCAATTCATATACAGTAATCAGGTGTTGAATCATATAACTGCTTGTTGACATTACCTGTTTGAAATCACATCATTATTTACCTTTTTTAAACCTCATTAGTAGGAATACCTTGCCCCCATCCCAACTTTTTTTGGAATGTGTTTCAGGCCTGAAATGCTGGAATGCATGTTAATTAACAAATTAAATTAATTGTACCAGAAAAAAAACTCTGAAATATATTGGGTTCATACTGTCTGCAATGAAATAAAAGTCAAAGGAAATGTTAGGGACACTGCATGTATTTTTTTATTTGCATTATCCTTACCATCCCAACTTTTTCTGATTTGGAGCTGTACATGTTGGGGTGGGGTGCAGCCATGACAAAGCAACTGGTCACAATAACATAGAGGATGCAATGTTTTCAGACCTTGATTAATAATACCAATAATCATACAAAGGAAACAAGTTTATATTAATTTCTTAACAAAACAATAATATTATTTTAAATTAAGAAAGCTCAGAACTCAATATTTCAGTCTCAGTTGCCATTTTTCTTAATAAATCCGATTTGATTCAGGTGATCACCTAATCAGTACCTTGTTAAGTAGAATGAGGTGTGTGCCTGTACTGAAATTTAATTGCTGCCATACATGATAGATATGTTGATGTTAAACAAATTAGGAGTGGTCTCTTAATTTTTCCAGAGCTGTGTGTGCCCAAGCAATAAATCAATCTCAGAGGTGCAGAGGATCATACTGTCTGTCATGTGTGCAGGGGGAAGGGACCCGCATCTGAGATAGAGGCATGAGCAAGCTCCCATCGAACTCCCACTGCACAGGGCTGACAAAGCAGCAACGAGCAAGGATGGGTATAGATTCAAAGTCTGACATGGGTCCGGGAACATGCAAGCAGGATAATGCGTCTGCCTTTAGGTTTTGGGATAAAGGAGGTAGACTATGGTAGAGTGAAAACAAGTGAAGAATAATAACCACTGGGTCTGAAGGGGGAAAAGGTGTTTGGAAGAGCCAGATATTGCTTAGTATTATGATTAGGGATGTACCGATATTGATTTTTTTGGGCCGATACGATAACCGATTATTAGCACACTGTTGTTGCCGATACCGATATTAAAACCGATAATTTAAACTTTCTGTAGTTACAAGCAGTTCACATTATAATCCATAAATGAACTGCTGTTAAAAACTGGATCAGTCATTCATTTTACATAGCAATAAATCAGGTGAATCAGACATGACTATTACTGTAAACATAAGCTGCAGTTCACACAAAGGAAAACGCTTTCATTCCATTTTATTTTCTGTCCTTAGCCAAAAACCAAAGAATATATTCAATCACACAACATTAACCTCTGACAAGAGTATTCCACATAAAGGTTGTACTTGACAAAACTAAATATCTCCTTTTTTCCTTTGAACTGTAGTTACAGGAACAGTCTACAGTTGTGGCCTACATAAAACACAGGCAGAATATATGGCTTGATTATCCCATATGAAAATGGAAACAAAACAACATTCACAGAATGAGTGAAAATAATTTAACTACTTTTGAAAACTATCAAAAATAGAAGGAGCAAATATTAGTGCTCTGTTACTTGGAGAGCATGAGAGGCAGATTTTTCTTTACAAAAATAAGCATTTCTGCTTTCTCGCATGCAATCCTGTTGCGTTTCTCATCCACCAAATGACCAGCATCAGAGAATAAACGTTCACTATCAACACTGGTTGGCGGGGCTGACAGATATTTTCTTGCAGCTTGGCCCAGGGCAGGGAAACGACTTTTGTTGTTCCTCCAATATCCAAAAGGACTTTCACTCCTGGGAATGAGGGACTCGGCCAGGTAACTCTGAATCTAAGAAAAACACAAGAGAGCTCAGGGAAACCAAGCCTAATGCTATTCAGTGATGTAGTCAGTCTGTTGAGACATGACTGCATTTTATATGCTTGTTTACTTAGAGACAGAACTATAGATTTAAAATCAGCTTCAGTTTAATTTATTTGTGTGATTGATAGCCTATGAAATGTGCTGAAGTCAAAGTAAGCTCACCTGTACGGTTGCTGGACTTTGTTCTTCTTCGAATGAGCTGTTTTCCTGAATAATTTCATGTCCAGCAAGGAATTACCGTCTGACCTGGTTCTTTTGCTTCGTGGTTCTTGTGCTGTATCACCGACAGAGTCGCTACAACCAGCAGCAGCGTCATGCTCATTGAGATCGGTCATACATCCCACCTGTTCTCGCAACATTTCTATTGCTTTCGATTTTGTTTTGGAGTCAAAATAGCGATCTTTGTACCTAGTATCCAGTACCATTGTAAGCAGATACAAAGGTTCTGTACCAATGTGTCGGAATCGTTCATTTACTGCTAGCAGCAGAGTTTCTTTGGTTGTTCTAACTCCGTGGTCAGATTTGTGTGTCTTTTTTAACAGACGTTTCAGTGCCTCTATCGAGGGGATCACATCTGACGCTAGGGCCGTTAATGCGCTGATTTCTCGTGTCAAATGCTCGAATGGTTCCAGAAGAGTCACCACGTTCTCAATAAGCATCCACTGATTCAGTGATAGACTCACCGGTAATTCGTGATCTGCCGCATATGCAGCTAGCACCCGCTTCTGTTCCAACAAGCTCCACATCATATAAAACGTGCTGTTCCACCTCGTGGAAATGTCCTGTTGAAACACAGTATTTTTCGTCCCCAATTGTATCTGCACTTCTTTGAGATGGGAGCTAGCAAGATGAGAGTGCTTAAAATGACCCACTAGTTTTCTCCCGATGAACACACAGTCCGAAATGCTTCGCTGGCTTAGTACACCTTCGTTAACAGCCAGCTGCAGGGTATGTGCCATGCAGCCCAAGCTAGCAAGCCCACTCTCCTCCATAGCCTTTGCCATATTGCGAGCATTATCTCTGATAACAACGTGCACCATTTCCTTTGTTATGTTCCACTTGCCAAGCATCTCATCAAAAGCAGCGGAGATTGATGCTGCCGTATGTGAAGTGCAGAACTCCTGTGCGTGCAACATTTGCCTTTTTCATATGAAAATCTTCATCGAGCCACTGAACGGTTAAGCTTAACATGCTTATTGGACTAACATCCGAACTCCATATGTCAGTGGTAAAGCGTCTCTGACATTAGCTTTGATTAGGTCGTGTATGTGTGAGGCGACGACATTGTAGAGAGCCGGCAGAGCAACGTCTGAAAAATAACGACGGCTTGGGAGAGTATAGCGAGGTTCCAAACATTCAATCAGTCGGCGCAATCCCTGACCCTGCACAACGGAAAATGGTTGGTCATCAAGAGCCATAAATTCAATGATTTTGTCCGTGATGGCTTTAGCTTTCGGACTATCTTTTGCAAATTTCATGCCACTTTCAAGTGCCTGTTTTATAGGCACAACTGTTGCTGCTGTTCCCGTTTTCTTGACGATGCTAGCTGCCTCATATTCTTTATATAAATCAGTGCAAAGATGGCTTCTCAAATGACTGACTAGGTTAGTGGTATTGAAAGCCCTTACTTTATTTCCTCCTCGTTGTACTTCAGCCGAATATTTATTGCAAATTGCAGTTATGTTGTTCTCGGCTGAAACTGTGAAAAACTTCCACACAGCAGACATTTTCACTGTGCAGCGCAGAAGCCCGAGTATATGTGCGTCAGTGCGCATGCGCAATTAAAATAAAGGCAGAAAGTTATCGGTTGTAATATCGGCTCAAATTCTAATATCGGACCGATGCCGATAACTGAAAAAAATCCATATATCGGCCAATAATATATCGGCCGCCGATATATCGTGCATGACTAATTATGATCACTATGAACTGTGAAAGGAGATCATTTACAGCCACCGTTCTTCTGGGGCCTACTATATAGCAAGATGTTCTAAGTTGCCAATACTATAGTTCCCCCAAGGTGATGTACACCAGAGAAGCTACAGATTGGATGTGAATCTCACTTTTCAGCCTTAACAATGAGCCAATGCTGGAGTAGGACTGGGAGAATGAGGCAAACATGCTGAACAAGGGATTATACCAGGGTACCCATATATATACAGGTACCTGTATAAGTTATAAGAAATTGGCCCAACATCACACAACAGAGGAGTTCGGTGGCATTCCCAGGTGCAGAACACATTGGCCAGTTCAAAATAATCAGTAGGGACATTGAGAGGAAATGGGTACTGGGGTTCGGATCAGAGATGTGGCATACAGGTAGCGTTCGGGCAGTGAGAGACAGTTCTGAGTACAATGTACATTTACATTACATTTACAGCATTTAGCAGACGCCCTTATCCAGAGCGACTTACAATTGGTACAACCTTACAATCCAAGCAATTGTGGGTTAAGGGTCTTGCTCAAGGACCCAACAGTGGCAGCAAGGCAGTGGTGGGATTTGAACTCTGGACCTTCTGGTCCATAGTCCAGTACCTTAACCACTAGGCCACCACAGTCCCGTACAATGAGTACAATGTACCAGTGTGTGAGCTCACCCTCATACCAGGAGAAGATTGGTTTGTGCACTTTCAGCCAGGACAGGCCCAAAATGACAGAGTATGTGTGGAATGAAGAGATGGATGGATTCATGATGGAGCACACTCAAAGATGTGTGGAGGGGCATTTCTGACTTAACAAATGGCACTAGGTAGGCACTCCAATGAGCATGACCCTTAGTGGGCCGAGCCAGGTAGGTCTGGATGAGATGTCCTGGCTTCTTGCTGTAGAAGCACAGGCCTGTGGTGAGGAAAGAGGCGATTATTAAATGAAGGTGTTTATAATTAATGGAGAAAAAAATCCAAACCTACATGACCCTGTGTGAAAAAGTGATTGGCCCCTATACCTAACAGCTGGTTGGGCCACCCTTAGCAGCAACAACTGCAACCAAGCATTTGCAATAACTTGCAATGAGTCTTTTACAGCGTTGTAGAGGAAGTTTGGCCCACTCATCTTTGCAGAATTGTTGTAATTCAGCCACATTTTAGGGTTTTCGAGTATGAACGGTCAAGCCACAGCATCTCAATAGCAAGTCTTCCAGGTCCTGCAGCAGCAAAACAGTCCCAGACCATCACACTACCACCACCATATTTTACTGTTTGTATAATGTTCTTTTTCTGAAATTCTGTGTTACTTTTACGGCAGATGTAATGGGACACACACCTTCCAAAGAGTTCAACTTTTGTCACGTCAGTCCACAGTATGTTTTCCCAAAAGTCTTGGGGATCATCAATATTTTTCTGGAAAAATTGAGATGAGCGTTAATGTCCTTTTTGCTCAGCAGTGGTTTTCATCTCGGAACCCTGTCATGCAGGAAATTTTGCCCAGTCTCTTTCTTATGGTGGAGGCATGAACACTGACCTTAACTGGGGCAAGTGAGGCCTGCAGTTATTTGGATGTTGGTATGGGGTCTTTTGTGACCTCTTGGATGAGTCGTTGCTGCGCTCTTGGAGTAATTTTGGTCGGCCGGCTACTTCTGGGAAGGTTCACCACTGTTTCATGTCATTGCCATTTGTGGATAATGGTTCTCACTGTGGTTTGCTGGAGTCCCAAAACTTTAGAAATGGCTTTATAACCCTTTCCAGACTGATAGATCTCAATTACTTTCTTTCTCAATTGTTCTATAAATTTCTCTCAGCATGATGTGTAGCTGCTTTTAAGAATATATTTCACTTTGTCAGGCAGGTTCTATTTAAGTGATTCCCTGATTGAGAAAAGGTGTGGCAATAATCAGGCCTGGGTGTGGCTAGATACAGTGAACTCAGGTATGATAAAACATAGTTATGTTTTAACAAGGGGGGCAATCACTTTTACACACAGGGCCATGTAGTACTGGTTAATAATATGCACCTTCATTAAAAAACTGCATTTTGTGTTTACTTGTGTTGTCTTTGATTAATATTTAAATTGGTTTGATGTTCCGAAACACTTGTGTGACAAACATGCAAAAAAAGAGGAAATCAGGAAGGAGGCAAACACTTTTTCACACCACTGTAGTACTGGTTTCACTTACACAATTAATTATTACTGTAGATAGCCTTGGCTTGGCTAGTTATCTCTCACAATTTCTCATATGCGAGCTAGTTAAGCTATCTGGCATCTATTGTAAATTTGAGAAACTTATTTAATGCCCTTACACATTGTTAAAGTTTTGCTTGAAACAATGATTTCCAACATTCTTTTAAATACTGAAAGTATACAGTTGATGGATTTTTTAGCTTGTATACCTATTACCTAGCTAGCTAGCATAGTCAGACCTATGCAGTTTCACGAAAATCATGCCTAATATCTACTTGAAGTCAACATACAGGATAGCTGTGTTAACCCAAGAACTGTATAAGATGATATTAATAGTAGCAACAATGTTCTAAACACTGATATTTTGACTTTAATGATACTCTAGGCTAGTTACCATAATACATGTTCCCAGGGACATCATACAGTTGTGTTGACACTGGGATGTCATTATGTTATTTTAACCCAGGAACAGTACATTTGTTTATATTAACAGTAGCAGCAATTTTTTGAAACTGATGGTGATGACAGGTGACTGACAATGACATACTGAAAAGAATGAGGTTTTATTGATAATAGATAGTATGGTGTGTTATGGCAGCTGGATGTGCCGCGATGTGGAAACCAGAGGCTGGAGAGGGAAGAGAGACCGGCGTTTCGTTCCTTCAGGAAAAATAACACTGCCGTTAGAGCCAGAAAGCAGGCTATGGTAGAATGCTAGCTAAACTGCGTGCAAGCAGGGACAAAAATAACCAGTGTGAGAGCTGAAGTTGGCGGATAACTATGGCTGAAAAGCCACAGACCAAGATGGGAGCTAATTCTAGAGTTAAGCTAAGCTAAGCTAAGCTAATAGTGACAGCGCAGAAAGGCAGGTACCGGATTAAATGCGGAGACTATCTAGTGATGTCTGGACGATCAATCAGCGTATATGTAGTCTGCAGATTATTGCAAGATGATGGTCAGGTGTGGAGCGGGAGGAGAGGTGGAGAATGGAGAGCCAATCAATTGCTGTGAAAGCAGAGTACAAACACAAGCACGCCACACTCGGAAGACATAAACAAACTGAGGTAAGTGACTGTCAACAAATAACAAAACGGGTGAAAAAAGGAACAGCCACAAGATGAACCCCAACAAGAGCAGCTTGAGAAAGCCGGGGCAGCAGAACATCTTATTGTGGGACTGGAACAGAATAACATCTTAGTGTGTGGGCTGGAACTGATACCACAATCAGAGCTCAGAGAGAAAATAGAATATGTAATTATTTGTTGTTAATAACACATAACACACAGTCTATAACAGAATGCATTTGTGCGAATGTAGATTGAGACTCTGTAGCACTAAGTATAACAGCATAACTAGAAAAAGAACACAGCAAGAGGGATCACATGAGACATTAGCAATCCATTTCCCTAGCAACCAACAAACCTGAGTGATCACAGTTGAGTTGCAAGAAGACAACAACCCAATGTCCAAGATCACCACAAAACTCTTTGACTGTTAATCCCCTGGTTCTTCCCTTGGCCTAAGGCAAGGATGCACAACTCAAGATCAAAGAGCTGAAGTTCAGGCCACCAGACACTCCCAGACATATGGCCAAGGAATGACAAAGTAAGCAGGCCAAAGATGATTTCAGACTCCAGCCCCAGGAACCCAGGAAGGTTATAAATGCATGAGCCAGTTTCTCAGCATCTATAAGAGATAGTATTATTCGCAAATTTAGCAACATTATGTAGACTGGATAATGTTCCTGGGATATTCTTAAGAAACGTTTGTTAGGAGTCGCGCTGATTATGACATTTTGGGTCAGCGGCGACTCAATTGGATCTGGATATGCTTGGGGGGGGGGTGATCGCGCATATGTGAGCACTTGTTAAGCATTAATTGCGCAATTATCGACGTATATAAGTGCACTTTTGAGCTCTGTCAGGTGTCGCGTCATTCATCCATATTGGGGCCTCATCCATCTCTGGTATTCATGCTTGTTAGGGAAAGTTGGTAGCTGGCGTTTTGTAGATTGTCAGCAATTGGCAGTCAGGAGGCTGCTGGTAAACGTTAGGGTGGTGATGCTAGTGAAGGTAAAGTATCCTACTATTAGTCTCTCAGTTTCTGTCTCCTTGGTGGTGTTGGCCCACTTGCTGCGGGGAGGTGCGCCCCACCTTCTTCCTTGCACATGGCTAGCCTTTATCAAGCCACCCCTCCCTTTTCACGATCGAGGGAAGTAGCGCTTCCCATCTTGATCATGCTTTTTTGAAAGGACAGTGTGTGCTCTCTGTTAATCAGCTCTGTCCTTTTGCTTCCGCGTAGAATCATGCTCCCATAAAACATTGGCAAACTGTGATTCGCTGTCGCAATGCTCTGCTCGGGTCCTGTTGCTCTGCGCAGGCGAAAACCCACTTACGCTGTTGGAGCAGTGGAGCTACGCCTCCTGGGGTGATTGAGGTCTTCATCAACCCACTTTAGCACGTAGGCAAAATGGCTGCGGCCTTATTTGAACCGCACTATTTGTGAAAGACGTTTTTTGTTGTGCTCATTAGTATCTGGATTATTGTGCTGTGTTCTTGTAAGGACGCTATGGTTATGTGCCGCGGCTGACAAGGGAGGTTGCCACGGAGGGTGATTGGGGACTACAGCAAGATGGCCGCGGCAGCACCTGGAACTCGTTTGCGCTTATCACGGATGCTATTTAGTCAGGAGACGGTTCGCCTCTTCATCGTGGGAGCATTACCTTTTTACACATCATTTAGCCCTTTCATGTATGCTTCCGGTGATTGTCTCTGGTTCATGGACGTTGCCTTCAGGAATTTGGCGTTCATGGTACGGCGCGATTTAATTCTGGTGCTGATGTGGTTTAAGTCTAGCCATGCTCATGTTGCCTTGCTGTTATAATTTGATATAGCCTAGCTTTACATGTCCAAGTTCTAGTCATTCCATGTTATCTAGCCAAGTCTAGCCATGTTCATGTTGTATTGCTGCTATTTGATATAGCCTAGTTTCTCCATGTCCAAGTTCTATTCATGCCATGTTATCTAGCCAAGTCTATCCATGTTCATGTTGTATTGCTGCTATTTGATATAGCCTAGTTTTTCCTTGTCCAAGTTCTATTCATGCCATGTTATCTAGCCAAGTCTAGCCATGTTCATGTAGTCTTGCTGTTATTTGATACAGTCTAGCTTTCCATGTCCAAGTTCTATTCATGACATGTAATTTAGCTGAGTCTAGCCATGTCCATGTTGCCTTGCTGTTATATGGTCTAGCCTAGCTTTGCCGTGTCCAGGTTCTCTTCATGCCATGTTATTCTGTTAAGTCTTGCCTAGTTGTTATTCGATCTAGCCTAGTTTTTTCCTGTCCTAGGTCAATCTCATGCCATGTTATCTAACTTGACCTAGCCATGCTCCTGTTGCCTCACTGTGGTAGTTAGATTCTGCCCAGCCTAGTTTTGTCTGTGTGTTGTTTATGCCTTGTTTTCTCGTTATCAACTTTGCCTAGCACAGTATTGTCTATTTTTTGTTCGTACCATGCTGCCTAGTCTAGCCGGGGTCTTTAAGTTCGGGAGATCGGATCAAGCCTAGCCTAGTTACTTTGTGCATTACGTTAGTATCCCCATGTCCTGGTCGTCATTTTGTTGCAAGTTGTGCTTGGAGACCTTTGTTAATAAACTATTGCCTGCCTTGAACTGAGATCTGCATTTGTCTGCTCATGCCCGCCCCCCCATAACAGCTACAGCTCTTCACCTCCCTCGTATTCAGTTCATACCAGACCTGAGCACACTGTGCCTCCTGGCTCCGTACCTGAGCCATTAGCGTCTCCTAGCTCCATACTTGTGCCATTAGTGCCGCTTAGCTATGTACCTGAGCACGCCATGCCTCTTATCTCCATATTGGGACCTCATCCGTCTCTCGTATTCGTGCTTATTAGGGAAAGTTGGTATTTGGCGATCCGTAGATCGTCAGCAATTAGCAGTCAGGCTGGTAACCGGTAGGGTGTAAACGCAGTTTCCGTCTTCTTAGTGGTGTTGGCACGCTCGCTATGGTGAGGTGTGCCCCGCCTTCTCCTTCGCATATGGCTAGCCTAAAGGCTTTATCAAGCCACACCTACCTTTTTGCGATTGGGTGAAGTAGCGCTCTCCATCTTTATCGAGTTTTTTCGAAAGGACGATGCGTGCTGTCTGTTAATCAGCTCCATCCATTTGTTTTGGTGTTCGAATCATGCTCCCATAAGTCGTGGGAGAACTGTGATTTGCTTTTGCGATGCTCTGCTCAGGTCCTGTCGCCCTGCACAGGCATGGACCCGCCTACATCATTGGCACAGTGGAGCTACGCCATAAGCATTCAGCGCTCCTCAGTTAGGTTCCTTAAGTTAGGTTTCTGTTTCTTTTTCTTCACTGGTTGAGTGGCGCATTTGGTTTACACGGCTGTAACCAACGCTTGCGGCCAGCGATTGATCCTCAGCCACTGCTTTTGTTTTTCTTTTGCGGTTTTATTTACGTTCTATTAGTTATTTATATTTTGGTTCACCATTTTGTTACGACGAATCTTTTGTTCGCGAGGTCCTGAAGAAACAGTCGGACATCTAGGCGACTCTTGTTACAAACAATTTATTTAAAACACAAAGTGGTCTGTGAATATATCTTAGAGTTAAGCCGATCGGTTGCCCTTCTCTCCTGCAAGCAGACGAATAGAAAGAGAAAGAGAAAGAGAGAGAAAAAAGAGAGCAAAAAAGGGCCGCTCGTCTCTGAGCGAATGCTTTTGTTTCCCATCTAGGCTCCTCCTTCACTACTGGTGGAGCCAATGAAATGTGCTAGAAAGTCCAGGCTCCGCCTCCCCCCTTAGGCAGGAATCTGAAGGTTCCCTAGCCAGGGACCCAGGGGCCCAGGGAGGTGCCATTTTGAACAAAGGACCACGTGGTTAAAACTTCCCATATTGAATTTGCGTTTATAAGTTCCGAAAACCCTAACAATTTCCATCTGGAGATAACTGCAATTGGGTCCATAAGACCGTAATATTTTTATTTTCACGATTCACGTTCTTTTTAACATGATGAATCGTAACAACTTTGCTACTGCAGTCATTATTTAAGCATTGCTGTTGGGTTAACATAAAATCTTGAAATCCCAAGGTCAACACAACTGTATGATGTCCCCAGGTGAAGACAGGATGATGTTCATTGGAGCGTGTAATATGCTAACTAGCTTACAGTATCATTAAAGCTGAAACATCAGTTCCAGAACTTTGCTGCTACTTTTAGTATAAACGTATACAGTTCCTTGATTAGCACAACTATGCTATATGTTGTCTTCAAGTAAATATTAGGCATGATTTTCCTAAAACTGCATAGTTCTAACTATGCAACGGTATAATTTCAGTATATGAAAGAATGTTGAAAATCATTCCAAGCCATATTTTAACAGTGTGAAATCCCATTAAATAAGTTTCTCAGTCTGTAATTGTAGAAGTATATGGTGCAGTAACCTCTAAAGCTTAAATAAAGAAGAAGAAGAATATAAATTGAAAAATATAAAATACCTAAGACTTTTGCTCAGTAATATATATAAATTCATAATCTACAAGAGTTCAATATGTACTGTACTACTGTACTTCTACAATGCTGACCACTTGCATGTGAACAATTAAAGCAAAAAAAAATAAATAAATAAAAACATGTCATATATACTTCAGATTTTACTGATCAAGTAATTTATCAGCCATACCCTAGTTCCTGTTTGTGTAGTGTGTACTGACCTCAAGTAACATGAAATAAGGGTTTTTTCATTTTTATTAATATAAATATAATATTTATTAATAATTATTTTCTTATTTAATGTTACATGTTACTTTTTTGTGTGTCATTTTGCCCTTAGTGTTAGAGACATCACCTACTCACACAAACACAAAACTAAGCAGGACACATCAAACTGAATGTGCCACACATGCACACTTATGCCCTTTGACATAGGAAAGGGGAGCAAAAGTTTAAAATGACACAGGCAATGAAGTCATGCTCATTCTCCTACAAACACTCAAACTGAACCAAAAAAAAAACCTTCACAAAAAGACAAAGATAAAAGTGTTGTGCGATTAGTTGAAACTGAATGAATTCTAGCTGGATTCCATGAGGGATGGGGATTGGGAAGAAAAACAATTGAGAGGAACAAACCAGGCTTTACATTCAGTTCCTCCTCAAATTCACAACATGGACATGGAATAACAATGTAGTACATTTTAAGTGTCTAGAGGGGATTTGTATCATCTGGTGCAAATGAGAAGTGAGACAGAAACAGAGACAAAATAGAGAGAATAGAATCAGGTCCATGGAGAGAAGGAAACAGACAGAGAGCTACATGAAATGATGGAGGTTTGTATTGCATTCCAAATGAAGGCAGTTACAAAGATAGAATTTGGAAGAACTCTGACATAACTTGTTTTCAACCATATTTGAGAACACTATGACATGTATACTTCTTGGTGTGGGCAATACTATAATTCTCACCACCAGCAACATTGTTAAAAGTATCATTAGGTAAAAGCAGGTAATCTGTTCTTTTTGGCTGTGAAGCATGTTTACAAATGTCAGTGAGTTGGTGCTCAAATTAGCATTCATATTTGTGTCCCAGGATTGCAAGACATTGTTCTGTGACTAAAAATAAGTAGCAGATGTAACAGAAATTCACAGCTTGGTGTTGCTAGGTAATACAGATAAACTGCTAACCATTAATGCTAGATATTCAGCAAACAATAGTCTTGGTGTAAAATTGTTACAAATTTTAATGATCCATTTATCACTAGGCTCCTCAGAAATTAACATATAAAACAAATATGCAGTTATTTGTTAGATAGTGAGAAAGCTGTGACTTGCTAAGCAAAACATTTTTAATGCCTCCCATTCAGTTTTAGTGGTAAGATCATCAGAGTACCGTAGGTACTGGGCCTATGTCTACACCACCAAACATCCTCATTAACAACCAGTATCCAATAGCTTGAATGCCAAGTGTTTCTCAGAGCTGAACTATCAAGCAGGAGCAAAACCCTTGTGGGTAATTAAATTGTACATCAACATTTCTTGGCAGCTAATTTGAACCCTTACAAGGTTTCCCAGACACTGAAACAGTTTTTTTCAGTGAGAGCAGAATATGTGGAAATCCAATTAGAGTGGCAAAATTCAATCTGTTAATGTGAGAGCTGGTAATGGCCTATGGGTAATCTGTCACACAGCAAGAAGCTGAATGGCCCAGCGTTCCCTTACAAAAGTTTATTCTAGTATGCTAATAGTACAGTTATTTTAAACTAGAAATTAATGAGTATTCTTTCAATTTATTTTTATGTACTTATAAGAGTACACAAAATACTAAACAAAATTATACTTAACTATGCTTGGCTTATAAATGTTTAAGTATATTTAGCTCATACTTGTACTTAATCTTTTGATCTGGTTATATTAAAAAAAAAACAACAGATTAGTTGTGGCAGAGTTTTCATTTTTCACTTCGTAACTACTGCATGCATTACTCCTGTAATTCTGTCTTTATTTGGTCATCCTCATTGTTGTTTTAAACAATTTTAAAACAATTTTTTAACAAGGGAAAAATATGATAGGTGAAATGTCAAAGGAACAATTGAAAAATGTTCAAAAATGTTTCTTGTACTCTGTTAAAAGATATTAGAGCTTGATGATATTTGGATTATGTCAGTGTTTCTCAATCCGGGTCCTGGCGCCCCACCGCTCTGCACAATTTAGCGCTTTTCTTCTTTCAACACACCCACTTTAACTCAGTAACGGGCTTGTTAATGAGCTGAGTATTTGGATCAGGTGTGTTGGGAGCAAGAAAACACTAAAACATGCAGAGCGGTGGAGTGATAGGATCAGGAATGAGAAACACTGGATTATGTTGTTAATCAGAGACAGCCACTTTTTTTATGTAAAAACAAATTGTATAATACAGAATCAAAGAAGACTACTTTATTATACCACAGTTAGTTCAGACTCTGCACTCTTTGTCATCTTAAGGATTTGGAAGCACTGGAAATGCGAAATGAAGTCACTACTTTAAATCAAACATCCCTGGCACTTACTAGAGCAACGACACTGAAGATCAGTTTTACTGCCCTCAACAAAAATGAATGAATAAGCCTAATCTCTCACAAAGACATTGTTTGCTGCTGTTAAACTCTGCATCTTTGATTATACAACATCTGTGGTTGTTAAGGGGTTGAAATCCCAGAAAGGTCGGAGGAGCGAACCGGTTTAATGTGCAAGATGTGGAAAGTGAGGTGGATTCTCATGTGTTTGGGTAATGTGAAATGGCGTGAAGTTGGATTTGTAATTTTATAGATGGGAAACAGACCAGTGTACCAGGGCGCCAAGTTCCTGGATTCTATGCGGAGCGGAATGTTCTGGGAGAATACCCAGACTGATTTACCAAGGGAGGACGCAGGGCGAGGTCTCCGATGAAGGACAGAGACTCGCGACTTGTGAAGGGCTGTTCAAACCTCTCTCCAGATCTTGCAGCAGTGGTGGCTACACTTCTTGTTCCAGGAGCAGTGGTGGCTGATAACCCAATGATGCTTTGAAGGGGGACAACCCCCTTCAGAGCTCGTGAGGGTGTTGTGAGCATACTCCACCCAGGCCAGGTAGGAGCTCCACTGGGAGGGGTGCTTGGTGCAGAGGCAGCGCAGAGTGGATTTGTTTTGCTGATTGGCCCATTCAGGCTGCACTGAGGATGGAAGCCCGACGTGATGCTGACAGAGGCTCTGATAGCTTTGCAGAATGCTTGCCAGACATGGGAAATAAACTGGGGCCCCTGGTCGGAGGCAATGTCTGCAGAAATCTTATGTACCTTGAATATGTGGTCAAAAGGAAGTTTTGAGAGCCATGGGAAGCTTGGGGAGAGCTAGGAGATGACGGGTCTGTTTCTGAGAATCTGTTGACCATTGTCAGGATAACCGTCTTGCCTTTGGACTAAGGAAGACCCGTAACGAAGTCAACAGCAATGTGGGATCAGGGTGAACCAGGGATGGGAAGAGGTTGCAGCAGCCCTGAGAGGGGAAGATGAGAAATCTTGTTCCAGGCACAGGACACAACATACTGTATGTCGGCATCCAGCAATGGTCACCAAAAGTGCCTCTTAAGGAAGGTGGCTGGTTCTTGGTTCTTGGATGGCAGGAAAACCTGGAGCAATGTCAATGTCTTTGAGAACAGTTGGCCGACCGAACTAGGGACTTACAGCTGATTGGCGGGTCTGTTACCTGGGTCAGGTTTCTGGTCCTGGGTGATATGCGCCTTGAATCTGTCAAGTCAGATGGGTCACCAGGCAATCAGGAGGCAGAATGTTGTCAGGGATAGAAGGTGGTTCCTCAAAGAACAACAGATGGGCATGAAGAATCCCAGGAAGGTGACTGTGTCCATGTGGAACTCTCACTTCTCTGCCTTGATGAACAAATGGTTCCCCAGAAGACAGGTCAGGATCTGGCAAACATGGGTGATGTGTTCCTCTCTGTATCTAGCAAAAATGAGAATGTCATAGAGATACACATAGACAAATATGTTGAGAAAAGCTCTCAGGATGTCAGTTATCAGGGCCTGAAACACAGCAGGGGCATTAGTGAGACCAAAGGGCATGACTAGATATTCAAAATGACCAAGGGGAATGTTAAAGGCCGTCTTCCACTCATCCCCCTCCTTGATACGGACCAGGTGGTATGCATTGCGGAGGTCCAGCTTGGAGAAAATAGTCATGTCTTGTAATAAATAAAATGCAGAGGAGATGAGTGGAAGCGGGTACTTATTCTTAACTTGATCTGATTCAAACCTTGATAGTTGATGCAGGGTCTGTGAGAGAGAGATCTTTCTTAGCGACAGGGAAGAACCTGGCACCCAGGGGAGAGAAAGAGGGATGGACGAGACCTGCTGCCAGATAGTCCATGATGTACTCCTCCATAGCTTCTCTTTCTGGTCAGGTCAAATTGTACAACAGACTGGTCGGTAGGGGAGCTCCAGGGAGAATATCAATGGCGCAGTCATACGGCCGATGTATAGGCAGTTTTTTGGTCGGTCTTCACTGACTACTACTAAGACCTGAAGGTCATAGTAGGCCTGAGGGATCTTGAACAGGACAGCCAGGGGTTCAGGGAGAGAAGTGTGAGGTACTTGTTTTGAGGATGGGACAGCATACTGCAGCCAATAGAGGTGGCAGAAGTCGATCCAACCGATGATTCCCCCCCCCCCCTACTCCAGTAAATCTGGGGATTGTGTACGACAGGCCATGGGACCAAGGGAGTTTTAGAAGTTTTAGTTTCCTGGGCCAGGAGTCTGCCATCTAAGGCATAAGTGCAAAGTGAAGCCTCCAGGGGTTATTGTCCTCAGTCCCAGAGTGTAAGGACACTGATAGAGCAAGTACCATCCTGGATAACACACCCAGTAACTGCAGACAAGGTTTTCCAGGTGGTGGGGATTTGGAAGTTGCATTTGCCAGTAACCCCACTTCTATTGGCGAGCTCCTTATTTTGGCCAAACAGGGAAGGAATCCCACAGGTGTCCCGGTTGCCCACAGTATAGGCAGAGACTACCCAAAAGCCTGCAACCTAATTGCATGGGCTTTGGGGTATCCAGGGTGATTGAGTCTGGGACCAGGAGAGGCAGGGCCTCCATGTGTGTGAGTCTGGGAAGGGATGATGGGAGCGTCTGGACCGGACATGTAGTCCTCTGCTTCCGGCATTCATGGAGGTGTCCATCCAAGAGAATGGAGATCACAGGCCTCATCACTGGCCGGCAGTTCGTCCTTGAGTTGCTTCCTTAGCTCCGTGCAGAACACCCTACACAAAGCGGAGTCACTCTACCCAGAGTCTGGTGCAAGCAACCAGAAATCCGCATCATAATCAGTGACTGAGCGGGAGTCCTGGTGCAGATAAAGGGGGCAATTTGACGGCGTCCCTTTGTGATCTGAGGGTCCTCCAGGGACAGACCTGGGACTGGGTGGCCTCAGCCCACATCAAAGCCCTACCCCATAGGAGGCTAATGATGTAGTTGACCTTACTGTCATTGGTGGAAAAGGCTATGGGAAGCTGCTGGAACACCAGATCACACTGGAAAATAAAATACCGGCATTTGCTGAGCCCACAAGGTTCTGGGTGGGTAATAGGAGAATCCAATGGCTGAGGGCTGGAGCGAGGATGCGCAGAAAGCCAAAGTGGTGGGTGGAAGAGCGGCATGCTCGGGAGGAGAGTGCACAGGTGATGGGGAGAAATCGGAGACCTGAGATGACTTACTGATAACCTGAGACATGGTCAGAAACCTGAGGAAAATGATGATGTAGATAATCAATCTTATGGGAAAAATCAGTGACCTGCTGGGCCAGAAGGCGATTACTTTCAAGTAATGAGCTCAGCAGTCTATCATGCTCGCCTAGCCAGGCATCCTGGCAACCGAGGTCTATTTCAATATGTACTTGATCTGCCATGTGAGGATCTGCGGGCTCCATAAATGACCAGATTGCACTGTTAAGGGGTTGAAGACCCAAACTAAGTAATAGGGTTTAACCACTAAACAGGAACTCAGATGGAGATACAAATACTCAAACAGAAGGGATTTATTGAACAATAAAGTAAACGATACTGAGTTCAGGGTAAATGATTAGGAGCGTGAAGAGTAAACCAAGCGGGTGAAGAGTGCGAAGCATGTGTGGTGTGTCAAGCCCTCAGAAGTGAAGCTATGGAAGGAGGAAGCCAGTAGGTGACTTAAAGATCCGTGCTGTATATGAAGATGGTAGCGAGGACGAGGCTGAGCGTCTTCTGTTTGACTGAGATCAGGCAAAGTTGTGGAAATAGCAGGTATTGAAAATGAACAGCGAAAACGAACATCAGGAACACAATAAAAATAAGAGCCAAAAACCGGTGTTTAAATGCTGTGCTTCATTGTAGCGAGATAATGATCAGGTGTGGAGTTGATCAGGAAGTCATGGTGATTGGTGGAAGGCTGATGAGGTAACCAGTTTGCTGTGCCAGAGAGAGAGACAGACACCAATGCACACAACACACTCAGAGCAATTCAAAACACAGTGGAAGAACAAGGGATCAGGGGAAAAGCACCAGAACAGAAAAAAACATAAAACAGAACAGCGGGGCGAATCCTGACAGTGGTTGATTGGAGGTTCATTCATCTGACAGATCTGCTATCTGTTAAGTTCAGCTCTTAACGCAGTGAATCTGCTGATGCTCTATAATGCTGCCATTACATTTCTGACTGATAAGATTAACAATAAGAGCTTCATGTTACAAATATATAATCAATAATCAAACTGGATCCTACACTTTTGTTATAACACCGGGATGCCGATTTGCTTCAGTAGGTAGAATAGTGTGCCTGCCATATAAACCTGACCCATTTTATTTGCTGAATGTAAATAATCTTTCTATATAATAAATAAAAACTTCTCAATTGATATATTTGTGTTTATTGTCGGTATTATAAACAGTTGTTGGGAAATTCGGTCCATCGGTGTTCTGATAGAATGGAAGTATTTTACCTCACGGAATGTTGATAAGCAAATCGTTTTCTCTGTCCGCTATCTTAAAATGTAACAATACGTTGGTGCTTGAAAGTTTGCGAACTCTTTAGAATTTTCTATATTTCTGCATAAATATGACCTAAAACATCATCAGATTTTCAGACAAGTCCTAAAAGTAGATAAAGAGAACCCAAAATACAAAAATATCATATTTGGTCATTTATTTATCGAGGAAAATGAATCAATATTACATATTAGTGAGTGGCAAAAGTATGTGAACCTTTGCTTTCAGTATCTGGTGTGACCCCACTGTGCAGCAATAACTGCAACTAAACGTTTCATGTAACTGTTGATCAGTCCTGCACACCGGCTTGGAGGCATTTAGCCCATTCCTCCTTAAAGAACAGCTTCAACTCTCAGATGTTGGTGGGTTTCCTCACATTAACTGCTCGTTTCAGGTCCTTCCACAACATTTCGATTGGATTAAGGTCAGGACTTTGACTTGGCCATTCCAAAACATTAATTTTTATTCTTTTTTAACCATTCTTTGGTAGAACGACTTGTGTGCTTAGGGTCGTTGTCTTGCTGCATGACCCAGATTCTCTTGAGATTCAGTTCATGGACAGATGTCCTGACATTTTCCTTTAGAATTCTCTGATATAATTCAGAATTCATTGTTCCATCAATGACAGCAAGCCATTCTGGCCCAGATGCAGCAAAAAATCTCGAAAGTGGGAAGTTTACTCCATAGTTGGGGGACCATGTATGAGAACGCCTTTTCTCCTGCTGTGCTGTGACTTCTCGGAACTAAAAGAAGTTCTGCACCCTGCGAACAAAGTAGATGTGCTGGATTGTAAGACTAAGAGTTCACTCAGATTATGTGGGGCCAAGCAATGTAGAGCTTTATAAATTATAAGAAGTATTTTGTAATCAATGTGGAATTTAACTGGTAACCAGTGTAGTGATGATA